>LPNX010167952.1:210075-236962 GCA_001517045.1 Pseudotsuga menziesii
CAGCCAACTCCCTACTTTGTCCTTCTTCGCAACAATAATCATCAAACTGGGTCTAGAGAATCTTCTAAGTCCGTCTGCAATTAAAACGAAAAATTCATCGTTAATTCGAATTGCATCTTTTCAAAAAATGTAAACCATACTAACAGTAAAACTAATCACCAAATGTGAGGCCCTGTACTGCGCTCTCGTCGCGAAAACCCCAAAACGATAAAAGCATCTGAAACCTCCGTCGTCCATAAAATAAGGTAAAAACACACACAAAACGACGGGAAAACTAAGCATCGGGCAGATAAAACTCCTCATCGGTGAATGGAAAAACTACAAGTCGAAAGGTTAGTTCACTAAGCCACCGCAATGGTGGAAATCACATGGACTAAGGGTTTCGCAGCAAAAAGAAAACATCGGCGAAAGTCAGGATAAACCATCGATGAACAGAACAGCTAAACATCTTGCGATTAGTTCATTGAGGAGCCGCAACAACGGGTAACAATCAAACTACGACTTCTGCAATCCAATGAAAACTTCGGCGATCGGAAACTTTAAGACTACAAATCAGCAAAAATAAAATAAGGATCTCCGCAGCGTCAGTAAGATAAACAACAAGGTTTCCAAAACGGCAGCGTCGCTTGAGACTATAACTCTGACCAACAGTCAAACAACATCCCTATAGCGAAAACAAAAAGAAAAAAAATCATCGCAAGGAAAAAATTCAAACCAATAAAACCACGAAATTGGCGGATTTAAACTTATCCAATGGCCCGTTCTCCATTCGTCCTTCGAAACGGCGGTGATACAGGAGACTAATGCTCCAACCGCTAGTTAAAAAATATTCCGATAAAATAAAAAGCATAGTCATCGAAAACAATCAAAGGTATGAACAATAAAAACCATGGAATCAGCGAGGATTAAAACTGTCTGTCGGGTCATTCATCATTTAGTTTCCGCAATGCCAGCTGTGTAGGGAACTACGGCCCCGATTCACTGTTCAAAATACTTCCGATAGTGATAAATAAAAACATTTACAAGTCAAAACTTGAAATTCCAAAGTAAAAAAGCATCAGCTAAGCAAAGGCTTTTTAGATCGTTCAACCCCCGAAATGAAAGAAAACAGTTTACCTCGAATCAAACTCAAAAATCAAAATTGTAGCAGAGGAATGACCAAGTTTAGCAATCCAAAACAAATCCAAGCAAGATAAAATTAAAAGGAGGGTCCAAAATTTTAAAATTTGGGGAAATAGTTTCAGCTGCAACACCTTGATATAAATTGTACACAAAATATTTCTATGAGCTTGTAAAGCCGATCCACATAGGAGTGTTCGTTACTCGGGTATAAAATCACAATAAAATTGCTCAAATTATTATAGAAACTATATCTTGACAATATTCTTTTGCTACCTCACGTCGTACATCAATTAACAAGATAAAGAATAAGTTGATGATAATAAGGCATGCTTCTAGTAGTACTGTAGTTCTAGGAGTCTCACCAATAAGGCTTGAGTTTCATAGACAACTCTATTCATTTAGTTTAAAGTTCTTAAAAATATCAAGGCGTGTTTTTTCTTCTTCAATGTAATCGTGTCCATATTTAATAGTTATATTTGTTAATTTTATTTAATTTAATAATAGAAGACATGATATTGTGATGTGATGATAGTCAAAGTTTCTATGTAGCTTTAGTGTTTAGCAAAAACTATTAAGAGTTGCGGTGACACACAACACATTTAGAGGCAATGGCGCTATGTGCTTCTTGTGGGTTATCAGAGGTGTCTTAATCTAGAGGTATGCCTACAACTAACTTGCAACATCACATATGTTGCACCAATATGTCGAGATGGCTCTTCTTTGAAGGGGCATCAATTTATTGGTGTGCATAAAGTACAGGGAAATATTAGCCTATTTTATTTTCAGTTGATCTAGATACAAAATCTCTAGTATCGGATCCAGCCAAGCACATAACCCACTGTAGTTTCACCCATTTATCTATGACTATGAGCAAAAGCAAGGGTGTATCATGGAGTATAATTAACGCAACCTAAGATCACAACTTGCCTTCTTGTAACAAAATCCATAACATCCATTCCAATTAGAGATGGATAGTGTGAAAATATAGAACATTTAATAGGTAAAATAAGTAGACACAAATGAAGAGATGACATTATCTCAAGCATTGAGGATATGTGGTTTCATAGTGGCTCATAGATAAACAATTACTCTACAACTTATAGAAATATATATTGTCCTTAATTACCTTTGTTTGTATGCCATTCTATACTTATCTATGTTCACTATTCTATTCAGCTAGGCATTTTCCTCCACCTCTTCCTTGTTGAGAATGCATATTGTATATAGGGAGGAATATTCAACTTACTTATGTCTTTACTGAAAATGGAGATTGTGGGGGAGGGAGGGAGGGAGATACTTTGTGTTCACTTAACAAGTGGTTGGAGTCTAATAATTTATTTGCTTAACAATAATTGGAGTTTGATCATTTATTTGCTTAACAATAGTTGGAGTTTGATAAGTTATTTGTTTAACAAGTGTAGGAACACCATATATAATATTCTCTTTCAACTTCTAACCAATCATAAATAAGCTGCCTCACCCCAGGTTTTACATATTTCCTTTTGCGCCCACTATAAAATAGCATATAATCACAATAATCAAGTGAAGCAAATAATTGTTTTCTAACCATCTCCCCTCTAACCCTTGTGAGATAATGACTACATAACCCAATAGGTCATTTAATTAGTGTTTAATCCTCAATTGTTTAGTTTGTTAATCTCTCATCATTGCCCTCACATTCCGGTTCAGTATTAGAGGCCTGTAGGATTTAAGAACATGTTTGAAGACATGTCTAAGAAGAGAAAATGGAGTTGGAATTTAGGCAATTCTACGCATGGTGATGAGATTGGTGTCGGCACGAAGAAATCGAAACTACCAGGTATTGGTATTGAGATTTCACATTGAGTCTCCACTGCCTCCAGAATGGGAGCAATGTTTAGACCTTCAAGTTTTGGGTAAAATATGAACAATGCTATGCTATATATATGTAATAGTAACAGAAACAAGTGTGTATCTTAATCTGCAATGTGATTGCATCGAAGAGGTGCATTCTACAACCCAGTATGGGAGAGATATGTAACTCCTTCCATGCTCATCATAGAGTTGATAGGTGTCCTTTATAAAAATTAATAAAATATTATTAAAAGTAACATGTCGGCTTAAACTAAATTTAAATTATTTAGAATTGCATATATATATAATAAAATAAATTAGATAAACTAAACCATAAACATTGGGTTACACACTTCCACTGTAAAAAAAGTTTACACCTTGAGATATTTGATCCCTCTCGGTGCTTGGTAGATCCCTTTTTAGATAGATCTATGCTGGTTATTAAGAAAATGGAACAATTTTTGTAAAAGAAAGATGACCTAAAAAAGGGTCAATTTTCAATTATTCTATTAATTATGTAAAAAAAACGTATTGTAACTCGCCACGAGAGAAATCAAGACTACCCTATATTGCAAATATCAAGAAAGAAAGAAATAAAACAACAGCCTACATATCGAACTAACCTAAAACACCATGCCAGTTCCTTAGAACTTCCTTAAGCTCGTTACAACGGATACGGAAAACTGCCATGTTCAATAATAATAAGACAATATAACAAGGAAGGTTCAAAAACATAATAGGAGCAGTTCACCTTCCACGCAAAAAAAAGGAGACAAACGAACATGAAACACCATGGATTTCCTTAGACCTGCTTTAAGCCTGTTTTGATGGATACGGAAAACAATCCTAATCAATAACAAATCATAATAAGACAATATAACAAAGCACGCTCAATTAAAACATAACACTAGCAATTTACGTTCCATAGAAAGAAATTTCCAGGCCACTAGATACAATAAGGTTGAAGGACAAACAGACGCTTGCAGTGCAAGTCGTTTCCCAAAACCCATTGCAGAGCTTATTTCCAACTAATAAGTTTATTACGCCGTTAGGTGTTTTTCTCTGAAGTTTTGTTTAAAACCACTATTCATTTCGTCGTCCCTCTTGCCTATCGGATGATGCCACCTGTTTCCAATAAAAAATTCCCACGTATCGAGTTTTCCGCCTCTTACTGTTCTCGTTCTTGAGTCTTTCGTACTTGTTAGGGCTCTGTTAATCCCCACGGTCTCATTGTCTAAGCTTCCATCAAGGAATCCATGGACCCTCACATAGTCCTCTGCGACTACACAGCCTGTGGCAAGGTGGAGAGAATAAGTCTCCTTCCGGGCTCCCAGATGAATTCCTCTTCGGCAGACGAATACCACTGGATGAATTCCTCTTCGGCAGACGAATACTACTTAACGCATAATCAACATAGTTAACCCACAAAGGGCAGAATACGGAAGATTTCTGAGACCGGGTTGTGGGGGTGTTCCAGCATTATGATGTACAGGAATTGGTAGAAGGCAGTTTCATCTATTTTGTTTTTGGGTTTCTGTTTTGAAATGGCTCAGGACGAGGTGACCAAATATGCCCATAGTCCTGTGCACAGCGCAGTTGCCCAGAGGGACTACACCGCGCTTCGCCGGGTTATTTCGGGGCTCCCGAAGCTTGGGAATGCTAGGGAAATCAAGACGGAGGCAGAGTTGATCTTAGAGGAGCAGCGGGCGAAAGCGATTTCTGGTGTTATAGATAGGCAAGACCCAGGTGCGAGACGACGCTGCATCTGGCCGTGCGAATGGGGGATGCCCAGGTGGCCGAGATGCTCATGTCTATAGGCACGGATTGGAGTCTACAGAATGAGTAGGGCTAGAGTGCCTTGCAGGAAGCGGTATGTGCACAGAGTAGGGCTGGAGTGCCTTGAGTGTAGAAGGCAAAGTTAGTTATTTGCTCGACGATTCGACTATAAGGATTCTGATGAAAGCTGGAAGATATTCACCTGAGCGTGGTAGAAGGTCTATTGATGCAAGGCCTACTGATTATAGGGTAGATGATTATAGGAAGGGAAAAGAGACAAATGGTGGAAAGTCAATAAGTATAGAAACAACTCGCAGGCATAAGCTCCTTGTCAATGATAGCAGAAATGAAAGTGAGTACAAGAAAGGATTAAGGGCAGTCCTGTGGCTCACATTTTAGTTTCCTCTCTAGACTGATGAGCTATTGCCACTGCTCGACATTTTGTCAAACAAGGTTAAGGCTATTCGTCGCTTAAGAGAATTGCTTACTACAAAGCTTCGACCTGGTACTTTTCTTGTCAAGGTATGCATCTAGCCGCACTTTACTTTTTGTTAGAATAGTTGTTGAGATGTTTGATTCTGGAACATATTCCATTTTGTACATTAGCGAGGTCTAGATTTGCCTTGGATGCTCATTTAACCTATATCCTCTTTATAAGCATTTGACCAAATGGTTATAAAGAATGGATTGTACTTCTACCAAGCATAAAAAGACTATTAAGAAATGGTTTAGCTTTCTGTATGGTATGCCCTATGCTTAATCTTAAAAAGCCAAAAAAAACAAGACTTGCTCTTATTTCTAGAGTTGGGATTCCTTTGAAGAAGCTTTACATACCCATTAAGAATAAGTTAGACAAGGCCTTACTGCTCGGTGCTCACCAAGCCATTGATTTATTGTAGATAGTTGGTTTTTATAGTTGTAGGACAATTTCAAGAATCTTTGTATTTGCCATATTCAGGATCTTTTAATGAGCATGTGGGGATAGTATGGGAAAGGGTATAATAGAGTACTGATAGTTAAGGATTTTTACACTGTAACCATTCAACTCTTATGTTATAGGAAAATTACTATCTTTATGAATACTTTTATTCGCATAATTATGGTATATCCGCAGAATTATGGTATATATCACTACATCTGTGAATACTTCCATTGACAGAATTATGGTCTATTATGGATTAGTATGAAATAACATATAGTAATTTTTTTTTATAGTCATAAAAGCAATTTCAAGATGCCATTTTGTATGTTATGTTCAACTGTTTAGATGTTTTAATAGGCATGCGGAGTTTAGCATGAGAAAGGGATACTATAAGCATGTGAGAATGCATCGGAAAGAGATACTATAAAGTATAGCAATTCCAGGATACCATTTATATGTTGTGTCTGGCTGTTTAATGAGCATGTATGGATTAGTGTTGAACGATACCTCCTCACCTGTTACTTGTTTACAAAACTTCTCAATTTTATATAATTATTGCTCACGATTCAGAATGGAGACGAGTCCATTCTCGGCTTCCCATATGGTGCTAATTTACAGAAATGCTTTTTGCATGTTCATTGTTGGTAAGGAGATTGCAACTTTCCTTCTTTCAATCGGAATGTTGTCCAAGGCTTGGGAAGAGTCACATCTTGCAAGCAACTCAGAGAGTTTTAGTGTGAATGAATATGAAGGTGTTGCATATGTTGTGTTGCATTTTCAATGGGAGCGAATATGGAGAAGGCAATATACAAACTGACAACAAGATCTTCTCTGCTTGCCTCAAGGGCAATAATGATCAACCAACCCTCGTCCATCAGGGAGCTCTTAAGTTGTTCCTCTATATTATGTAGAATACCGATTTCCAAGCAAAGGTAAATTGATTTATTTAGTACAACTTTCAAGGTAAACTGATCTTGGCTTCGTAAAATAAGGTTTACTTCCAAGATAATATTTATTTTTGAACAGAAGAGAAAAGTTACATTGTGTAGTGATCTTGGCTTTATAAAAAGAGGGTTTACTTTCAAGATAGTGTTTCTTGTATTCGAGCAGGACTGTATAGGGTTTCGTGAAAGGGCCTTGAACCAATCTTTGAAGGGAAATAAACATTTTTTGAAATGATCTCAACAATTATTAAATTCACCCACATAAGCTTTTCAGTAATTTGGACATATAAATAAACGTTGCAGAAACAAAACCAGAAGTGACCAGGGATGCCTCGACCACCAATTACGAAGGAGGCGCATTCACAATGTGGGCAGAACACATTCATGTTGTGGATGGGAATCGAACCTCCCACGGCCTGGCTACAAGCAATTTTAGCAAGGGTAGCTTTTATTTTTTGGTTCCATTTGTATTTCTACCAGGATTTTTGCTAACTGCATTTAAGTTTTTCTTTTTGATAAAATCATTGAATGCATTTGCTTGGGGTTAATCTTGGAAAATTAAGTTTTGTATTTGTGGGCCTTTGCAGAGTATTTGGAGAAATCGAGGTATTGGCCGGCAGTTAGGGCAAAGGCAAACTTTGCCTTTCCTGCAAACACTGCTTTCAGCCTCAGCACGGTGGACACCGGTCAGTAGTCACTTCCTCCTTCAAGCAAGTAAGCAGTATACCATCAAATTATCTCTTCTTCCAAATCTAGATCTCTCAATAGTTATTTCATCTTCTCGTTCTTATCTTCAAGAACTGTAATATGTATTCCAAACCGATGACATGGCAGTAAATGTGTTCTAGGAACTTTAAATGTGTTTAGTCTCCTCTGTTGTGCATAGATGATCATGTGCTCCAAATTGGATTACATTATGAACTAACTGGTATTACTAACTATAGGTGTTAACATGCTATATTAACCTCTTAGGAGTTCTATTTTTGGGGAAGCAAAGATGCATTGGACAAAGTTTTTGTATCTGAAGCTAGAATATTACCTTTCAGGTGACCTGCCGCCAAAGGCAGATGGCAGAAGCAGAGATCAGAAGGCCAACACTCCCACGTCCAAGCATTCTGCAACTGAACAACACAGGAGGAGCAAAATCAATGATAGGCAAGTTATGCATATTCATATTTTGTAGTTCATTTAAATGTACTCGGTTCCCGTTAGTGTTGCATTTTTACCAATTTTTTTTTATATCTTTTTGCATTTTCATCCTTGATTCATTTAGTGTTGCATTTTCATCCTTTTTCAATCCAAGAATATCGCTCCAATCTGACACCACAAGCACTTTAGTACATTCTGATGTTAGACCTTTCAAATTCATTGTATTGCACCTTGACATTTATAGATGTTGCCTCCAGAGAATCAATCTTTAGGGTATCTTGCAATTGCAGTTGGTGGGAGCCAAAGAATAAATATCTTGGCCTTTATGGTTGTTATTGGTAGTCATTGACCATTAAATTACATTAGTATAGCCTTATAGGCTGCATGTTGCATGTAAGAAATCCATATCGATGATTTTACTACAAGTATAGATTAAGTTTTTTAACGCTTCTAGTAGATAGCAGTCTTGGCATAGGGGATTTGGATTGTAGGTATAGCTAACAATCTTGGAATGTGTTACAGCTAACAATCTTGAAATTAACTCCATATTTTTTATGGCATGTGGATAATTTCTCTCATGTCTAAACAGACACATTTGTGCTATTAAGTGCATATTTACTATTAGCTGAGTTGGTCAATTTATTAAAAATTAGAGGTAGGAGTATAGGTCAGGGTTAGGTGACGTTGACTTAGCTGAACCGGTTGGGTAGAAGTTATTAATGGGAAGCCACATGGAGCACAAGTCATTATAAATATAGCAGTCTCAACCAAGAATGCAATAGAATATAACTTAAATAATAGGGTGAGGCCTTTAAGTTAAATATGATAGACCTAATCTTTATTCTATTTTCTTAAAAATAGAGTATACAATTTATGTCCTTAATTAGGAAATCGATCCAAATTTGAAATAAAAAATTAGAAAAAATATATATCAAAAACATCTCGGTTTACATGTGATAACTGGTAGCTGAGGCATCGACTTAACTTGTGGCCTATCAATGTTCACCGGCCTCAAGTTAAGTGGCTGTACTAGTATAGCTCTATTTCTATTCTCCTTAAATTGCTTCAAGTCATATTCTTATGACATGCAACATGAATACTGCCGTAGCATGTGAAAGCCTTGCTTCCTTTCTCAATTGGTATTTTGATGGACTCAAGAAAGCAGAGCTTCACATAAGAGAAAAGGGAAGGAGTCGTAATTCCCACGTGGAACCATTTTTGGTCCATATATGACCAATGTACAACATGCACTATGTTAAGTTTAGTCATTGAGCGCAATCAAAACTATACATTGATGCCTAAAATCTATAAAACATTGAAAATCTCATATATGTCATTAGCCTTTCAATGTTTAGGATTCTTAATGGTTTCAAAATTGTTTTATCTTCTAGTCTCTAAGTTTTTAATATCAATCTTGAAGGCCACTACAACAAACCCTTCTAATCAATAGGCTTCCTCTCTAATTTTGCTCAATTATTTCTGTCATCTTTGTTTTAGGTGTCTTGTGTCAAATTCTTTGACCAGTTTTGCTCCCCAAGGTGATCTATTGGATTCGAAATGTAATTCACTCATATGGGTTCTCTATTTAGAATTTAGATTGACTGTGTCTCTAACATGTACTTTTGAAAGTTATGGATTCCACCCGAACTCTGTTCACAATTTTTCTTCTTCCTTTCTTTCTCTCTGTGTTCATATCAGCCTTTAGATTTTGAATGTTTAGTTAACAGCATACTGAATCCAGTCACGTTTTCATTGACTATGAGATGAATGAAATTAAGAGAGCACATTGAATGGGGAATCGGGATAAGTTTGCATGGTTATGACTCATGAGGGCTCATCTTCCCTGGTTGTAAAAATAATATAATGTTTTGAACATAAATGCTTATGTTTCTGAACCCTGCTTAAGCCTATTTAAGAGTCAAACAAGTGAAACATGTAACACATGATAGATCTATGTGGATGGTGGAGTTTGTAGGGCCCGCCATATTATATTTATGTTATGTTTTATGTTCAATGTATTGAAAACCTTATCACGAATAACTCAGATGTATTATTTGAATTATTGCATAAGAACCCAGCGTATCAATACTTGTTAGTACTTACTGTACATTTTATATTCATGTACTCAAAATAAAAGGAGAATGGAATGATATTATCAGTTTGTTTGACTAGCAATGGGTGGAAAATAGTAGAATACTAATTAAATGAGTTTCTGATGATGCCAACAACTCAGATTTTAGATGATAAGGGATCTAGTGCCACATAGTGATCAAAAGAGAGACAAAGGATCCTTTCTTCTTGAGGCAAGTTGAAGTGAATTTGTTAGCTTTCCCTTCTAACCCATGAAGTAGTCTATGATTGGTGTTAAGCTGTATAATATTGCAGTGTAAAGCCTTCTAATTGGGTATTGATGTTGATTTGGATGCCTTCTAGGTTATCGAATACATCCAAGTTTTGCAAGAAAAGGTACGGAAGTATGAAACAACGGAGCAGAGCTGGAATCACGAAAGGATGAAAACTATGGTATGGGACTTATGCAAGGTGAACATCTTCCTTTAATATGGCTAAAATTGGTATTTTTGATTCCAGGCTCATTATTCTGAACCATTTATGACTTTTGCTAAATTCATTTTTAGCTTTCTAGTTTGCCTACTGTGCCAGTTTGAACTATTTATGACTTTTGCATGATTGACCAGTTGCAGATTTATACAGACTCGAAACAAAAGAAACTCAAGCCCATCATATTTGTTGGTCATTCCTTAAGAGGAGCAATTGCAACGTTGGCCAGAATATGGGTACTCGAAAAGAGGCTGAGGCAAAGCTCTCCCTTTTGTATCACATTTGGCTTCCCTTTAGTGGGAGATGTAAATCTTGTTGAAGCAGTTGGCCGTGAGAATTGGGTAGGCAACTTCTGTCACGTGGTTTCCAAGAATGATATTGTTCCTCGGATGCTCTTTGCACCATCTCAATCAACTACTCAACCCTTGAATGCAATTTTGCCTTATTGGCGGGGCAAAATGACCAATGCCATAAATGATCAACCTGATTCTTTTATTCAAGATGCTTATAGGACTCTTCTTTAATCTCCAAGGGAGTCAGATACAAGCCCATATAAGCCTTTTGGCACCTAAGGACTCTTCTTCAATCTGTAAGGGAGTCAGATACAAGCCCATATAAGCCTTTTGGCACCTACATGTTTTGCTCAAGTCATGGTGCAGCTTGTATTGCAAACTCAGAGATAGTTTTGGCAATGCTTCATTTGACAATGCAAAGCCAAGAAACTTATTCTAACAATATTGCACATGACTGCCTTTTAGAGCAAAATACATGTTTTTCCTTCCGGTTAAATTTAGCACATCCTAAAATTTGCCAAAGAAAAAGGATTGTTGGTGTTTTTGCCTGGTATGTGTTTTTGTCATTATAAATTAGAGGGAAATTCCTGTAAGTTAGTCAAAGCAGGCCTTGGGTTATATTAAGAAGCATCACATTTTAGTAGTTTTACAAATTCACTCTGGCTTATCACATTGCAGCGTAAAAGTGCATCTTTTTGCATCAATGGATCCTGAATTTTCTACCAATCAGAGGTCCTAAACAATCAATTTTACAATAATATTATAATTTCTTTGACAATTAGAACATTTTAGAAAGGTCTTGCCCATTTCACCTCTCAACTATTAGCCTGTATATTTGCAATTTTTCGAAGATTCTATACACCATGTTCTATATTTTGAATACTTTAGGAGCTTTGTTGCTAAGTGCTTATTTTATTTTGAAATTTTATAAAGCATGTTCTTTCATAATCTCTGTTTATATGAAAGGGCTTTTGTCTGTTCTATGTTTTGCATTTGTTAGGAATCTAGTTGCTGTCTTTTGGATTTAGTTGCATCAGTTGAAACTCTCTTATTGGTCTTCTTTTTAATTTGCCATGAGAAAGTAGTTAGAATGGAAATGTTTGTGTAAACTAAGGAATTTGTCAATTATACATCTCTGTTGTTTGAACTCACTTTTTTTTCATTTAATTTAGAATATGTTTTATTTTTTGATCCATTTATGAAAAGTTTCATATGCAGTTTCTCTTAGCTAAGAATTGTTGGCAATGTAGAAGTTTTATCCTTGTGTGGATTAGATTAAAAGCATATCTCAAGCCTTTAATGGCATGATATTTCTTTCTGGTGGCTGTAAGACTGTGTGGGTTGCATTTCAAAATTCATCTGACGTATGCATTTCATAATTCATCTAACGTATCTTTTAAGGACATTTTTTGCAATTTTTACGAAATTTTATGTAATGGCAATAACAATCTTGAGGTGGAATGTGCAACAGTTCTGAAAATTAATAATTAGAGTATAAGTTGATCATGTCTTCTCTGTTGCCTGTTTCTAACATTTCCCATATTGGTTTGCAGTTGTATGATGCTTACGTGGAGAGTCATTATTCATCTAAACTTTTAGCAATGGTGTCAAATTCTCATCGAGCTTTACAAAGACAAAAGGATGGACGAATTAGTCTTTAAACCTCTGCTCCAACAAATGACACTTGTCTAGAGGTATTTGGATTTCTTTGTTTACTGGTCTCTTATTTCTGTACGCACTCTTTTTCTTCCAGAGTTGGGTTTCCTTTATTTATGCATACGAATATATGCACACTAGCAAGCACCGAGCGCAGTTGTTTAATTTTTCCTCAATGTTTTGTTCTGTGTGAATCGTCTGTAATTTTCTCTAGGTTGATTCAGTTCAACAACCTGCCGCCATCTCAAATGCTGGATTGGAAAAGGAAACAAAATGGGACTTTGGGGGATAGAAACACTTCAGCTAATGTTTTTATAGTATACAACTACATCAAGATCTCTGAAGAGCAACAGAGTATGAGTGTGTTTGTTGTCTTAGCTCTGAAAAAAGAGTTGTTCCAAGCTCGTCTTCTGGTTTATGAGCTAGAGCATGCACAAAAATCCTCACGGAAAGAGGTAGATCATTTCCTAAGAAAAATCACAGAGGAGAGAGGCATATGGCAGGGTAAGGAACATGAAAGAATCAAGGCAATGATCCAAACTATGAAAGGATGAACTGCACAATGAAAGGAAAGAAAAGAGAAAGATGGAAATGCTTAATGGAAAACTAGCAAAGGAGCTTGCAGAGGCTAAAATTACGATAATGAAATCTTTGCAAGATCTTGAGAAGGAAAGGAAGGCAAGGCAGCTCATGGAGGATGTTTGTGATGAATTGGCAAGAGAGATTGGCGAAGACAAAGCTCAAGTGGAAGAAGTTGAGGAAGAACAAAAAATGCTTTGGATGCCAGAGGTGTTGCACCAAAGAACAACAAGAATATTATATAGTACATTTCACATCACAACAAGAATATTATACAATACATTTTACATCACAACAAAACTCAAAACTCTTTAGTAGCAATCTTGTCTAGTAATGACTTCTCTCATTAAAAAGTAAAAGACAACTTATATTAGAAAAAGGAAAAAAAACCACAAGTGGCTTCTATGCAAATTTCAACCTCCTTTGACTTTTTCCTATCAGAACTTTTGCCCATGTTCTTGAGCACTTACATATGTGCTATCATTGAAGCATGGAGCTCCAAAAACTTGTGCACAAGCTCCATTAAATAAAAAAATCCTCAATCTTTCTAGTGTTGCTTGACTTTGAAGTAGTGTCCTGTGTGTTTATTTCTCTATATCATTCTTAAGATGGCAAATCATATTATCATTCTTTAAAACTATAAATCATATTATCATTCTTTAAAACTAGATATGATGTAGGATTACGTGACATTGGTTGATGATGTATAACTGAGTGCTTAAACTTTTCTAGCACATGAAGCTGAAGATTTTCTTTTGAAATGATAATTAGTTAATAGAACTTTGATTCTCTGCCAGTTAATTCCACGTTAATTCAGGTAAGATGTGTGAATTTTTATAATCTTATCCATAGCAATAAATTCATTTTCTTGTATTAGTTCTTTTATAATCATCAAATCTTTGATCACGAAATGAAAAACTGTTGGAACTTTGTGCCTTTGCAATTTACCTTTCTCTTTGAAAAATATCTACATTTTAGATGCCATGAATCCTCTTCTCCATGAGAGCTCCTTTGAAATAAAAGATCGGTTATTAAGTGTAGAATTGATATTATTTTCCTAATGCCTAATTGGATTTGATAATAAACACTCTTTTGCATGTTTAATAACTAATGGTTGAACTTCAATACCCTTCCTCTTCAGAAATTCCAACAAAAGTGCCTGAAACTGTTTTGATAGAGGATGAATTTAGGGTAGACACTGATAAATAGCATAAATATTCTCATGATAGGTAGTTTATAAGTTGTTTTGAGGACTTTCTTTTATTTTGTTGAAGGTAGTAGTCTAAATTTTCTGCAATTTAGATTTTTTCCATGTCACATTTTTTTTACTATTTTTATATGAAATATAATAAAATATTTAGAAAAATGCTACAATTGTATATATCAATTGTTGAGATTGTACAATCTGTAAATAATAAAGGTATGAAAGGCGTTGAATCTATTTATGCATTTAAAAATGTGATTTTAAAAATTGTAATTTTACCAAAAATTGTATAACTAGATTCAACTGTACAATTTGTAAATAATAAAGATATGGAAGGCGTTGAATCTATTTATGCACTTAAAAATGTGATTTTAAAAATTGCAATTTTACCAAAAATTGTATAGCTAGATTCAAGTGAGGTTAACAGGAAAAAGTCAGAAATTGTATAATATTTTATACTACTTGTTACTCAAATGATAAAGTGAATTACATTTAAAAAAAATCCAAAATTGTATAATATTTAGAATACTTGTTGCTAAAATGATAAAGTGAATTACATAAAGCTCGGACTTGATTACACATTACTCCATTATAATGATATCCTTTATTTGATACGGCTTTTGAAAGTTCTCTTATGCTTTTGTTGGATCCTTGAAGGACAGTGACACAGCTTTGAAGCAACTTAGAATTTGTTTTTGAAAGTTCATCTTCAATTTTTTGTTGTAATAACAAATAGCTCTGCATTTCTTATTGTAATCCGCAATCAAAGAGAAATCCCTTTGCTTCTGTGCTAGAACTACTTCAAAGACTTGTTCTCAAATTTTTCAACTTTACCCTTTTAAAAACTGAAAGATCAGATGGGAAGAGCGATTACAAGAATACCATTTCATTTGCTTGGGTTTTGAAAGATATTATTCTCCATACTAACTTTGATCAACTAACAATTTTTCACAAGGCATAGAAGATGGGTAGGAACTTCAAATGAGTGGTTGTAATTCTATCTTGAATGTAAATTTAGAGGTGTTAATAATCCATAAAGTGCAACTTGAACCACAGGCGAGGAAGCATAACTGCACTTTTTCACACTTCAAACTTCAGATTTGGATTCCAAGCGTTGAGTTCAAAATCCTTGAAAGCCTATAGGTAGCCTAGTTTGGAGGTCAAAATGTCATCTTTTTTTGGTATTGAAAAATTGCACAAAAGCACTTTTAATGAAAGTCTAAGTCCCATTTAAAAGGATGCTTTCGTCGAACTAAATTCTATCGGCTCATATCACATATTTGTTATGTAAGCTTCCAACATGACAATTGAAATTACTCATGATTCATGAGTATCTGTAAGATATTAATCCATAAAAACAGTCAATTGGTGCTCAAAACACTTAATATCAACACTGGGTAAAATGGTTGATTCTTCTTAAAACATGGTTCCGAGTTAGTCATTGATATGAAATAGATTCAATGAACCTATATAAATATCAACACACTCATACAATGGTCGCATCCAATTAAATCCAAGAGGTGCAACAACAAAAACTATGATACATTTCATACAACAAATGCAGGAAAGTGAATCTTGTGAGGCAAATCACATTCTAAAAATGCAAATCAAGCAATATTCCAGGATTGTGCATCCAAATACGAAAAAATAATATGGATGTAGTAAATGTCAATACCTATAAGAAACATCCATGCTTCCATCATGTTTAAAAGAATGTAGTCCAAAGAAGCAACACCAAGATGAAGATGAAGGGCCATCATTAATCAGCTTGCGGCAGAATAATGATTGTTGCTGTATTCTTATTATTGACCATTAGATTTTAGCATCTTGAGATCCAACCGCCAGCAATGAGCCTAAGGCAGCAATCATTACTTTGCCGCAAGTTGATTAATTTTAGCGAAGATAAAAAGGCTTGCTTTAAAAATTAAAAGGTGAAAAAGTCAGTAGACTTGGGGATTGTTGAGACCTCAATAAATGGAGACATTATAGGGGAAGGCATGAATCTCCAAAATACTATGTTAAGTTTTTGAGGAAACCAAGGAAGAAATTTAGCCATATTTTGATAGATACTTTACTCTCCATAGTGGGTCCAGTAGAGACTCTGTTCACTGATGAAATCTTAGGTTAACTTCAGTCTTGATAGCAACAACTTACCAGCTGAAATGAAGAGTAAAACTGTTGGACTCCATTTCTTAAAGTGCGATCCCAATCCCGAGTTTCAAGTTGAAGCTTAGATCACATAGTTAATTTAAATCAGGGATTTTAAGATTTCTCTAGGTAAGCTTTTATAATTCTCACGGCATCGCTCCATTGCCCAAAAGTGTCCATAGCTTGAATGGAGTTACATCAACAAAACCAGCCTTGCTTCATTGGCAGCAAGTGTCCACAGTCTTGACAAAGATATCTGCATTTCCCCAAATTAAACTAAACTTCCTTTCCCATCCTTCATTTTAAAATTTTGCTTTGGTAATTTGGTGGATGAAGGAAGTAGCATCTCTTTCAAGCAGGTGGGGATGAAACTTTCTTTTGAGGATTGATCAATCATGCCTAGGTGACAAAGATATCCCTTTAATGTTTTTTTTTCTAAAATTTGGATGTCTGGCTTGTCTCCATCCACAAGGTCAACATATATTAATTTGAGTGGATGGAACCATTCAAACCACAGGTTCATTAGCTAACACCTTAAATTTGAAGTCGTCGTGGGGTCAATTACCTAGAGGTTTTTAAGCAATTGTTCTGAGCATTTGGAATCATCTACATATGTTCTTCTTGAAGTTTACCCTTCCTTGGTTATGGTGAAGCAATGCATAATGAGTTTACTTGACTTGTTGAGTGCACCATAAGTCAAGGAACCCCATCAAGAGATCTAAATCATAAAATGAAAGTTGATCAATGGAATATACAAGCAATCTTTAGGAAGTTCAATAGTGCAAACAAAATATGTGGATCGAAACCACATCAAGCATTTTGCAATATGAAAAGATGGTAAATTAAGGACAAGTTGCCTTTTAAGTTTTTGGTTGATTCACATGCTATTCAATGTAGTTAATGCAAATCAAGATGTCTTTCACATTTTTGTGGAGTTGCAAATCCTAACTATTTTGATTCACATGCTATTCAATGTAGTTAATGCAAATCAAGATGCCTTTCACATTTTTGTGAAGTTGCAAATCCTAACTATTTTGAAAATTTTGTTGCTTACCCTATTAAATGGAAATAACAACAAATTGCTTGGTAATTAGAAAATACCAAGGTTAATAGAGGACGTTGAATCCATTTCTATAATCAAAATTTCAATTTAAACAATACAAATCATGATTTCCGCAAAAATCATGTTGCCCACCAATGTTTACATACTTGGCAGCTCTTCTAACTCATAGCTCCCATCAACATACAACACCCATAGCTTTGTACAATGCACCAAAACCTGTATCCTCTTCAGCTTCATAGAATGAGCTAAGAGAAAGTCCTCCAAAGATGCCAATGTTTCCATACTTGGCAGCTCTTCCAACTGAGACCACCCATCAACATACAACACCCGAAGCTTTGTATAGTGGGCCAATCACTTGTATCCTCTTCAGCTTCACACAATGAGCCGAGCAAAAGTCCTCGAAAGATGTCAATGTTTTCATACTTGGCACTGATTTGAAGGATTAGGGTTCGGTGTTTCTATAGAGCAAGGTTTTCATTAGCGATTTCAATACGATTTGCAAGATTTTGGTTTCAAAGAGCCTAGATAAGACTAGAGAAGAGAACAAACCAGGTACTTTGTTTTTCGTCTACTCTTCATATATATCTATGTTGTCCTTAGAGCATGTTCGATCTCAGGTTATATCAAGGATGGTCAAGTATAAACTTTGCTTGCATATATATTTAAACCAGATTACATCTCTTTTATATGTGTAGAAGTTTTACAAAAGCATTGACGTCTCTCTTCGTAAGTAGTTAATGTTATTCTTTTATAAGTTTTATAATTTGTTAACCAAATGTTAAGTTAAAGTAGATCACTCGGTAATACATTGACAAACTTAAAAATGTTATATATGTTATTAAAAATGTTATATGTTTTTTGACCTTAATTGATTCCTTAAATATAATGTTTTGTAAAAGCAAAAATAACACATAACTAATTTTTTAAATAACTATTTATAAACTTAAAAAAAACAGATATTAATTTCCATTTAGATAGAACCAAAGATTGTGCTTATTAGTGGAGACTGTTTTACTTTAACATGAATATAAATATTGTACTATGCAATGGAGTTTGTTGGAAAACAAAGTAATTGACTTTCACATGAATATAAATATTGTACTATACAATGCAGGCTTTTGGAAAACAAAGTAATACAATCAAGGTTGTTGGAAAGCAAAGTAATAAAATCGACGATGTTGGAAAACAAATATTTGAGTTCAAAGTTTTATTTTAATTATATATAATAGGTAGTCATTATTCTACATTTTTGGATGTTGTATGGCAATATATAAAAACGATAACCTATTTGACACAATTAAAGCTAACATAAATGTTTTCAAATTACATTGTTGTTCACTACATTTTTGTATGTTGTATGGCAATAAAAAAAAATGTAATCTCTTTAATACAAATGAAGCTAACGTAAACATTTTCAAATTACATTATGGCTCACATTTGAATTTATAGTTTGACACTAAAACCCTAAATTATGCTTGTGTATTCCAAGCATTATAGCTTGGAAGGTCTTTTTAAGGGGACTAAAACTCTAGATCATGGTGTTGTTGTCCTTTTTCATCAAGTTATCTTGGATATCATATCAATCACAAATTATCGCTCAATTATTTGGTAGCAGGGTTGGAAATTCAAACGAACAACACTTGTCAAAATTGTTGGTTTTTACCAAATTCTAATTTTTTTACATTATAAGCCAATGTGTGACGGTCTTCCTAGAGTGCTACCCGTATTTGATGGTTAAATTGACCTATGACGAGAAATTCAGCCGTAAAATTCCATAGCTGATTGGTAGTAACCTAAAAACTTTACTACAGTTCATTCCTTTATCTGTTTGAAAGGGTTGAACATTGTCCTCATGCAAATACAAGTACATTGCAAGAAGGCTCATTGTATAGGTGTATTATGTTCTCTCATGTCATTTTATAAAACTTTAAATAACTATTAATACTTAAGATTTTCAAATTAAACTTACCAAAGATTCAATGTTGCAAACATAATGAATACAATACATGGTGTTTCATCTTTCAAGCATATACTTTACAAGTGGGCACATCTAATAAAGTAAACCCATCCAAATCCCTTCCATGCTATGTCTATGTGGGTATTTCTTATAATCTCGATCTCATTTTGTAATTTCTTATAATAGATCAATTTGATTTTGAAATTTCTCAATCTCGTTTTATCAAAATATATTATAAGACTAGTAACACATTTACAATTGTTAAGTTTACATGTGGGTAGACATTAGATTGAAGGACATTTTTGGTGTGATTTGGGGCCCATTTTACAACAATACAACACTTTGTGACTTAGTACATGACACATGTTTTGAATGTGGAATTTAAAGTGCCATGTTTACATTCATGTATACTTTCCATCCTAGGGAATGCGATGCATACAATATATTTCCCAAACACTCCGCAAAGCATATGCCATATGTCGATGGGAGAATAAAACTTAAATTTCTATAATCCAAATTAAATTGCAAAACTTAATGATAATAATGTATAATGGTTACCTTAGGGATATTAATGGATGGCTCAAAGTACATGGACTTATCAAATGGATACACAATTTTTTATAAATATTTTTACCTAGATGTAATAATAAAATTTCATCCACTTAGTATTTGAATACAACAAATTTTTGGAAATGTATAAAATTCCCCTTAGTTTCATTGAACAACATATTAATTAGAGTGGGTGAACTGTTAAATGCGTTTTTGCATACTTTATCATGAAATCAATTGCATCGATTTCTACTTTTTTGGCTTAAAAATATCTCAATTATTTCATAATTTTCCTTGTAAAGATTTTTATTTAAACACCATATAGTTTCTCGTGCTCCATTTTGAACAGTTAAACCAAGTGTATATGTGCCTACTTGTTTGGCTTAAGAAATAACACAATTACTTTATAAATTTTGTTTCAAAGATCTCTATTCAAACAATAGCATTTAAATCAAAGTCATCAATTAGCTAGGCAATTATAAAGATCCCTACATCTCCTAAATACTTAGAATTGATATCTTCTTTTTAGGTCCATCGAAAGAAAAATACCATTATCGATCATTATGCCAGCTTTGCACCAAAATTAGAAAAAATGCAACTATGGAAAAATGGGGGAGTGATTATTCTAAGCCACCTCCCATGATAAAGAATTTGAAATTAATGTTTCAAATGACAATCAACACAATGGACAAGTGGAAGCCTAAGCCCAAGAATTGTTTTGTTAAAGCCACCTTAACGACAAAGCCAAGATGCAATGCCTCAAGCATGCATAGATGGTATTTCTTTGTGCCATGAACCTTTAGGCTAAATTAAATAAACTTACATTGATGGGGTGGTATTGTTCATGTGGGAGAGCATGGATTAGGCTCCACTATGCAAAATTGATGACCAGTCGATTTGTATTTGATATGAGGATGGATACCATGTATCCTAGCCAATTCTCTTCCATGTGTGTTGTTTCAATATTGTGTTGCTATATGTTGAGTTTCAAAGATGGGAAGGGGTTTCAAGCATGTGCAAAACACATTGAGGAGCTCTAGGAGTGTCATAGATCAGTGAAACACCTAGCTCATTGTTCACTTGTTTTTTGGAAATAAGCAACCATTTAAATCTTGCTTCATTTCTCAAGAAAGAGAAATCCCATGTCCCCAATATTTTGTCAATCATGTTTGTTAAAATTGTTTTGGAAGCCATGGTTTCAACAATTCTGAGTTTTGTTGAGAATCTTCTGAATTTAGAGCACATGAAGATCAAGATAATATTCCCTGAATGGATTTTTTTATTGCATTTTGATATACTCTTCACAAGTATGCAAAATTTGCAAAGAATTACAAAACGTGGAAAGTGTGAGCTAATTTCTTTCTAAATTGTTGGGAAAATATGCAACACAATTAAAAGTAGTGAATCAATTTGTCGATCTTGATTATTAACGATTCATAAATACTAAGCATTTCATTGAAATACTCTCTCTTTAGAAACAGGTTTTGCCAGCTTTGGGTGACAGAAGTGATATGAAAATGCTAATTGCATTTATTCCATGGCTAACTTTGTTTACATTTAATATGCGAGTGCCTATTTATGCTATCCTTGGAGGGATTTTGATCCTTCCTTGGCCTTCTCTACAACACTTATAGTTGATTTGTGATCGTACTCAAGGTAGAAGGTCATCTCTACACCATTGGAAAATTGTAGTCCATGTGATTTCTTAAGGTTTTTTTCCCAAAATACAAATTCAATTTTAGTTTACACCTTTCACGGATTTAACCCTTCAACAACAACCTATTGGCGTATTATTGCACCTTTTTGGGGCAATTGCTAGTCTTAGCATTTATCTCATATCTTTGAGACTATTTTCCATTGTGAATCAATAAATTTCATCACCGTTAAAGCTTTATTTAACATTGTCCATTGGTTAGACTGAATAAAATCCACAATGGCGGTGCTAGAAAGTATGATCACATATACCAAGGTTTCCATACTTGCTTCTCTTCCTCGCAACAATCCATGTCTTATAGATAAAGGTCCATGGAAGTGGTATTCGAGAAGGAGGATATTTGTGTATGCATAACTTAGTCCCTAAATCATTTGCATCTTCCTGTTGATATACTTGTCTTGTAGTCTTCGTGCTTCTGTGATGCAAGAAAGGCTGAGGTGAAAAACTCGCGTGTTAGGGTTTTTTAAGATAGACTTTAGAGAAAACTTGGAGCACTAGGGTTTAAGTCATCTTGGTATGTTGCAATTGTTCTTCACTATCCCAATTTACTGGCATTGTCCTGTAGGACCACACCATTCTTACTCAAGCACTGGTAGGGACGAATACTCTTGACTGATTACCATCAATTAATTATTATTAAATGTTTATTTTTTTTTTCCTTGGAAAAAATTCATAATTTTATTGCAAAAAAGAACAAAATTACATCTGTACATGTAAGAGAATCAAATATGATCCCTACATTGTCACATATTATCTGTCTCATAAAATTTTATTAATTATTAAATGTTTATTATCCATATATTAACTATTAATTATCTCACTTTAAGGTGAAATAATTTAAAATATTTTTTTAATAATTAATTTTGAATTAAAAAACTAACAACTACATAACATGATGTGCATTACATCTTAAACTAAAACCTATCGCTACTTTTATATTTGCAAAAAAAAAAGATGATGATGTACACTACTTTGATATGTTAATTTTTTTCAGAAGAAAAAAGCATGTCCTTGATATTCATATAGAATCAAAGGGCATCTAACATGCCATCCCAATATATGGGTAACATACATGACAATGGATACAGTGGATATGTCATTCTGAAGCAACTTGAAAGAGTAACATCCCTAGTGAGCAGAATGGCGACTAGAGCAGAAACTGCATACATTTCCCATCAGTAATAAAGATATTGTCCCTTATGACCATATCCACCGTGAACCAAAAAGATAAGCTCAGCCATCTAAAAGAGTCCGCTCCGATACAATCACCAAGGTGCCATAAAAGAGAAGATCCAGCACTGAGCTCAAAAGAGCGTAAACCTGTCATGTGTGGTCAAAAGACCATCATAAAATTCAGAATAGTATCCTGATCCCTGAACAAAAGATAGTGCTTTTTTAGCTAGGCGATCAGCAGTTTGATTGTGTTCACGGTAGACATGGCAAAAAGACAGCTCAAGGAAGCATGAACAGATCTTCCTGATGTCCCTACACCAATGGATAAGATCAGGTGGTGAGAGGGAAGCAGTTCCCTTTTCCCAATTGATGATGACAGAAGAGTCACCAAATATCTGGATCTTGGGTAACCCCATCATTTGAGATGTATGCAGTAGGGCCCAAAGCTCAATTAATTCTGCCTTGGTATTGGTACTGGGACCAACCCCCAATGCAAACTCATAGGAGTGTGCCTCATTCAGATGCAGGCAGAAACCAACCCCACCAGTACTGTCAACAGAAGCACCATCAAAAAATCCACATGGGTAAGTGAGAGAAGGTCCCGGTCCAATATCCCTTGATTTTATTGCTCTGGTGACAGTAGGATAGAAGAGCTATGAGATGTAAGAGATTTGATGGAGCAGACTGATAACTGTGACAGATTCCCATCAAAGATAGAAAAGTTCCTAGCTTTCTATAATGACCACATGGCGAGGAATGGGAGATAGCAATAACCGAAATACTTAGAGTAGGTGATAGTCCACGAATCCAGAAAGGAGCTGATACTATCAGACTGGTGGGGAGGGGTCAAATGGTGCTGTTCCAAGAGGACAGAGAGTAAATTTTTCCAAACTGAACAGGAATGAAAGAGGTGTTCAATACTCTATGTATCCTTCCTACAGAGAATACTATAACCAGGCCCCGACCATCCACATTTTTGTAGGTTGTCCCAGGTCAGTAACTTGTTCTTCAATATCAGCCATATAAAACAACATATTTTCTGGGGAAGAGAGCTATTCCAGACAAAAGCAACAAGTTTGTTGCCCTCCGGAGGGGAAGAGGCAATTATAATGCTATTGTATATCAGCTTGGCAGACACAGTACCCTGGGATCTATTGAAGGACCAAGTCAGAACATCCGGTAGATCAACAAGATGAAGGCCACAAGTTTCAAGTCCTCTCATAAAAGAACTCCAGGCATCCTTCCAATCACCACCAACACCGAGTTCATCTGTAGAATACCAATATTTATGTGCATCCGGGAGAGAATTACAGGCCTGTGCAAGTGTCACTATATCCATATCAGCCAAGTACTCACAAAGGCCCATTGGAATCGCGAGGGAGTTGTTTACACCAACAATCAGATCAATACCAAGAAGGACATTCTTTCCATTGCCAACCTGCCAAGCCAGATGTTGACCAAGCCATGGGAGAGTGAGCAGGAGCCCTTTCCAAATAGCAGATACACCACGAGACTAGAAATTTTTCTCTCTGAGCCAGGATTCAACAGTGCACATCTTTAGGTATTTACTAATAATTACACAACGCTATAAACCATCATTTTGGAGTACCAACCATAAATTCTTCAATCTAAGTGCAATACTGAACCAGGGTAGATGCTTGATACCCCAACCTCCATGAAATTTAGGGCATGATAGAACTTGCCAGTTGGTCAAGTGATACCGACGCTTATGATCCGAAGAGCCCCAAAGAAAGGCAAAGGCAAGACTCCTGAGCTTGTTTAATATAGAGACAGGAATGGGAGCAAGCCCCATCCAGTAAACATGTATACTGGTTTTAAAACTGCTTGCACAAGAGTCAGACGACCCCCTAGGGATAGAAGCTTGTGGGACCAATGCGATATTCTGTGTTCAAATTTTTTTATCAGCCAGTGCCAGTCCCAAACCCTATAGCCCAAGGGTTTGAGAAAATATCCGAGATACATGAATCCAGTAGTGATAGGCTCCATCTTGTATGGCAGAGCCTTGGAAACCTCAAAACGGATATCCATATCCACATTGTTATAGAGATATGCTAATATTAAAAGATAGTACCCATTATAAATAAATTAAGCAAAATAGCTGATTCAAAACCATTTTATTGGAATGTATATTAAAATTCATCAAATAAAACATTCATTAATGAATTGATCATCATAACTCTCTTTCGTGGAAAAGTATTTTAGATATAAAATATTATTATCACCAACGAGCAGCGGTTTATAACGTTTATTTATTCATTTGAAATTAAACTTTTCAATATAATTAAAAGAGAAAATAAACAACTATTTCACGCCATTAATTTATAGACCTCATTTCTATGTGCAAAGAATTATAAAAACCATAATACTGTTCAATTGATTTGAGGTACAAAGCACACAATGAACTAATTCGCTGCATGAATTTATAGTTACATGCCTCATCTGTCAGAGATTAGAAAATGCTTTCCTTAATCAAATCACTTAATAAAATGGAAAATTCTCAATCATTTCGGCTTTGGATGCTACTTGTAAATAAACATAAATGTTTGTTGAAAATTATTAATCCATAAATTAAGGTAATATCTTCTTATATTTGGATGGTCTTATTTTAGTGTTATAAAAAACAAAAACATGTCAAGAGAATCATCATTTTGTAGTTTAGAGCTATTTTAATTTGTTTAATCTTCAAAAACACTTAGAAACTCGAGGTATGATGATGTAATGTTCTTAAGCCCCAAACAGAGAGCATTATGTCTTAACAGACATAGGTTGTTGTAAACTATGCCTATAACTGGGGTGTAGAAGCTTAATATACTATTCCTGCTGATTGTCTTAAAACAGGATAATCCATTTTCAGTCTTTAGTAAAAGAAAAAGTAGACTCTCAGTAGCCCACACCACCAAGACAAAAAGCATTTAAGGGCAGCTTAAATGCTGTATAAATGGAACTAAACAGTGTTCACGGTCTTCTAACTTTAGGAGACATTGTGCAGAATTTGATGACAGTCCTTCAAAATTCTCACATGAATTTGTAGGTTAGACCGATTTAGATTTGTTGTCCCTAGCCTGTGGTTGTTTTTATTTTTTTCAAGGTTCAGTATTAGAGGCTTGTAGGATTTAAGAAGATGTTTGAAGATATATCTAAGAATAGAAATTTGAGTTGGAAATCAGGGAATTCTAAGCATGGTGATGAGAATGATGTCCAGGGGCAGAAATATTTGTGTAAAATCAACTTTTTAACAAATACTTTTAAAATATTTAATCCTTCACCAAAAAATTATAATTATATAAAATAAATTTATACAGATATGAATTTACACGAATTGAAATTTAGACATATTTTTTAATAAAGGTTGGACATTTATTAAAATATAAGAATTCAAATATTCTTTTATTTTATAAATTCATGTTAAATTTAGTGAATCAATGACTCCACAAATTCTATATATTAAGAGATTAAAAAAAACTAGTGATTTTGCTTATCACAGTCCATATGCCGTCACGCCCTAGTTCAATGCTAGAGAATTTAACCCCCAAAAAATTGAAAACCGTGAACCTGCATGTATACTTTGCTGTAGCTTGCAATCGACAAAATTGGAGTACTTTCACAATCATCATTCCAGAAAGGCAAAAGAAACACCGCTGGCTGGGAGGATAAAATGACTATATTTAATTACTTTAATTCTATGAAAATGCAGTCACAGGGATAAAATGACTATATTTAATTACTTTAATTCTATGAAAATAGAATCACAGGCAGCCAAAACTGTAAGCCACTACCATTTATTTGGCCCAAAAATTAACAGCAGTGTGACTATGACTTGAACAACCAAACCCTAGGAAACGAGACAATCACGGACTAGAGGGTAAATCGACCGCCACATCCAAACAATTTCTCTTCAAATTAACCAGGGATTTCAATTGCTCTAACCTCAGGTTTAGGCTGAGGCTGCTTGGAAACCTTAACCTTCAGAATGGAAGCAATGTTTAGACATTCAGGTTTTCGCTAAAATAGGAACACTGCTATGTTGTATAGATGTGTGTATCTTAATCTGCAATGTGATTAATAAAAAAAATGGAATAAGTTTTGTAAATTAGGTGAACTATTCTATTAATTATGTAAAAAAAAATACAACTAGTTAGCAGTGTTGCCGGCCAAAAGAGAAATCAAGACTGGGTAAAAAAAAAACCCATGATAATTCAAATTTACACAACCAACTGCTTTCCCA
>LPNX010167952.1:249985-263344 GCA_001517045.1 Pseudotsuga menziesii
GTAAGACACACACAGAGATAGTTCATGGAAAAAAATCATCATACAGAGATTCACAACCGAAAAATTCACAATATATAGTGGAAGACTTGGTATTTTGTGCAATGAAGAAGGTTAGGTTTGTTGAAGTGATAAACTATTAGTTAGAGCATATTTTATGTTAAGGTTAAATGATAGCATCCAAAAGGGAAAATAAAAAATTGAAGGTGAATATCCATGTAGACATGCAAGGGTGTGTGAATACTTGGTGCTTATTTTCTAAACAGGTTTCTCTTTACCTGGTTGGTTGTTAAAATCTCCTAGGCATGGCTCTCATACAGAGTTCCCACACATAAGTATTTTGACTGTTGGACCGAGGGTGCCATGAATACCTAAATTGAAGCATGGGGAGACCGCTAAATGGAGCTCAATAGGGGCAATCTAAAGAATAATCATGCAAGAAACATAGTCATGGAGAGAGAAGGAGAATGATAATTGGCTTTAGGTTTCCCACTAAGTTGTCATGCACAACAATACTTCTCACAAGAGACAAGTGGTAGGAATGAGAATTCTTTTCACACACAATTCAAGAGCTAAGCTTATTATCTTTAGACACAAATGTGATTATACAATGAATGCCATCTCCAACGCCACAATTGAGTCTTCAACAATATCGGTTAACACCCATATTATATAACACAATATTCAACAAATACTATGTACAACAACAAAACTTCAATATATTAGAGGAAATGTTATAATAGGAAGCACCTTCGACGCAAGAATAGATTAGGGTTCACCAGACCTAGACATAGGTGAATATATGGCAGACTGGCATAAGCATCAAATATATTATGTGCTATGATACCACTGTTAGGTTTCCCACTGGGGAAAATAGACATATTGGATAAAACACAAAACCAAATACAAACAAGATGCACAAACACAGAGAGAGATTATTGATGTGAACACATAATGCTTTCTCTAGCTGATGTACATATAAATATAATGAGGAAACAACCTTTAGTTTCAAATTCCCAAGGCGTCTCTTGGACTCTTTCACAACTCTTCATATTCTCTAACCCTAACGGATTAGATTCCCAACACTTTTGACCCTTAGTCTGATATTTCTTCTACTAAACAATTCTTACCACCACTAAAATAGGTTAAATATAAGTTGGTGGATTGGTCTTTGGAAAGCTTTAGATCTCAGGATCTTTAGTTGAAAGAGGTTAAATAATTTTTTATGCAAGTTTCGAGGGATGCAGGGAATGTGTCGAATGAGGAAAGCTTGGATAGGCTGAAAGAATTGGAGGCTGTTAAAAATAAACTAATTACTATAGACTGGGAATGGGATTGATGACTTAAGAGTCAGGCCACTTGGTTGGCCCTTGGAGACAACAATACCAAATATTTTCATAGTTTTGTGACTCATCAAAGGAGACAAAATACGATATGGGAGTTGACTTCTCTAGAGGGTACTAGTGTTCAGGACTTCAATGGTTTAGTAGGTATGGTTGTGGATTACTTTAGTGTTATGTTAAAAAAATGAGGAAGTCAATATTGCATAAATATTAAAGATTGCTTCTTCTTTACCTCATGGTTGATGAGGCACAAAGTGAGAAACTATATAAGTTAATGACTTGGGATAAGTTAGTTCATGTTAGGATATTTAGACACTTAGGAGTTAGTTAAGATCAACTTGTGTAATATATCCGTTAAGTAAAAGTGTGTTTCTTTAGTATGCATTAGTATGCATTTGTAAATATTCTAATCCGACGGTCATGATATGTTCTAGACATAGAGTGATCCGCAGTTAAACTTCTCTTAGATCATACCTACCATTGATCCATGGCTTAACACCCGATTGGTCTATAATCTCTATTTAATGAGCATAGAGGGTCCTTGGCTAGTTGATCGATTATGAGAAGCTCATGTAACTTTCCTTCTTTTGCATAATAAATTGCTCCAAGTAGCTATTTGGCTGGGGCCGTGGACTGTTTCCCTCTCGAGGGTTTTAACCATGTGACAAACATCGGTGTGTTGATTTGTGATCTATTTGTGTGAAGCGGTTGCTCAAGATGTTTGGTATTTTGGGAGTACCCTGTTAACCCGAACATGGTATCAGAGCTTTTATGAAGAGCTGCTTTCGGTTTTGATCAAGATCTGGAACCAGTGTTGCCGAAACTTTGAAAGGGTTTCTAGTTCTGGATTTTCTATGCATTTTTGGCCTATAGGATCTATTCCATTGCGTCTGGAGCGCCGTTTCCATTGGAAAATAGTTTTTGTTTCACCGAAAACAAGTTCGTTTGTTCCAAAAACACCAATTTCGGCAAATCTGAAGGTATAATGTTACAGTGATGGATTTGTTCTTTTTAAATATCTCATATCTTATTAGTTTTATTATTAGATCTTTTTTTTTTGTTTTAGTCTCGGATTGTTTCCTTCCCTGACTGTGTATGCTCTTTGTCGTGCACCTTGCGCGATCACGACGAATAAAAAACAGTAAGGGAAAGTTTTTTTTCTTGTTTTCTTGGCTGCGTATGCTCTTTGCCGTGCACTTTGTGCGATCACGGCAAGTCAGAAACAACGAGAAAACTTGAAAACATAGACTTTCTGGGTAAGTAAACCAAGATCTAACCCCATTGTGTGGAAATTTTTTGTTTTTTTTTTGTTTTTTTTTTTCGTTTTTTTTGTGTGTGTGATTTGCAGGAAAAAAAGGCAAGCACAGAGAACGAGAGAGAAGAGTAAAAAAAAAAAGGCCCCCTTCCTCTTTCCATTCTTTTATGTACCTTTTAAACTTAGCTCACTTGGTCCAAAGTTGCTTTATTCCTTAATAGGTCTTGCGTTCAAGTCTTATTAGGCTACGTTTTAGTGCATGCAATTTCTATTTTTAAGTTACTTTATTGTAAAAGTGCATCTTACATAAATAAAATAAAATAAAAAGTGAGCCACTTAAGTCTTTTAATTTATTGTCTCACTATTTAAAAGTAACATTATTGTAAAAGTGAACCTCACTTATTCTACAAAAGTGATTCACTTCAAAACAACTTTATTATAAAGTGATTGTCAAAGGTTGATCTTGGGAAGAGGGGGGTTCTTTTTTTTTAGTTGGTTAAGTTAATATCTACCATGTCACTATTGGGGACATTTTCAACATTTTCTTTGATCATGCATAACTTCATCATTCAGAATCAGTTTTCAGTGCCTTTTTTTTAAAAACCACATATTTTTTCGAGCTCTTTGCAACCAGACAGTTAGTTTCTGTTTTTTTAGCCATTATTTTACAGTATGGCCGCCCCTTGTGATATTATACTTATAAGTTCTAACTATTTCTCATGGAAATCTCGTATGGAGGATGTTCTACGAAGTAGGGTACTTTTCAGGATAACCTCAGGGAAAGAAACAGAACCCACTGATGATGATAAGAAAATTAAAACGGCAAATGGATGTGATGAATTTCGTGGATTGATAGGGATGTCAATCTCTATTGATTTGTGATTCCACATATCTGGAATTGATGAACCTGATAAAGCTTGGGAAAAGTTGGAATCTGTGTTTGGTAAACACAATGAAATTCGGGGTCATCAACTTGAGAATAAGTTGTTTTCCTGGAATCCAAATGATTTTTCATGCATTCAAGACTATTTATCTAAGTATAAAACTCCTAGACTCTTATGTGCAGAATGCAAGATTAAGAAAGAAGACAAACAATGTATTTATCATATTCTTTCCAAACTTGGACCTGCATATTTTATTTTTGTATCTACATCCTACTCCATGAAAGAATCCTTGACTGCAGGTAGCTATCAAGAGCCTAGTCTTGAATCCTTTTGTGATTCCTTAATTAGAGAGCAAGATAAGCTCATTAATCTTGGAATAATTAACAATGGAGATACATCTGGGAAAGCCTTATTGTCCCAACAGAAAGAAAAGTCCAAGCCTCCCAAGAATCATAATTTTCACATCAATAAGCCAAACAACGAGGGTCCCAAACCCTCTGAGTCAGCTCCTTCTTTAAAAAATGACAAAGGATCCAAGCAAAAAGGAAAGAAGACTGAGCGTCATTGCGATTTTTGTGGGAAAGATAATCATGATGAATCTAAGTGTTTCAAGAAGATGGCAACCTTAGAAGCAACAATGAAGAAGCACCACATCATCATAGATTCATCTTCAGAATCTAACTCTCATGGACATGTACTTTGTGCTTCTGGTTACTCTTATACTGCATCTTCTTCTTCTACTTCAAATGAATGGGTTATTGATTCTGGAGCATCTTATCATATGGCTAAGGATCAAGCCATATTTTTCTACTATGCATGAATGTAACACCAAACAAATATTTGTTGGTGATGATAGATCTCTAAGTGTTGCAGGATCTGGAAGAGTTCCAGTAGAAAATGGTTATTTCAGTGATGTACTATGTGTTCCAAAAATTTCCTACAATTTGTTATCAGTCTATCAAATTACTCATTCAGGTGAAGGTAAAACTATGACGTTTACACCTCACCAAGTTGTAATCAAGGATTTTAAAAATCCTCAAAATGTCCTAGCTACTGGAACTGTTGATGATATTACCAGGTTGTACAAACATGAATATAAATATTGTACTATGCAATGGAGACTGTTTATTAGTGGAGACTGTTTTACTTTAACATGAATATAAATATTGTACTATGCAATGGAGTTTGTTGGAAAACAAAGTAATTGACTTTCACATGAATATAAATATTGTACTATACAATGCAGGCTTTTGGAAAACAAAGTAATACAATCGAGGTTGTTGGAAAACAAAGTAATAAAATCGAGGATGTTGGAAAACAAATATTTGAGTTCAAAGTTTTATTTTAATTATATATAATAGGTAGTCATTATTCTACATTTTTGGATGTTGTATGGCAATATATAAAAACGATAACCTATTAGTGGAGACTGTTATTACTTTAACATGAATATAAATATTGTACTATGCAATGGAGTTTGTTGGAAAACAAAGTAATTGACTTTCACATGAATATAAATATTGTACTATGCAATGGAGTTTGTTGGAAAACAAAGTAATACAATCGAGGTTGTTGGAAAACAAAGTAATACAATCGAGGTTGTTGGAAAACAAAGTAATAAAATCGAGGATGTTGGAAAACAAATATTTGAGTTCAAAGTTTTATTTTAATTATATATAATAGGTAGTCATTATTCTACATTTTTGGATGTTGTATGGCAATATATAAAAACGATAACCTATTTGACACAATTAAAGCTAACATAAATGTTTTCAAATTACATTGTTGTTCACTACATTTTTGTATGTTGTATGGCAATATATAAAAAATGTAATCTCTTTAATACAAATGAAGCTAACGTAAACATTTTCAAATTACATTATGGCTCACATTTGAATTTATTGTTTGACACTAAAACCCTAAATTATGCTTGTGTATTCCAAGCATTATAGCTTGGAAGGTCTTTTTAAGGGGACTAAAACTCTAGATCATGGTGTTGTTGTCCTTTTTCATCAAGTTATCTTGGATATCATATCAATCACAAATTATTCCGTTGGAAATTCAAAAGAACAACACTTGTCAAAATTGTTGGTTTTTACCAAATTCTAATGTTTTTACATTATAAGCCAATTTGTGACGGTCTTCCTAGAGTGCTACCCGTATTTGATGGTTAAATTGACCTATGACGAGAAATTCAGCCGTAAAATTCCATAGCTGATTGGTAGTAACCCAAAAACTTTACTACAATTCATTCCTTTATCTGTTTGAAAGGGTTGAACATTGTCCTCATGCAAATACAAGTACATTGCAAGAAGGCTCATTGTATAGGTGTATTATGTTCTCCCATGTCATTTTATAAAACTTTAAATAACTATTAATACTTAAGATTTTCAAATTAAACTTACCAAAGATTCAATGTTGCAAACATAATGAATACAATACATGGTGTTTCATCTTTCAAGCATATACTTTACAAGTGGGTGCATCTAATAAAGCAAACCCATCCAAATCCCTTCTATGCTATGTCTATGTGGGTATTTCTTATAATCTCGATCTCGTTTTGTAATTTCTTATAATAGATCGATTTGATTATGTAATTTCTCAATCTCGTTTTATCAAAATATATTATAAGACTAGTAACACATTTACAATTGTTAAGTTTACATGTGGGTAGACATTAGATTGAAGGACATTTTTGGTGTGATTTGGGGCCCATTTTACAACAATACAACACTTTGTGACTTAGTACACGACACATGTTTTGAATGTGGAATTTAAAGTGCCAAGTTTACATTCATGTATACTTTCCATCCTAGGGAATGCAATGCATACAATATATTTCCCAAACACTCCGCAAAGCATATGCCATATGTCGATGGGAGAATAAAACTTCAATTTCTATAATCCAAATTAAATTGCAAAACTTAATGATAATAATGTATAATGATTACCTTAGGGATATTAATGGATGGCTCAAAGTACATGGACTTATCAAATGGATACACATTTTTTTATAAATATTTTTACCTCTATGTAATAATAAAATTTCATCCACTTAGTATTTGAATACAACAAATTTTTGGAAATGTATAAAATTCCCCTTAGTTTCATTGAACAACATATTAATTAGAGTGGGTGAACTGTTAAATGTGTTTTTGCATACTTTATCATGAAATCACTTGCATCGATTTCTACTTTTTTGGCTTAAAAATATCTCAATTATTTCATAATTTTCCTTGTAAAGATTTTTATTTAAACACCATATAGTTTCTCGTGCTCCATTTTGAACAGTTAAACCAAGTGTATATGTGTCTACTTGTTTGGCTTAAGAAATAACACAATTACTTTATAAATTTTGTTTCAAAGATCTCTATTCAAACAATAGCATTTAACTCAAAGTCATCAATTAGCTAGGCAATTATAAAGATCCCTACATTTCCTAAATACTTAGAATTGATATCTTCTTTTTAGGTTCATCGAAAGAAAAATACCATTATCGATCATTATGCCAACTTTGCACCAAAATTAGAAAAAATGCAACTATGGAAAAATGGGGGAGTGATTATTCTAAGCCACCTCCCATGATAAAGAATTTGAAATTAATGTTTCAAATGACAATCAACACAATGGACAAGTGGAAGCCTAAGCCCAAGAATTGTTTTGTTAAAGACACCTTAACGACAAAGCCAAGATGCAATGCCTCAAGCATGCATAGATGGTATTTCTTCGTGCCATGAACCTTCAGGCTAAATTAAATAAACTTACATTGATGGGGTGGTATTGTTCATGTGGGAGAGCATGGATTAGGCTCCACTATGCAAAATTGATGACCAGTCGATTTGTATTTGATATGAGGATGGATACCATGTATCCTAGCCAATTCTCTTCCATGTGTGTTGTTTTGAATATTGTGTTGCTATATGTTGAGTTTCAAAGATGGGAAGGGGTTTCAAGCATGTGCAAAACAAATTGAGGAGCTCTAGGAGTGTCATAGATCAGTGAAACACCTAGCTCATTGTTCACTTGTTTTTTGGAAATAAGCAACCATTTAAATCTTGCTTCATTTTTCAAGAGAGAGAAATCCCATGTCCCCAATATTTTGTCAATCATGTTTGTTTAAATTGTTTTGGAAGCCATGGTTTCAACAATTCCGAGTTTTGTTGAAAATCTTCTGAATTTAGAGCACATGAAGATCAAGATAGTATTCCCCTGAATGGATTTTTTTTATTGCATTTTGATATACTCTTCACAAGTATGCAAAATTTGCAAAGAATTACAAAACGTGGAAAGTGTGAGCTAATTTCTTTCTAAATTGTTGGGAAAATATGCAACACAATTAAAAGTAGTGAATCAATTTGTCGATCTTGATTATTAACGATTCATAAAGACTAAGCATTTCATTGAAATACTCTCTCTTTAGAAACATGTTTTGCCAGCTTTGGGTGACAGAAGTGATATGAAAATACTAATTGCATTTAGTCTGTGGCTAACTTTGTTTACATTTAATATGCGAGTGCCTATTTATGCTATCCTTGGAGGGATTTTGATCCTTCCTTGGCCTTCTCTACAACACTTATAGTTGATCTGTGATTGTACTCAAGGTAGAAGGTCATCTCTACACCATTGGAAAATTGTAGTCCATGTGATTTCTTAAGGTTTTTTTTCCCAAAATACAAATTCAATTTTAGTTTACACCTTTCACGGATTTAACCCTTCAACAACAACCTATCGGCGTATTATTGCACCTTTTTGGGGCAATTGCTAGTCTTAGCATTTATCTCATATCTTTGAGACTATTTTCCATTGTGAATCAATAAATTTCATCACCGTTAAAGCTTTATTTAACATTGTCCATTGGGTAGACCGAATAAAATCCACAATGGTGATGCTAGAAAATATGATCACAGATACCAAGGTTTCCATACTTGCTTCTCTTACCCGCAACAATCCATGTCTTATAGATAAAGGTCCATGGAAGTGGTATTCGGGAAGGAGGATATTTGTGTATGCATAACTTAGTCCCTAAATCATTTGCATCTTCCTGTTGATATACTTGTCTTGTAGTCTTCGTGCTTCTGTGATGCAAGAGTTTAAAGGTTGAGGTGAAAACCTCGCGTGTTAGGGTTTTTTAAGATAGACTTTAGAGAAAACTTGGAGCACTAGGGTTTAAGTCATCTTGGTATGTTGCAATTGTTCTTCACTATCCCAATTTACTGGTAATTTCCTGTAGGACCACACCATTCTTACTCAAGCACTGGTAGGGATGAATACTCTTGATTGATTACCATCAATTAATTATTATTAAATGTTTATTATCCATATATTAACTATTAATTATCTCACTTTAAAGTGAAATAATTTAAAATATTTTTTTAATAATTAATTTTGAATTAAAAAACTAACAACTACATAACATGATGTGCATTACATCTTAAACTAAAACCTATCGCTACTTTTATATTTGCAAAAAAAAAGATGATGATGTACACTCCTTTGATATGTTAATTTTTTTTTCAGAAGAAAAAAGCCTGTCCTTGATATTCATATAGAATCAAAGGGCATCTAACGTGCCATCCCAATATATGGGTAACATACATGACAATGGATACAGTGGATATGTCATTTTGAAGCAACTTGAAAGAGTAACATCCCTAGTGAGCAGAATGGCGACTAGAGCAGAAACTGCATACATTTCCCATCAGTAATAAAGATATTGTCCCTTATGACCATATCCACCGTGAACCAAAAAGATAAGCTCAGCCATCTAAAAGAGTCCGCTCCGATACAATCACCAAGGTGCCATAAAAGAGAAGATCCAGCACTGAGCTCAAAAGAGCATAAACCTGTCATGTGTGGTCAAAAGACCATCATAAAATTCAGAATAGTATCCCGATCCCTGAGCAAAAGATAGGGATTTTTTAGATAGGCGATCAACAGTCTGATTGTGTTCACGGTAGACATGGCAAAAAGACAGCTCAAGGAAGCATGAACAAATCTTCCTGATGTCCCTACACCAATGGATAAGATCAGGTGGTGAGAGGGAAGCAGTACCCTTTGCCCAATTGATGATGACAGAAGAGTCACCAAATATCTGGATCTTGGGTAACCCCATCATTTGAGATGTATGCAGCAGGGCCCAAAGCTCAATTAATTCTGCCCTGGTATTGGTACTGGGACCAGCCCCCAATGCAAACTCATAGGAGTGTGCCTCATTCAGATGCAGGCAGAAACCAACCCCACCAGTACTGTCAACAAAAGCACCATAAAAAAATCCACATGGGTAAGTGAGAGAAGGTCCCGGTCCAATATCCCTTGATTTTTTTGCTTTGGTGACAGTAGGATAGAAGAGTTGTGAGATGTAAGAGATTTGATGGAGCAGACTGATAACCGTGACAGATTCCCATCAAAGATAGAAAAGTTCCTAGCTTTCTATAATGACCACATGGCGAGGAATGGGAGATAGCAATAACCAGAATACTTATAGTAGGTGACAGTCCACGAATCCAGAAAGGAGCTGATACTATTAGACTGGTGAGGAGGGGTCAAATGGTGCTGTTCCAAGAGGACAGAGAGTATTTTTTTCCAAACTGAACAGGATTGAAAGAGGTGTTCAATACTCTCTGTATCCTTCCTACAGAGAATACTATAACCGGGCCCCGACCATCCACGTTTTTGTAGGTTGTCCTAGGTCAGTAACTTGTTCTTCAATATCAGCCATATAAAACAACATATTTTTCGAGGAAGAGAGCTATTCCAGACAAAAGCAAGAAGTCTGTTGCCCTCCGGAGGGGAAGAGGCAATTATAATGCTATCGTATATCAGCTTGGCAGACACAGTACCCTGGGATCTATTGAAGGACCAAGTCAGAACATCTGGCAAATCAACAAGACGAAGGCCACAAGTTTCAAGTCCTCTCGTAAAAGAACTCCAGGCATCCTTCCAATCACCACCAACACCGAGTTCATCTGCATAATACCAATATTTATGTGCATCCGGGAGAGAATTACGGGCCTGTGCAAGTGTCACTATATCCATATCAGCCAAGTACTCACAAAGCCCCAGTGGAATCGCGAGGGAGTTGTTTACACCAACAATCGAATCAATACCGAGAAGGAAATTCTTTCCATTGCCAACCTACCAAGCCAGATGTTGACCAAGCCATGGGAGAGTGAGCAGGAGCCCTTTCCAAATAGCAGATACACCACGAGACTAGAAATTTTTCTCTCTAAGCCAGGATTCAACAGTGCACATCTTTAGGTATTTACTAATAATTACACGGTGCCATAAACCATCATTTTGGAGTACCAACCATAAATTCTTCAATCTAAGTGCAATACTGAACCAGGGTAGATGCTTGATACCCCAGCCTCCATGAAATTTAGGCCATGATAGAACTTGCCAGTTGGTCAAGTGATACCAACGCTTATGATCCGAAGAGCCCCAGAGAAAGGCAATGGCAAGACTCCTGACCTTGTTTAATATAGAGACAGGAATGGGAGCAAGCCCCATCCAGGAGACATGTATATTGGTTAAAACTGCTTGCACAAGAGTCAGACGACCCCCTAGGGATAGAAGCTTGTGGGACCAATGCGATATTTTGTGTTCAAATTTTTTTATCAGACAGTGCCAGTCCCAAACCCTATAGCCCAAGGGTTTGAGAAAATATCCAAGATACATGAATCAAGTAGTGATAGGCTCCATCTTATATGGCAGAGCCTTGGAAATCTCAAAACGGATATCCATATCCACATTGTTATAGAGATATGCTAATATTAAAATATAGTACCCATTATAAATAAATTAAGCAAAATAGCCGATTCAAAACCATTTTATTAGAATGTATATTAAAATTCATCAAATAAAACATTCATTAATGAATTGATCATCATAACTCTCTTTCATGGAAAACTATTTTAGATATAAAATATTATTATCACCAACGAGCATCGATTTATAATGTTTATTTATTCATTTGAAATTAAACTTTTCAATATAATTAAAAGAGAAAATAAACAACTATTTCACACCATTAATTTATAGACCTCATTTCTATGTGCAAAGAATTATATAAACCATAATACTGTTCAATTGATTTGAGGTACAAAGCACACAATGAACTAATTCGCTGCATGAATTTATAGTTACATGCCTCATCTTTCAGAGATTAGAAAATGCTTTCCTTAATCAAATCACTTAATAAAATGGAAAATTCTCAATCATTTCGGCTCTGGATGCTACTTGTAAATAAACATAAATGTTTGTTGAAAATTATTAATCCATAAATTAAGGTAATATCTTCTTATATTTGGATGGTCTTATTTTAGTGTTATAAAAAACAAAAACATGTCAAGAGAATCATCATTTTGTAGTTTAGAGCTATTTTAATTTGTTTAATCTTCAAAAACACTTAGAAACAGAGAGCATTATGTCTTAACAGACATAGGTTGTTGTAAACTATGCCTATAATTGGGGTATAGAAGCTTAATATACTATTCCTGCTGATTGTCTTAAAACAGGATAATCCATTTTCCGTCTTTAGTAAAAGAAAAAGTAGACTCCGAGTACCCCACACCACCAAGACAAAAAGCATTTAAGGGCAGCTTAAATGCTGTATAAATGGAACTAAACAATGTTCACGGTCTTCTGACTTTAGGAGACATTGTGCAGAATTTGATGACACTCCAGAATTCTCACATGAATTTGTAGGTTAGACCGATTTAGATTTGTTGTCCCTAGCATGTGGTTGTTTTTATTTTTTTCAAGGTTCAGTATTAGAGGCTTGTAGGATTTAAGAAGATGTTTGAAGATATATCTAAGAATAGAAATTTGAGTTGGAAATCAGGCAATTCAAAGAATGGTGTCGAGGGGCAGAAATATATGTGTAAAATCAACTTTTTAACAAATACTTTTAAAATATTTAATCCTTCACCAAAAAATTATAATTATATAAAATAAATTTATACAGATACGAATTGAAATTTAGACATATTTTTTAATAAAGGTTGGACATTTATTAAAATATAAGAATTCAAATATTCTTTTATTTTATAAATTCATGTTAAATTTAGTGAATCAATGACTCCACAAATTCTATATATATTAAGAGATTGAAAAAAACTAGTGATTTTGCTTATCACAGTCCATATGCCGTCATGCCCTAGTTCAATGTTAGAGAATTTAACCCCCAAAAAATTGAAAACCTTGAACCTGCATGTATACTTTGCTGTAGCTTGCAATCGACAAAATTGGAGTACTTTCACAATCATCATTCCAGAAAGGCAAAAGAAACACAGCTGACTGGGAGGATAAAATGACTATATTTAATTACTTTAATTCTATGAAAATGCAGTCACAGGGATAAAATGACTATATTTAATTACTTTAATTCTATGAAAATAGAATCACAGGCAGCCAAAACTGTAAGCCACTACCATTTATTTGGCCCAAAAATTAACAGCAGTGTGACTATGACTTGAACAACCAAACCCTAGGAAACGAGACAATCACGGACTAGAGGGTAAATCGACCGCCACATCCAAACAATTTCTCTTCAAATTAACCAGGGATTTCAATCGCTCTAACCTCAGGTTTAGGCTGAGGCTGCTTGGAAACCTTAACCGTCAGAATGGAAGCAATGTTTAGACATTCAGGTTTTGGCTAAAATAGGAACACTGCTATGTTGTATAGATGTGTGTATCTTAATCTGCAATGTGATTAATAAAAAAAATGGAATAAGTTTTGTAAATTAGGTGAACTATTCTATTAATTATGTAAAAAAAACTACAACTAGTTAGCAGTGTTGCCGGCCAAAAGAGAAATCAAGACTGGGTAAAAAAAAAACCCATGATAATTCAAATTTACACAACCAACTGCTTTCCCA
>LPNX010167969.1:2607-67404 GCA_001517045.1 Pseudotsuga menziesii
GACCTCCTTTTCCCATATTATATTTTTATGTTCCAAGTTTGTCCCCTAAAAACACATGTTTATGCCAATACACGACTTTTAAAGCTATACTTGCATGTACACGCTGCTTTTGAGCCAAAATTCGCTTACATTAGGAAATAAACATGAAGCCAAAACAAATTGGAGTTTTCCTGATAGGGGTCCGAATAGCTTGACTCTTGGACTTCCATATGCCTTGAGAATGCTCAGACTAGATCCTCCATTGCATATTTGCAGTGCTATATATTGAGTGTCTTGGATACATTGAAGCAAGAGAAAATTGAGAGCATGGAAAATATAGTCCATTGTTGCCTCACTTTTTATGCTTGAATCTACATCCCTTTGTCCGTTTGGAGCACACAGTGTTGCTCTTCCCAAGCTTGCCTTTTCTTTGTGAGCTTGTCATTGAGAGATGGAGGATTGAAGTGGTGGAGGCCCACATGGATGACTTGTGTTCGTGGGTTCGTATAAGTGCAGGAACAGGTTGTCACTATTGTATCTCTGTTTTTATTAATAGAAATATCCATTTCCTGTCAAATACATGTGCATAAATATGAATAGTGTATCCATGGATGTATTTATTTGCTTATACATGATTGATTATATATGCTAGAGTAGGCCTAACACTTGAATATATAGCATGCTTGTCTTGTTTGTTGTTGTTGAGAGTGAATTGTGAATACAAGCGTGGTTGGACAAGCTCAATGGGGATCTACATCAACCGTCTAGAATAAGGTACGATTCATATGCCTTAGTGGCGGATATCTTTATTAATCTTACATATTTGAAAGGATTGATTTCTGGTGTCATTTAGTGTGTTGTGGTACACCCCAAGCCATAGGAAGCTTCTCTCCATAAAAGAATTGGCGACTTCACTTGGGAGGTTCCTTGTTTTTTCTTTGGGGATTTGGTGCACAACTTGCTTGAATTGCTCTTTGTTATCTGAGGTTCTATGTTGGGTCTAGAAGCAGGATTACCCTTTACTGTCTAGTTGAAGTAATTTTTGTCTTGGTCTATCATTTTACTCTATTTTCCTTCTTGTACGTGAGTTTTTTCTTCACAATTGTGTATACACGCGATTTTCTTATGAATTCCCATGTATGTATGTAGAATTTCTGCGACCAATCGCATACGCCTCTGTTTGGAGCTTTGTTTGGATGAGGGGAAGTTGTTGGGTGAGTTTTGAATGTTGTTGAGTTTTCCTGGATGTTGTTGGTGCCTGGATACTGCCTTTGTTTTTTACCAGATACCCTTTTTGATTTGTTTTTTGTTAGAGGTTGTTCTTGTCAACTTTTTCCTTTTTGTTTTGGGATTAGTGCATTAGGTCTATTTTATCCTGGTCCCTTGCTTGGATGTTGTCTGTGAGTGGTTGTAGGGTCTGAGGGTTGTAGAGTCTTTTGTGTCTTTTACGTCTCATTTATTTCAAAAAATGCAAAAATATTTCATTTTTTGCATATTTATGCATTGTTGCAACTTTGCACTTGCATGGTACTTGCATTAGGTTTGATTACTAAAGTTATAGTCCAGTTTTCATTTAGGAATGATTGCATTATCATTTGAAGGAAAAACATGCATATGATGTAGTGGCATACTCTGTTTTTTCATTTAGACAAAATTGCACCTGGCATTGTTTGTTAGGTGTGCACATTTATTTCACTGCCGTAGTCATTTCCCTTTGAGTAATCACAGCCATTAAAATCAACGCTTAATTAAAATGAATTACACATTTTTCTTTAATAGGGTTCATCAACAAGATTAGGATTTAGAGTCTTCGAATAGTTCATTGTTATTTAATTCTCCAAGACTACTAGACAAAACAAGTAGGTCTATATACATGTGAGAGAGTGAAATCCTCAGTATAATTAGGGTTTTGAGGAGGATCCTCTTACACAGGAGTTAAGCAAGAGGCAACACACACAATTTTTGTTGGGATGTCGCTTAGCCACTTTCTGTGAGCATCAGTAATATTTCGAGGATCGTATTCATATCTAGGGGATTTTGAGGTACCAGTTGGTTCTTTCCAACTTCGGTCTTTGCTACCTTGCCATACGATCGAACCCATCTATGATTGTCCTCTTGAGGTTTGGTTATATTGGGGTGACCTTAGTTTCCTTACCTAGGTATCACAGGGGATACATGCAGAGGTTATTCTTTGAGTGTCCTCGTTAAGTAGGGGTCGGACAACATAGTCACTTTTGAAGATGAGGGCCACTATAATTGGCTACACACCTCTTCTTGTAGTGTATGGGAGTCTCAAGCCTCTTCTAGGCAAGACATACCTACTACATTCGGGAGCTCACATATCCTACCTTTGGTTTTCTTGTGTTTTGGTTGTATAATTTCTTAGGATTGTGCTCTATGTACGCTATATTTCTTTATTGTTCATAATTAGTTTGATTCTTTTTCTTTTTGTTGAGTCACCATGGATCTGGGCACAACACCCCACCATTTTCATCATGTAGCACGTCTTCTGCATTCTATGTCTCCTCCTCCTTCATGGAAAAGGATCAGACAGTCCAAGTGGACTGACACTGATGTTGATTCACACACATATCTCACCATGAGTCATATGTCTTAATGTTCCACAAGGTTCCCCTTCTCCACCCCCTAAGGTGGAGACTTTTGTTACACCCAAATCCTGTCACTAGCATGTGATAAGACCTCTAACACCTCTATTTTCCCTAAATCCCAAACATTGAAGTTAAAACAATGCTATGGATGTTAATATTACATACAAAGCTATAGCACCACTCTTAACCTTAAGCTGATAAGCTATACCTTATACAACACTTCCTGAGTCATTTTGAAGACAGGCGATGCCACCACCTTTAACCTTTGTTTTTGGCGCAGTTCTCTCCATGCACCACTTTGTCATAAAGGAGTATATGTGGTGCCCTTGGTAAAAAGTTAAAAAGAGAAGGTTTCACGAAGCTTCTAGAATAAAAGCCTCGTGTCTAGCCTTATCCCTACTCACCTAGATCAGTTAAGCTCGAGATCCATGCTTTGGGGATCTCATGGCCACCTCTCCCACCTATTTCTCAACCATTTCTATCCATTTGAGCCCTATAAAACCAGGCTCATACTTCATGGTTGAGGAGAGAAGAAAAGAGTAAAGTTTTGTTGTTGAATTAACATTCTGGCCTAATCCATTAGAGAGCATAGAGCAGCAAGTTGGAGCTATCGGGGATGAGATGTGAGTCTTGTGAAGAAGTGTATCGACAGTAAGGAAAAACGGTTGTAAGCTCTTTCATTCATATATTAATGCAAAGTCAATTTCTTTGCCATATATCTATTGTGTTATAATCTCACATATATTATCAAATTCCTTAGTCACTGATATAGATCTTCTGATATTTTTCTGGTATCTTTTATGTTGTTGTGTGTTTGATGTGTTTATGCAGGTCTTCCATCAAAGATCTTATTCCAGGCATTCATAACTTCGAGGGAAAGTCTTTCAACCTAGCTGTAATTCATTTGTTCTGGATCTGAACCATTCAGACCAGAGGAACAACTTATGTCCATAGAAGGTGCAATATTCCTGATAGCAAATATGGTGAATCCATTGGGGATTACAAGCTTCAGTTGATTTGATCTTCCTTAGTCTTCAAGCACCTGTCCGAATCCAAGCTCCAGTCTTCAATCTTTTCAGTCAGATCTACCATCTGACTTAGTGAAGTTTTGGTTTGAAATCATCAGATCTCTTTAGATCTGAGTGACCTTGACTTTATATGCTTTGTATTACTGTTGATTCATCAGTTTTGATATTATTTTTGCAAACTTATAACTTGAATTTTTCGCTCTCCTTGTGTTCTAAGTTTTTATAGGGAACCACTCATGTGTTGTAGGAAATATGCAGTGCCACTTCCTGAACGTAGTTACCCATAGGCAGTACCACCACCTGAGTTTAGAAAGAAAGAAACAATGTTGCTTCGAAAACCACTTTGAGAGTGACCCCTTCAGCACGGTGCCAGGTAGGCTTTTTAGTTCTGGTTTGATTTCAAAACTGTGGGTTTTGTATTTTGATTTTTGTGTATTTTTGGCCTACTTTTTGATGAAAATAAAGTGTACTCTATAGTCACTTTGATTGTTATATTCCCTCTACATTCAAAGAGAGTTTACGTTTCTTGCATTGGATTTTACATTCTTTTCTTTGCTTGAAACCTCTTGCTCTTTTCTATAGATATTATTCATTGGAATTGGAAATATACATTTCATTTTCATGTGTAGGTTCTAGTTTTGTTTTGGACTTGGAATGTGTGAGTGATCCATGTTGTTTTGAGTCTTTCTTTGCTTGGGTGATTTTTGTTTCCTTTTGCATGCTAAGTTTTTCAGTGCTTGGTAGGGGAGATTGGTTCTTTGTTTCCTTGTCTGTTCCAAAGAGAAGTTTTAGTTTTCTCTCTCTTTTACTTTATTCGCAAGTGTGTTAAATGATTTTGTTCTGGTTTTGTGCATGATTGTTTGAATTCTAGATATTACTTTCATAAATAAGAAATATATGTTTTCGACTTTGCGTGCATTAGAGTTAGTTTTGTTTGGAAACGTTAGTGAAATCATCTTTCCATGAAGTTTTTATGCATATTTTTCAAGCATGAAAAGATAGGAAACATTTCTGGTTTATTTATGTTAGGTGTGTTACCACCTAAGTTGTAGTTAGTGGCTTTTTATCAAGTGAGCCTGGTGAACTAGACAAAGATAACTTGTCCGGACTTCAGAAGACCTTCACTCTTACTTCTGGGAAGTGCTTGTTGTATTATATCACATGTTCATACCCCCATGCGAGAATTGTAAGAAATGTTCTAGCATGATAGTGAATGTAAAAGACTCGGTATCTTAGACTTTATTTGTCAATCCAATCAAACGAGGGTGTTTTTTCCCTTGGTTATTATTGGTTGTTGAATAAACGACTAATAATTTCTGAGTTTTTCACTCCATACCTCCAAAGTTGGGGTGGTCAGCTTGGCATTTAGGCCTTTTGAGGTTATTCGAGTCTATGTGTCAATGTATAAACATGCTAGGAATGTTGGTCGAGTCATATGAACATGTCTAAGTCCCCCTATGTTTTTTTAACTTCTAATTTTTTTTTATTTTTTCAGTGTTTTTTATTAAAATTTAATTTTTCCAAAACTAAGGCTATTTTTTAACAGTTTAATTAGGAAAATTGGTTTTGTAATAAAAGTGGGCTCAAAAGTTAGATTCAGCCATGTAGGTGCTCATTTTCAAGCTAAGAGCACCCAGTAAACCTATGGGCCAATTATTTCCTAGTTTTGAGTGACTTTCCATCACTCAGGTCAAAAAACCCCAAAAAATCAATTATTGATAATTTTAATTAATAAATTGATGAATAATGGAGCAAATCCAAAATCCTAGATTAGTGGCTTCTCAGTCGATTTGATTGAAATCATTCAGATATGAATTGGATTGATTGGATCTGACAAACCCTTGACTGAAGGAGGTGATCTGGATAGATCCATAGTTAATCTTCAATATCCTTTATGGGGAATTGCACCCTCTCTCTCTCCTCCACACGTGTGGGCTCTCCTGGAATCTCTGTGGATTGATGTGTTAGTCTGTGGGTTGATGTGTCAGCTCAATAAGCCCTCCAATTGACAAGTAGGCTCAGTTTGGCTTCAAGACAACATTGGTTGACTCTCCCTTAGCTGCAGTGGTCTGTCTCCTTTGGATTTGCGCCCCCCTAGGGCTAGATGTCCTGTTTTTTGTATAAATAAAGCTCAGGGTGCATCTTCCAAGCTAGTTAGAACTGGGATTGATGTGTTGTTGCTCTTGTACTGTGTTATTGTTTATTTTTCTGGAATAAAGAATCTTTGGAGGCAATATCTATGGTGTAATTCTCTTCATGTGTGGATGGTGATTGTCAAATGCTTATGAGGTATAATCTGTGTTATTTATCATTGTTTTTGCTGGTTAATTGTTGGCCTTGAAGGATAGAGCTCCCTCCTGTTAGGGTAAGAGTTTATTCTAGTTTTATTTATGCTCTTACTACTACTTGTTTCAAATCTATTGGTGTTGTATGTATTTTAAGTTTAATTGCATGCTTTCCAATTATCTCTTCTAGCAGCACCTATCTTTTAACCATCTGTTTGTGCAAGGATTTCTAAGTTGCAGTTGATCTCTCTTGTGGAAGAGGTTGAGCTGGTTTGCATCTTCTTCATCTTCAAGATATTCTAAATGACATAGTCCCTTGGTGTTCCACCAAATAAGACTCCAAATCCCAACATTCTGAGGCTTCCAGCACTCTTTCTCTCTCTTTCGCCTTCAAAAAAATCAATTTTCTTACCTGGTTACTGTGTTCTAAAGATTTTTTATCATTTGGGTCTGTTACATCAAAGTAAAATCTACATAGATATTCTATTTTGAAGCTCATATTCTAGATCTCAATTCTAAAAAGTATCATTAAGCATTCTAGATCTAGCATAAGGAAATCATCCATTTTGCATGGCAATTTAAAGAAAATCAGTAGGTTGCATGCTCTATATTTTCTTTTATGTTTTAAAAAGATTAAATTCAGATATCAGTGCATATTTCATTGGCTGCAAAAAAATCAAGCAAGATCCCAAGGAAATATTGCTTTCCTTGGTTCCTTTTTCACTTGTTTAGCTAGTTTTAAGTTAATCTTTTTTTAGTTAAGGTAGGCTGATCCAAAGGTAATCTTAAAGTGATTTTTGGCATATGTTATTCTAACATGATTTCTAGTTTTTAGCAGGTGTAATAGAAAATAAAAGAATCTGCTGTTCAAAAGTGGCCTTGGGAGCATTCAAATCCCCCCAGGGGTCTCCCCTTTCACTAAAATTTAAAAATTTTGGAAGGTTGTAAAATATTGATTTCATCCCATATAAGGGCCAAGAGGTTTATGATATTTAAGTTTGCCGATATTGTAACCAATAATAATAAAATAAAATCTTTTTTGAGTAGGCTCTTTCGAGCCCGCTTCCCATCCCCCAGGGGGGATCTGCATCAGTTTCACTTTTTTTGTTTTTTTCCCTTTTTTATGCTCTAGTTTAGTATTGACATGCAAAATTGTGCACTTTGATATAATTTTGCACTATTACGTATTTTAATTTCAAAATTAATCATACTTCTTACCCCATGACTTCCCGCTTGACCCGCAAGAGGAAAGAGATGCATGGTAGGACTAATTACAAGACCGGCATTGTGTATCTTTGATTCCTTTTTCATCAATTATTTCATTAGCCATAGTAAAATTAACCCCTCCTTGATTCCATGATTGAGATCAACTTGGATCGAAAGAGGTTCCTGGAGGGTTTTCTTTTTAACAAGAACACCTACCTTAAAATTTATTAAAAGTAACAAAGACTCCAGTGTGTATGCTCTATACTTGGCTGTAGTTCATCCGATCAGTCAAGCTGCATCAGAAGCACTTGTGTGACTATATTAATTAGTCTTCACCTCCCAAATTGACAAACCATCTGACAAAAATCCAACGCCTCGAACGAACTGTAAACGGTGGCAAAATACCCAAAGGAGTGGGAACAACTAGAAAGTGACCTCAAGGCGTCAATCTCTATCAAACTCTGATGGGTGCGTTATGAAAAATAGTCTTTGAGACTCTATTCTAGCCCACGAACACCTTCCAGGTAGCCATGAAAGTTCACTTTTGGACATACTCCAAGTACCCCTCGGGTATATCTAGAGTCCCCTTTTCGCCTAGATTAATTCATTCACATTCCACATTAATTTAAAATCTACCAAGAGACATTTGCAAAAAATTATTTCAAGTGCATGCAAGCACATTATTTTCTCTGTTGACTCCATTTAAGGCACTGGTGATATATTTCTTTTGATTATATATATATATATATATTGAGTGTCATTACTGTGCTTATATGCTTTAAATCTTGCATCTTGTTATCTTTTCTTTCCACTGGTTAATTTCAAATCTCCTAAACAACTTAATCAATATAACACCATCACACTAAGTAATTAGCCTTAGTAACTTAATAGGGTCTACCCCCCTTGGCAAGATTAGGAATTGAGCCTAAATGGAGGAGTCAAGAACAAGGTGACAGCCTTGACTCGACACTTGCCCCCAGGGACACACCAAATGGCTTGAAGATTTCTGCCACATAACCTATGTGTGTCAAAGCTGGCAACACTTTTTGGCACCGTTGTCGGGGATAAATATTTTTATTCCCGAGTACGACTTTTGTTTTCTTCCTTTTTGTTTTTTATTTGCTTGACAAATGCTTAGAGTAGATCTTTAATTTTCATCTGGCGACTCCACTGACCTTTTGTTTAGTTTGAATTTTTTCAAAGAAAAGCAAAAAATATGTTTTGTGAAAATATTTATAAATGCTTATTTTTATTTTTCACGTGGCGACTACATTGAAGGGATAAAACCATGATTTCTCATAAATTTGTTGAGACTTGTTGTGTGTAGATGAGGTAATATGACATAGTACAATCTTAAAATGCTCATTATTCGACAGCTCCGCTTCAGTACAAAATACATGGTTGATATATGCTATTGATAGGCCATTATGGATGATGAAGATTACGGTGTTCTAATTTCAAATGCATATCCTGCTATCGATTTCTCGGGCATCCTGAGTTTTCCTAACCATGAACCATACCTCCAGGATGAAAGGTATTCCCAGGTTCCGAATTTTTATGGGAATGGTGATTCAACTATTTGTGACATCATATTTGTTTTTGCATTTGTGACAAAACTCAACATACTTCATAGGGATAATGTGATGTGAATATTTGTGCATTCTTTGAAAAATAAGGCTTCGACATGGCTTTGTGGTCTTCCTGATAAATGCATTACCTCCCATGGAGATTTGTGTGCTATGTTTTTCGAGAGGTGGCATGATGGTGAGGGAGATATGATGACGGTTGTAGAAAGGACCCTCACCTACCTAAATGAGATAAAGGAGACCATGAATTCCATTGTAGATGAGGACACTTAGGATCATCTTGTTGAATAGATTCAGGAGGAGCCCATGATTGAAAACATGGTTGAAGACTCTCCTCACGTCACCATAGCTAAAAACATTGAAGATTTGAGGTATTCTCAAGTGTGTTGCAATGTTGATATTCTTCCCGAAAACTCCCTAGAGGAACCCACTGAGCAACATATCCTAAGTGATCCCATTGAGCATGTTCAAAATGTTTCCTTGATTGAAGATAGTATTGAAGATCCTTTTCATGATATCATAACAGAAGCCTATAAAAAAACTTATGATAAGATTAGTATGGTGTGTGATGACACTAGACCTTGTTCTCCATATAATAATAATAGTCTGGAAGGTTTATTTCCTTATGACTCTTTTTCTGAACAATATGAGTATGAAAATGAGGACAAGTATAACTTGGAGCATAACACAAGTGACGAAGACTCCCTTATCTCCGACAAAGATATTGATGAGGAGTCTTGGACATTCATCGAAAATCCATTCTATGACATGAATAAAGAGGAAAATAATGAACTAGAAACTTTTGATGGTTTTGTTGATTCTCCTGTCTATGGAATATCTAAAGGAGAGAGCATGGACCTTGTGTCCTTGGGAAAATTTGATATGGAAAAGGAGGATGCAGTTTATCCATATGATCAGTCTAAGGCATATATCAGTATCAGTAATGAGGACAAAGAGAACTTGATATCAGCAATGGGGAATCCATCACATATGACATGGATGGGAGTGATGACTATTGGAATTTCATAGATAATCCAACTTGTGAAAATCTTATTAAGAATTCCATCCATGGTATGTCCAGCAAGGGGAGTGTCTATTCAAAAATTTGTGGAAGTCCAATCTACGATACGTCCATAGAGGGGAGCACGGATCTAGATGCCTGGGAAAACCTTAGTATGGAAGAGGAGCATTCAGAATTTTCATGTGATCATTCAAAGTCATATCATGTAGAGCCACACAAGGGTATCAATAATCAAGAAATTGAAAAACAGTGTTGTGAAAAGTCAGATGTGATGCAGTCAGTGGAATATCAGTCTCAACCATCTTTTTCACATATATAGGTTCCATATTATTTGGAGCTACTTGGGGCTTATGCAACGAGTTATCATTTGATAATCCTCGGCGATCAGTATGATGATGTAGTCAATCTGCCTCATCATTCTGATTGGTATATCAGTCCTATCCAATCATGGATAGAAGCAACCTGCATGAGCACATACAGGTTGGGGAAGAATTTTTATGACATTATTCATGCCTATGATCTCCCATCCATCCCGCCCATTCTGAATAATCACGCAGGTTTGCATTTTTTGAATAATGTATCCTTACTTTGGTTGGCAACCAAAGATAAGGAAAATTTTTTTATGTTAATAAAATGCTTAGGTGGTTACATTGAATTTTTTATTACACCTATCCTTTTTATATCATGCTTAGAGTAGGAAAATAAGCTCCTAAAAGAGAGAATTTACTTTCTGCATTTATGTTTTGTACTTAGCTATAATAAAACTTTTTCTTTCATTTGTTAATTACATTTATTTGTTTAAATAAATCATCTTAATAATTCATTTGGTTTTTATATAAAGCTTGTGCTATTGAGGTTTTCTTGTCAAGTTGGGATGTTTTTTACAGGGTATATAAACCAAAGATTCTAGTGTTCTTGTATCCTCTCCTTGCCTTAAAGACCAGATCGAGCACATGTCCCATAGTTGGAGCCAGAATGTTACCACCTAAGTTGTACTTAGTGTTTTTTTTATCAAGTGAGCTGGGTGAACTGGACAAAGATAACTTGTTCGGACTTCAAAAGACCTTCACTCTTACTTCTGGAAAGTGCTTGTTGTATTATATCACATGTTCATACCCCCATGGGGGAATTGTAATAAATGTTCTAGCATGATAGTGTCTATAAAAGACTCAGTCTCTTAGACTTTATTTGTCAATCTGATCAGCGCATGGTGTTTTTTCCCTTGGTTATTATTGGTTGTTGAATAAACGACTAATAATTTCTGAGTTTTTCACTCCATACCTCCAAAGTTGGGGTGGTCGGCTTGGCATTTAGGCCTTTTGAGGTTATTAGAGTCTATGTGTCAATGTATAAACATGCTAGGAATTTTGGTCGAGTCATATGAACATGTCTAAGTCCCCCTAGGTTTTTCAACTTTTTTAAATTTTAAATTTTTTCAGTGTTTTTTATTAAAATTTAATTTTTCCAAAACTTAGGCTATTTTTTAATAGTTTAAATGGGAAAATTGGTTTTGTAATAAAAGTGGGCTCGAAAGTCAGATTCAGTCATGTAGGTGCTCATTTTCAAGCTAAAGGAACCCAGTAAACCTATGGACCCACTATTTCCTAGTTTTTAGTGACTTTCCATCACTCAAGTCAGAAAACCCCAAAAAATCAATTATTGATTATTTTAATTAATAAATTGATGAATAATGGAGCAAATCCAAAATCCTATATGAGTGGATTCTCAGCCGATTTGATTAAAATTAGTCAAATATGAACCATATTGACTGGATCTAACAAATCCTTGACTAAGGGAGGTCATCTGGACAGATCCAGAGTTTATCTTCAGCATCCTTTATGGGGAATTGCGCCCTCTCTCTCTCCTCCACATGTATGGGCTCTCCTAGAAGCTTTGTGGATTGATGTGTGAGTCTGTGGGTTGATGTGTCAGCTCAATCAACCCCCCGATTAACAAGTAGGCTCAGTTCGGCTTCAAATTAGCATTGATTGACTCTCCCTCAATTGCAGTGGTCCATCTCCTTGGGATTTGCACCCCCCTTGGGCTGGATCTCTTGTTTTTTGTATAAATAAAGCTCAGGATGCCTCTTCCAAGCTAGTTAGAACTGGGATTGGGGTGCTATTGCTCTTGTACTATGTTATTTTTTATTATTCTAGAATAAATAAGCTTTGGAGGCAAGATCTATGGTGTAATGCTCTTCATGTGTGGATGGTGATTGTCAAATGATTATGAGGTATAATCTGTGTTGTTTATCATTGATTTTGTTGGTTAATTGTTGGCCTTGAAGGAGAGATCCTCCTCCTGTTAGGGTAAGAGTTTATTCTAGTTTGATTTATGCTCTTACTACTGCTTGTTTCAAATCTATTGGATTCATATGTATTTTAAGTTTAACTGCATGCTTTCCAATTATCTCTTCCAACATCACCTATGTTTTAACCATCTGTTTGTGCTAGGATTTCTAAGTTGTAGGTGATCTTGCTTGTAGAAGATGTTGAGCTGGTTTGCATATTCCTGATATTCAAGATGTTCTGAATGACATAGTCCCTCAGTGTCCCACCAAAGAAGATTCCAAAGCCCAACATTCCTAGGCTTCCAACACTCTTTCTCTCTCTTTCTCCTTTAAAAAATCAATTTTCTTACCTGGTTACTGTGTTCTAAAGATTTGTTATCATTTGGATCTATTACATCAAAATAAAATATACATATATATGTTATTTCAAAGCTCATATTCTATATCTCAATTCTGAAAAGTATCATTAAGCATTCTAGATCTAGCATAAGGAAATCATCAGTTTTGCATGGCAATTTAAAGAAAATCAGTAGGTTTCATGCTATAGATTTCCTTTTATGTTTTAAAAATATTAAATTCATCAATCATTGCATATTTCATTGGATACACAAACAACAAGCCAATATCCCAAGGAAATCTTGCTTTCCTTGGTTCCTTTTTCACCTGTTTAGCTAATTTTAACTTAATCTTTTTTGAGTTAAGGTAGGTTGATCCAAAGGTACTCTTAAAGTGATTTTGGGCATATTTTATTATAACATGGTTTCTGGTTTTTATCAGGTGTAACAAACAATAAAATAATCTGTTGTTCAAAAGTGGCCTCGGGAGCGTTCAAATCCCCCCAGGGGTCTCCCCTTTCACTAAAATTTAAAATTTTTGGAAGGTTGTAAAATATTGCTTTAATCTCGTATAAGGGACAAGAGGTTTATAATATTTAAATTTTTTGATATTGTAACCAATAATAATAAAAGAAAATATTTTTTGAGTAGGCTCTTTTGAGCCCGCTCCCCATCCCCCAGGGGGGATCTGTGTCCGTTTCACTTTTTTGGTTTTTTCCCTTTTTTCTGCTCTAGTTTAGTACTAACTTGTAAGATTGTATACTTTGATATAATTTTACACTATTTCATATTTTATTTTCAAAATTAATCATACTACTTACGCCACGACTTCTCGATTGACCCGCAAGAGGAAAGAGATGCGTGGTAGGAGTAATCATAAAACCGGCATTGTGTATCTTTGATTCACTTTTTATCAATTGTTTCGTTAGGAATAATAAAATTAACCCCTCCTTTATTCCCTGATTGAGATCCACTTGGATCGAAAGAGGTTCGTGGAGGGTTTTGTTTTTAACAAGAACACCTCCTTTAAAATTTATTAAAAGTAACAAAGACTCCAGTGTGTATGCTCTGTACTTGGTTGCGGTTCATTTGATCAGTCAAGATGAATCAAAAGAACTTGAGTGACTATATTAGTTAGTCTTCACCTCTCAAATTGACAAACCATCATGAAAAAATCCAACACCTCGAACGAACTGTAAACGGTGGAAAAATACCCAAAAGAATGGGAACAACTAGAAAGTGACCTCAAGGCGTCGATCTCTGTCACACCCTGATGGGTGCATTATGATCAATAGTATTTGAGACTCCGTTCCATGCCACAAACACCTTGCAGGTATTCGTGAAAGTTCACTTTTGGACATACTCCAAGTACCCCTCGAGTACATATGGAGTCCCCTTTTTGCCTAAATTAATTCATTCACATTCCACATTAATTTCAAATCTACCAAGAGAAATTTGCAAAACATTAATTCAAGTGCATGCAAGCACATTATTTTCTCTGTTGACTCCATTTAAGGCACTGGTGATTTATTTCTTTTGATTACATATATATTGAGTGTCATTACTGTGCTTATATTCTTTAAATCTTGCATCTTGTTATCTTTTGTTTCAATTGGTTAATTTCAATGCTCCTAAACAACTTAATCAATATAACACCATCACATTAAGTAATTAGCCTTAGTAACTTAATACGGTCTACCCCCCTTGGATTCATTAGGAGTTGAGCCTAAAGGGAGGAGTCAAGAACAAGGTGATAGCCTTGACTCGAGACTTGCCCCCAGGGACACACTGAGTGGTTTCAATATTTCTTCCACATAACCTAAGTGTGTGAAAGGCGGCAACAAGGTGTTCTGTAGATCTATTTTTTAATTGCTTTAGAGATTGTTTGGGGTGCATTGATATTTTACTTTTCGTTTGAAAATATAGAATTGCATTTGCATTTGGGTGTGCATTTTGGAAAGAAAAGTAAACCTCTCTCCCTCTTTTAGGTAGAGTTTCATTGAAGAGGAAAACTTACATTATCATATAAATCAGTGAGCATCTTGTTTAATTTCAAGTTTTCATTCCATGGTTCCACCTAACCACACAAGATAAAATTAACGGTAGTACTAGGTTAAAACTTCTAGAAATTTGAGTGTTAGGTTAGGAAGTGTTTGGGTGTCGTTAAACGTAGGAGCTCTCTTTACTTTTCCGCACTACAACCCGAGACTTGCACAGTTATTCCACGTACCATTGGTATATTGAATGGAATTTCACATACCCTTGAGGTATATAGAAAGGTACTTCACGTACTCGATTGTATATCGAAAGGCCCCTTGTGAATGGTTGTGCATTAGATAACACTACTACCGATTTGAGCTCCCACATACCTAGCGTATATTGGGCAACCCTTTTAGGAATCCTCAAACCATCCGAGCTATCCTTTTGGCTTGTCTTGTGAGGTTCCTGACTCTTATCCACTCCTTTCACATGTTTTCTTGTTGCTTTTAGTTTGAGTAGTACTTCATTGTGCGTGGTAGTTAGGATGTTCTTAGAGAGTTTAGAGATGGAATCCTCATCTGGGACTACCACTCAAGAGGTCCCTTTCCAAAGTGCACCTTTTATGTTCCCTCCAAGTGAAGGTATTGGTCCTCCCTTTATTGCCACTCTAAATATTCCTGGGTTAACTATAGGATTACTGGTCTAGCTGTTTAATCCAGTAATTCCTGTTACACCTAATGTTTCAAATGGCACTTATCCTTCAATGGAGGATCGACCTCAACCTAATCCTACTCCTTCTTCACCGGTTGTGGTTTCATCCCTTTCTTATTCTTCGCTTGACCAAAGCTCTATGGTTAGTATTTAGGTGGATAAGAAGAAGAAGAAAGTGAAGGGTAAGAAGAAGAAGGATATGAAAGAGAAAAAGGAGCAACCATCTGCTCTTGATGGTGCTCCTTCTAAGAGAACGCCCGAAAAACCCAAGTTCCCTTATAAGATTTGCAAGGGGGACCACCTTCTTAAGGAGTGTCCTAGTCTCTCCCCTGCACAAGAAGAGTGGTATAATAGGTCCAAAACATCTATGTCATCAACCTTTGATCATCATGTTGATGATACTCCCTCAACCAATGACCCATTGGTAAAAGGTCATAAGGGTAAAGTCTTGTATCCTTATTTTATATGCAAGGCTATGCATCATACTTTTATTTGTCCAAGCATAGATGAAGATTCTAAGTTATTGGAATATATTATTGTTCCTCAACAATGGCTTCCAACATGTTATCATAAGTTATCTCTTGAACCCCCACTGGTTGACCAAGTGGTCGATTCAGTTTCATCCGTAGTCAATGCCACTCTTCCTTTGAAGAGTGAAGTTAAAGTGGTCAATTCAGATTTATCTGTGGTTGAACCCACTGTTATTTTCAAGAGTGAAGTCCAAGTGGTTGAGTTGATTTCATCTCCACCCTATTTGACTCTTTCATCAGAGATTGTTAATACTGAAGTAATCACTTTGACCAAATCTTCATCTTGTTCTTCTCTTCCAGTAGAGAACGAACTAAAACCTGTTGAAGTTTTTATGCTTCATTATGATTGTTCTCAACAAGACAAAATTTTGTCTCTTTCAAAAGAACCCTCTATAGGTACTGAGGTTATTTCCTTTCACTGGAGTAATGTAACAAAGTCTCATCTTCATTCGAGTGTTCCTTTCGAGATAGTTGTGAATTTTACGGCTAGGCAGATGCTTCACACTATTGTTGATGAAGGGGCTTTTGTTGGTATTATATCCTCAACTGCTTGGAAAGATTTAGGTTCTCCTCAGCTTGTGCCAGCTACCGATCAGATACTATATTTTAATCGAATACCTACTGCACCTTTAGGGATCCTTCCTCATTTTCCTATTACTTTGGAAGGAAAAACTATCTATATATATGTTATGGTTGTCCAAGGTCCTTTAGCTTTTAATCTACTCCTTTGGCATGATTATGTTTACACCATGAAATATGTAGTGTCCACACTCTTTTGAGTGATGTATTTTCCCCATGATGAGAAGATTTTGGCCATTGATCAATTTTCCTTCGTTAAACCTGATTATCATGTGACTCCTAGTCATCAGACTTCCTTGAATATCCTGCATGTTCTTGTGTCTTTTTCCCCTTCTAGTTAGCTTCTTCCCATCATAGGTAAAATGGGGGGCATGGCTCCATCCTATGGATATCATACTGGAGTTAAGTCGCTAGCTTATGATGTAAGGGGGGAACCCACCAACTTCTGGACGTCATGTTGGCCTAGAACTTCCTTTGAGGAAAGTTCCCATTCTACGTCAAGGTTGTTAAAAAATGAAATATATTCCTATGAGCATAGTTTATATTTTGTTTCAAGCTCGTTAAAAATGAAATAGGTTGTTTCAATCAAAGTTTACCCTTTTGGTTTCAAGCTTGCATAAAAATGAAAGGATGTTTGAGAGCATAGTTATTCCCCTATGTCAAGCTTGTTAAGAAATGAAACAACACCTGACCATCATGCCAGGTTCTGACCATCATGTCAGTTTTCTCCAAGCATAGTTATCTTCTGTTTCAAGCTTGTGTAAAAATGAAGCATATCTCCCTCCGTTGAGTCGATTCTTCCCTTTAGTGTAGAACTTGAACCTTGTTTTCATGTTCCTGATTCTCATTCTTCCTACCCCCTTGGTGAACATTTTCACATTATTAACTATTTTTTTTAGGTTGTGTATGGAAGAATAATCATCAAATGAAAAAAATATTGGGGGGTATGTCGAACCACTAGAAACCATGCTAGGGGTAAGATTCGCTAGCAACCATGCCAGGGGAAAACATCCAACCTTTGTATTTCATGTTAATGGGAATTTTCAAGCATAGTTTACCTATTGGTTTCAAGCTAGCGTAAAAATGAAACCAATCTTCGAGTATTCTTTCAACTGATCTTCAAGCTTGTTAAAAACAATAAGATGGTGTTGAGCTTACTTTTCATTTTTCATGCTCTGGTTAAAACATGAAAACTAGTTTGAGCTTAGTTTATTACTTTTTCGTGCTCTAGATTCAAACATGAAAAAGGTTAATAGAGTCTCCTTTAAACTCTTTTCAAAATCCCTAAATATGAAAATATTCTCGAGTACTTGCCTTCTTCATACTCGTAAAAGTATTTGAAGAGTCATCTCTCCGATGGTAGGTTAGCTCTTTTTTCAGTTCGAATAGACTGTTTACGAAAGAGGAACCCTCTAGCCAATCAGGACTGGAAGTTTTCTCTCGGGTATTATTTTATACTTTTTCAGGCACTAGAGACTAAATCATACAAAAAAGTACCCTCTCGAGTTTTCTTTCTTCTTCGTTCAAACTATCTAAACATGAACGGTACCGAGTTTGCTTTCATTGGACTCATTAAACTAAACACTGAGGGAACCACTTAGGGAACAAACCCCTCCTTTCTCAGGTTTGTAAAATGTATGACAATGACTTGTCTTCAGATGAGCTAAAATGAGTATTTGTTACGCTTTTTGGACTCGTAAAAATGAAAAGAGGCACTCATCAATCATGATGGGGGAATTAAGGGAAGGGAATCATTTTGCAAACCAAATGGTAGTTGTTTGTCACCTTTGAGAATGGCACTTGTTTGCATATCATTCAGTCAATTGGGTATTCAAATGACTTACAATTTGATCCACTTTTATGAGTCATATCTCTCCTTTCACTCTTTCAAAATAATGCATTATCCACTGTCATATTGTGTGTCCATCTAGTCTAGTCATGCTACCAAGTCTTTTGTCGTGCCACCCAATGTTCAAAGGAAGAAAGAAGTTTACCCCTGTAGTTAAAAAAACCTTTGTATCAGTACCTTTGAGTCAGTCCTATGGTTACATTATCTACAACATTCTATAACTATGTTCCAAGTTTCATGTCATCGATGTGGGATTCATCATGGCCCTCATTCGACGAGACTATTCCTGTTGACATCAGCTCATCATCTGGGAAATAGTCTTAGAAACAATTTTAGTACCTTGAGATCTGTATACCTCAATGATAGATTCTCTCGCTCTCAACATAGGATCACATCATTGAACTTTGATCAAAATATTCCACTGGGTGTTCGACGTCAAAACATCTATTAACACTCAGTATATTGTACTAGGGTACCTTGGGAATCATTGACATTAATGGTGATCTCCCTTGCACTTGTTAATGGTTCACATCATTGGCCAGTAATAAAGTGGTTTCTACCATGTTTCGACCTCATAATATTGTAATCACATGGATAGAATCATACTTTGTGGAAGACGACATGAAGACCCTAGTTATTTGTTAAGTACTCATAGCTTTCTCCACAAGTTGCGATGGAGTATATTGTATGAAGTACCGGCATGGATCCACCTTTGTATGGTCATGGCTATGCTCAAATTTGTGTCTATACGAAATAGATCTATGTTGTATATCTGGTAGCTATGTCCAATTTTGAGTCCTCTATCACATAGATATATGTTGTATTCTAGTAGCCATGTTTGTTTATTCCTCTCATGGATCTTCCTTGTATTGGTCTGCATCCATGATGAGGTTACATTTACTCATGAGTTAAAGTATGTATTGCAGATGCCTACTCGATGATACTCTTTGATCAAGCTGGCTCTTACCTCGAAGTGATAACTTTCTCTATTAAATCTCTCACCTATCGTATCCCTCTAGCCTCATGCTTTGGGGGGCATTCTGTTACACCAAAATCATGTCACCAGCATGTGATAAGACCTCTAAAACCTCTATTTTCCCATAATAAAAAACATTGAAGTGAAAACAGTGCTCTGCATGTTAATCTTATATACAAAACTCCAACACTGCTCTTATCCTTAAGCTGATAAGTGGTACCTCATATAGCACCACGTGAGTCATTTGAAAGATAGGTGGTGCCACTGCATTTAACCTTTGTTTTTGGCATGGTTCTCACCATGCACTGCTCTTTCATAAAAGAGTATAAGTGGTGCTCTTGGTAAAAAGTGAAAAAGACAAGGTTTAGCCAAGCTTCTAGAACAAAATTATTGTGTCTAGCCTTATCGCTACTCACCTAGGTTAGTTAAGCTCGAGATCCATGCTTTGGGGATGTCATGGCCACCTCACCCACCTATTTATGAACCATTATTATCCCTTTGAGACCTATAAAACTAGGCTCATACTCCATGGTTGAGGAGAGAAGAAAAGAGTAAAGTTATGCTGTTCAATTAACATCCTGGCCTAATCCATTAGAGAGCATAGAGGAGCAAGTTGGAGCTATCAGGGATGATATGTGTTATAGCTCAAAATGACACATCTCTTCCTATGACCACTTTCCCATGATTTCGTCGCATGTTGACATTTCCATGACGACACTTCATGAAAGTCACTGAAAGTCACTGAAAAAACACCTATATTGGAGGAACCATATCTTGAGTTTTGTAACTCTGTTTAATTTCATTTCTACACCGTTGGAAAGGTATTTTAGTGAGCTAAAACTTTTCAGAAGACACCAAAGTCCAAAAATGCCCAGAAATACCCTAAAATCCATTCTTTTGTGCATTCACGACTTTCCTTAAGGCAAAATCGCGAATACAAAAAGTTGCTCATATTCGCAACTTTCTAGACTGGAAACCCACGAATAATTTTCGTATTCATGACTGTCTAGTTATGAAACCCGTGAATGCCTTTTAAAAATATAAAAAAACACACCTTTTGAATTTCGGTTTGTTTGGGCAGTTATGCAACTGACTTTTTCAGTTGTAACCACTTTGTCTTCGCCCCTAACTCTTCCTTAACCATATAAATAGAGGTAGGGAGGTCCATGAGGGGGGACTTGAATTTCTGCATTGTTATGCGGGAGGAATCGGGACTCTCTTTGCCCACACCTTTTCCCTATTGGTCATCCCCTTGTGTTGCAGAGCTTGGAGGCTGAGTTCTTTGGAGAAGAGAAGCAGTAGAACCAGATCAAGGTTTCGTGAGGTGCCAACTTGAAGAGAAGGTATACTTGTACTTGTTTTCAAGATTAATAAAGATGTGATGTCCTTCTTCTTCCCAAATCATTGTTCAAAGTGTGATTGAATATCTGTTTCTAATCATATGATGATTTTATTCAGATCATTGGTTCATGTTTATTTGATTATCATTTGTTTATATGTGGTCATATTGGTTTGAGGAAGGTATAATTCGTTTTGCAGGTCTCTTGGAGCGATAGGAGCAAGAAGAGGATTGAAGAGAAATCTTGGACCAGCCTTCAGTTAGTCAGGTGTGGACCTTTCTCATCTCTGATCTTGCTTATATATGCTTGCTGAACATTGTGCATCTCTCTTTCAACCCCAGTATGTTGATGGCCTCTTAAACCCTAGCCATAGGACACTTTCCTTTACAACAGAACTGGCGACTCCGCTGGGGACAGCATTGTCTGTTTGGGGTTTCTCTTGATTTATTTCAGTATTTTGCATTGTTTCAAGTCCTTCTTGCCACTTATTCATCCCTTTTGGTTGTTCTTTATTTATGTGGTAAGCCCTTTTATAGCATTAGGGTTTGCTCTTTGCTCTTACCCCCACCTCCTTTGCTTGGTATGATTTTTGGCTTATGTTTTTGGTCAGCCTCTGTTAGTGATGTTTGTTTGATTTCAGAATCTTGTTAGCGTTTGTTTCCTTCTTCTTTTGTTGGTTAACTTCACCATGCCAAAGTAGTTGACTTGTCTCTTATGCAAGCCTTCCTTCCAAGTAGGGTTTATACTGACTTTAGGGCATTTCTAGAGTTTGTTTGGTGGTTGTATAGAAAAGTTCATTTTTCTTTGTTCTTATTATCTACATACTTTTCTTTGTAGGTAGTTTTTCTTTTGCATTTATAAAAGAAAATTAAAAAGAACCTACACTTTTTTTTGCTGCTTGCCCCCCCCCCACCTCCTTCTTTGGCTTGACCTTGTTGGACAAGGTACTGAGCAGCCTTTGTTTGTAGGTTTAGATTGATACTTAGGACTTTTTGACCTTTGTTTATATCAGTTCTTTTGCTCAGTTTCTTCATTCCAAAGTTGTTGGCTTGTTTACTTTTGTAAGCCTTATTTTCAAGAGAGGTTGATATCTAACTTTAGAGAAACCTAGGGTTCATTTGTGGGGTATAGAGTAGTTGTGTATTTGCTTTGCTTACAGCAATTGCTTGCATTAGTTGATAGGCTAATTTTTCTTTTGCATTTATAAAAGAAAAAGACAAAACACATGTTTACTTTATATGCATGTAGATTGGGTTTTTAGTCTAGATTGCATGGCATATCATTGTTTTTGAAAAAATAAAATATAAAAAGAATTTGTTCTTTTGTGGCTTTCAAGTTTTCTATTTGAAAAAAATAAAGAGAATAGTTTCTGCTTTTTGCATTTCATATCTCTTTGCTTAGTCATTTTGTTTCAATTTTGAGTCAAAACGCCACATAAGTTTCATGCCATTTACCCTCTGACTAAAAACAACCCCTAAAATAAACGATAGAATTTAAAGATTACTAGTAAGTTTTATTTTATAGGGTCATACACCAACTAGATTAGGCTAGACTTGTGGGTTAGGGAGTTTAAACTCCCCACAAGTGTTAAATCTCAGACGTAGTTGGTCAATCACTAGGTAAATCCTTGACTTTATCGACTGCATCTGGGAAGCTCCTCTCAAATGGGAGTTAAGCACAAGGCCGCATGGAGGCTTGGATAGAGGAGATAACCCTCTGAATCCTTGTCAAAGCGTAACTCAGGACTTTTACGCATTTGGGGATTCTGTCCTAGACAGAGTTTCAGGCTCAGCTACCCTGCACATGCGTACGAGTCTGGCTTGCGATTGTCCCCCCAGACTGTTGGTATAGCCAAGGTAGCCTTTAGTCTCTTGACATCTAGGGTTCATACATAGGTACACCGAAAGGTTATTTCTGGTTGACCTTGGACGGGCTTGGAAGGTAACCTTGGTAGAAAGTGTGGGAGGGTGGTGGGTGATTCCTCCGCTTGTGCCTAAGAACATCTACAGGGATGCCAAGTAACTGTCTATCAACTTTCTTCTAGAAAGTATATCTTATACCTATTTGTCTGTTTGGATTTAGGAATTTTTAGTGCGTGCTATGTGGTTTTTCTGTACTTAGTGTGCCTTTAGGTGTGTCCTTTGTAATTTTGGTTGTCTATCAACCTCAGACTTTGTCTACTAGTTTGAAACTATGGATAACACCCCTTCGAACACCAACCAAGAGACCCCCATGATGGGAACTCCTTGTAATATTCCTCTCACGGGGAATGTTGGTGTTCCCTTGATGGCCACTCTGAATATACCTGGATTCACCCTAGGGCTACCGGTGTGGTTGTTTTCCACTCCAACTGTCCTGAATGCTCCTGATGCTTCTCAAGTAAGCTCCTTATATCAAGGGCATCAAAACACCGCCTCCCCTTCACCTGTAGTTGATTCTCCTCCTCCTTCTACCTCATGCGGTGAAAGTACTAATACTAGTAACCAACAGTCTAAAAGGAGTAAAAGAAGGAGGAATAGGAAGAAAACACATAAGCAAGGGGGCACCTGTTCAACCTCAGCAAGTCAAGTTGAACCTCACCACCCAGCCTCTGTGGTTCATGCTGGGGGCACCTATCCAACCTCTGCGGGTCATGTTGGATCTAAGCACTCAACCTCTACAAGTCAAGTTGATCTTCACCATCGTGCCTTTGTTGATCATGCTGGTGGGATCCTTCCAACCTTTCCAGGTCATGTCGGATCCATTCACTCAGCCTTTGTGGCTCATGCTGAGGGCACCCATCCAACCTCTTTTGTTCATGTTGGATCCATCCACCCAGCCTCTGTTTTTCATACCGGGGGCACACACTCAACTGCTGCAAAGCATGTTGATCCTAACCATTCAGCCTTTGTTGTTCATGTTGGTGGTGCCCATCCAACCTCTACAAGTCATGTTGGATCGAGTCTCTTAGCCTCTGATAGTGTTGACGGGCATATGTGACTATGCACGTAACAGGGGAAAATAACCCAGACCATGATCCTTAAAGCAGGCTCCAAGCTGTTTGGGATGGTTGTTCTCGACAGGTTTAAAGGCTCTGTTAGCCTGAAAGTCTATAAATAAAACTAAAGCTATTGTTTTGGTTAATTAAATGTACTAAATACTTACGAATGTACAAATTAAACGAATGAATATACAAATTAAACTAGTTAATCTGATTACTAATAAGTTAGTAATATAATTAAATTAATCTATGAACTAAATCTATTCAGTTAACTTAACTTATAATATAATGATCAAAATTTAATCAAACATATTAAATGAGTTCCAAAATTGCATTATTAACAAATATACATTAATTACAAAAATCAGAAAATAACCTGGATCTGATATAAATATAAACGTTTGATTCAATGGCTATTTTTCATAAAATAATTTATGAAAAACAACTATTAATCTGTTCTTGGTTTTATCCGGATCGGGAGCGAAGAAAAACAGTAAAGTGAAATCGAATTACCAATAATCCTACTGTGTTAAGAATCCTGCTAATATTCAGAAGGAATTCGAAGCTTAAACAAGATAACACACCAGACGAATATATCATATATCTAATGATGACAACACCAAATTTATAACATGATATAAATATTAGCACATCGAAAATAGTGTAAATTGACAGAATATATGTTATGTATTTGCAAAATTCATCAAATGAATAATGACAAAACATTGAAATTGCAGAAAAGGGAAACAAGATCGACTAATATCAAGAATACATTTGCATGGTATTAAAATACTGTAAATGTATATAGATATCACTAGTTTCAAAGTTGCTACAGCTACTGGCAACAAACTGCCTTAAGTCATAGGAACATCCAAACAGTGGTCTTGTCCATCCCTTTACAAACTATCGACCCCCCAGCTCCAGCTCTTGGTATGCTCACAAACAGTGAAAAAGAAATTCTTCAATGCTGTCGATCCTTCCCAAAATTACCCTGGCAGTAGCGATTTGATCTAAAAGAGAAATCTCTCAGTTCAACCCTCTCTCTACCATCAAATTATTCTTCTGCTTAAATAATCACAATCAGAAGCAATGGGATCCAAATTTAGTTTAGCACTGGCGAATTTCTGGAATAATCAGTTTCCCTGCTGGCCGCAACTGCAAAAATCGTGCTCAGAGGATCCCCGAAATCTCCTAGAATCCATCACTTTCTGGTGAAATCCTCCTTAAGTAAATATAAACGAGCCCGTTCTGGAGAAAACCCATGTGGCGGATTTTTGAGATCTGTCTCCATTTGCTCACAATATGGCCCGAAAAAACGCCTGTCAGTTGAAAACGTGTTTTTAATAACTGGCTAAAAATGAAATTCATCTCCCGGCAGTTTCGTTCATTTTATCTCTTAGTCCCAGCAATTTCTCTGGAAATTGAACTGCTGCTCCTTATTTTATGAACCTGCATAAAAACAATCCAACCGCTCACATAAAGAAAGGAAAGACTTGTAAAAATAATCTAATAAAAGGATAGAATAAGAAAATAGCAGTAAAATCATCTCCCTCTATCATTTTTTCTAAACAGAAATATATTTTTACTAATGAGCATCGAAAACCAGCGTGATCCGGTGGAGAAAATCACTGAGATCCCTTCAGATTGAGTCGAAGTGGAAAAAAATTAAAGATTGTTTAGAACCGTGCAATGACATCTAAACATCTCCGCGATCTCGTACAGCTCAGCAAATTTGGGCAATGACTTCGCACATAATCAGTATTATTTCTTCCCTTCCGACGAATCTACCTTGTTGATAGATTACCATTAATTCAACAATCACTCACGAACTATGTGATATCTGAAACAAATATTCTTTGAGATCGTCGTGAGGTTGATCATATAACCAAGCAGCGTGACTGTCGATCCAGTTGTGTTGGTGATTTATGAAAACAAGATATGGCAAAAAGTGCTATAAATCTCCTTTCAATATAAACATCATATTTTAATCCATGAAATAATTATTTATTAATTAAAATACTCTTTTGGCTGTCGTTTCATATGGAGAATATCCAATAATATTCATGGTTATTTGTCTTTCACCCATATGAAGGAATGTTCGCGTTGATTCCTGGTATTTTTGCAAATATGATAAAATCAAAATAAAGTGTCAATTATACCTAATATTCTAGGTAAATATTAAAAAGATCGAAGAAATTTATTTATAGATTATATTTATAAAAAATAATTAAAAGGTTTGTTTATTTTGCATAAATAATAAAAATAAATAAAGTCTATTAATTGAAAAGATACTCATTTGATCTTTATTTATTCAACACTTTAAATAATGTAGCAAAAATAATAGGATATGCTTAGTAATATATCTTTCAAACTCTTAACATGAATGCATGTTTTTATCCCCCAATATCCATCGTTTCATGAATCACAATTACTAAGTTGAATAATTGAATCAAAATTATCCATTTATAAGGTGTCAAAAATACAATAATCAACCTTCCAATTTCAAAACCTTATCAACATTTATGATAACAAAATCACATAATAAAATCAAATAATAAATATTTGGATAATATTAGTTTATGACAAATTATTAACACTTATCCCTGATTTTCAATGCAAATTCACTCAAAATAATAATTTCAAAGTAGTGATTTTGTCAACTAATCCATAGTTCACAAAGGTTTTCTTTAAAAACATTTAATTTCATTGTTTCAGTAGCTTCTGGAATGTCACCATTTCAGTAGCTGTCAATTCTTTAGATTTTCTATATGAAATTCAAACATTTTATCAAAACAAAATAAAATTTTGTTTGATGAAATAATGTTTTTTAAGGCTGTTGAGTAGGGGCACAACAGATGGTGACTGACTGAGTGAAACAGTTATCTCTGCGAAAACATGAAATCTGACTTGTGTATGCAGCAAGATAAGAAAATTTTTCCTTAACTCAGATTAGCATTTTCCTGAAGATAAAAGAACTGTGCCTTATGATAAGACTAGATTTAAAACTAATACCAGATTCAATTCTTTTATCATTATCCAGAGATTACCTTAAAAAATGATACGAATTTTAAGTTTTTTCAGAAAACATAAGACTCCAAAAGAAATTAGTCCTAGGAAGTACAACGCAATTTTGATATTTAACCAGTTTTTAAAGATATGATCCCAATACTACAGTCATGATCCTCCCCAGAATTGTCCATAGCCTTGAAAGGGTTGACTTTTAACCATACATCCTACCGTTCTAGTCCCAAGATAAGATAAAACATGAATATTTAGAACTTCTCAATTTATTAATGGGTAAGCTGCATTGGAACCTCTTCACGAGTGTAGGATGACCTTGGATTCTTATAGATTTTTGTACATATAACAATTTATGATTTGGAATCCAAGTATGCCACAGACGGAGCCCTCCTACCCGCAAGCGTCCATAGCCTCGAAAGGGTACGTCTTTTAACCCATTCTATGCAACGGCTTATATCCCAAGCTAATAAGTTTAAAGAAGGTTTCATACTCAGCATTTAATTGCTCATATACAAGAGATTTGCATGTTTATAATGGGGGAACGTAATAGAAAACTCTTTACGAGTAAGATAGCATAAAGGATCTATAGATAACTGATTTTATTATTAAATTGCAACTGCTTTCCTGGAACTGATTTCTAAATAAGTAATAGAATTCCTAGTAATAATGAATTCGATATTCATTAAATCCAACAATTTGAGGATAATGATAAAAGAAACGAAATAAAGTGAAAGTTTTCGTATAGTAATTTTTTGTTGGCAACAGTTCAATTTCTTTTTCTTTTATTTCTGAGATAAGAACAGATTTCTAAAAGTCTAGTTTTCTTCATGTTTTATATAATCAGATTCCAACTTTATGACATAAAAACATTCCCAGATCTGAATCATTTTACCAGCTTTTGAAAAATCAAAAGAACCACAAAAAATCGAAAGAAAAAGAAAAACAAATTGAAAAGAAAACAACCAATATATACATGAGTTTTATTTGAGCAAATTACAAAAAAACGAAGGATTTCAAAGTCTACGAGAAAATTCTTAGTAAAGAAAATGAAAATTTAAAATAAATTACACACACATAACACATGAGTTAAATCAAGATCTCATCAAACAGAAAAATAGGTTTAACAACATATGACTAATTACCAGTAAAAGAAAATGAGAGATTAGAATAGATTAAAAAAAATTTCAATTAAGTCAAAGTTGTTTTTCAATTATTGATGGGATGTTAATCTAATGTGTTTTATTCATAAAAAGTAACAAAATAAATCCTAATGAGTATGCATCTATAAAAGATGAAAGGTTCGTTCTTTTAATGAGAAGATTAATAAAAAAACGAGAGGAAGTAAAGAACTGCTTCCCTGATAATGATGTCGTCATCTCATTATTAAAGTGATGTTGTCGCAACTCCATATATCTGCATTTATTCAAATGTAAATAAACATAAATCATTCTAAATTGTAAACCTAACCTAAACTAATAAAATAAAATATATACAAACTAAGTAAACGAAAATTTCCAATGAAGCTATCGTAATAACTCCAATCCTGCAAAATCAAACAAAATGAAAATCAGCAATAAGAATTGAAGTATTTTGAAACCAAAAATAAATAAATCTGACTTACCATTTTGACTTTCAAAAAACAAAGTAAATGCCAAAGTTTACCATTCTCCGGAAACTTCGCAAGAAAAGATCTCTCGAGCCAATCTACAATCCTATCATAATATGTGTGATTAATAACATAGGATTGTTCGAAAGAATATGGTAATGAGAGAGATATATAGTGACAGTCATGTGCTAAAGTTTTGTGCACAGAATCATGTGAAAGAAACTCAAAGTTCAACAATCATTCGTGTAGGTTTTCCTCCCTATGAACATCATCTCGCAGACAAACACATCGTTTAAAAAGATCATCAAATTTAGATTCAATTTTCTTAAATTCAAGTTCAAGAGTGTTCTCCGCATTATGGTTAATGTCCTGATCAATTTGATAGGGATTAAATTCCTCATAATCACTAACTTGAGATGAACTAATGGAATCCAACAAGGTAGGTGGAAAATCATCATTAATTGTTGTAAGATGTAAATTATTAATATGATGATGACCAACATCGACTTTACCTGTTCCATATTGATTTTCAAACTCAAGTGACTGATCATGATAAGATTGTTGATCTAAGAATTTTGATGAATCATAAGAGACTTCTTCAAGTCTGCTTGTTTGAACATTTCCTAATTCCCATGTATATAATTGAGAAAATGTTTCATGGAAAGAAAGATTAATCTCTTCATTTTCTAAATGCAAATCATGATTGTATCGTACCGCATAAGATTGTGACAATGTGAAATCAAAATCATAAGAATATGAACTATGCATTGCCTCTTGATTAAAAATATCAGGGTACAAAGAAAAATATGTTGAAGCATTAAGAGAATGAAATTTTTTTCGTGGATAAGAAAGATCATCACAAGGAAACTCTTCATTAAATAGTTCATCTTCAAAAGATGAGTCTATGGGTGGTTTGGTTTCTTCTTCTAGGAAAAACTGATTAATATCCGTGACACGATCTACAGAAAAATCTGAACATAATAAGCTATCTGAGACTTTACTATGTTCATCATAAGAATATAAATGTGATAGAAATTCATTGGATTCTTTAGAATAAGAAGAATCGAGAACTAAGGGAGATGTGATAAAATGATCAATGATAAGATCTTCACAAGATGAATCTCGAATCTCTTTAGCCAAACTAGAAGTTTTAGATTCAATTTCTTTTGTTTCTGAAATAGAAGTAGTATATTTTAAAACATGACAATTTTCTTCATAAACTTCTTTCTCATTCAACGAAGATATGGACATATCATAATTTGAAAGATCATGTTCTTCAAAATCCACATCCGTCAAAGTGAAAAACGTTGTCAAACAAGGTTGGCTTTTTTCCACTTCTAAATTTTCAGAATTTTCATGAAAAACTAAATCAAACTGTGAATAATCATTTAATAAAAATTCAGATTGATTAGCTTTTAAATCTTGTTCATTTGAAAGGATCAAATGATGAATCCATTCACCTAAACAAGGAATATCTTTCAAAGGAAACATATAACAAAGATGAAGAAATCGATTAATGAAGTCTTCCACTGATTCATCTTTGTCTTTCCTTAAATTTTTTAATTCAGCGCACAAACTAATGAAATCATAATCCCCAAAAGAAACTAAGAATTCACTAATTAAATGTTCAAAAGAATCGATAGAATCTACTGGCAAGGTTTCACACCATTTCTTGATTTGTCCTTCAAAAGTAAGAGTCAAGCATATGCACAAGACATCTTTATCAGTAATCTTGTGAAAGATACATTGATCAATAAATTGTAAAACATGTTCATATGCAGATGTTACTTTCTCACCATTAAACTTGTTTTCTGTTAAAAGATCAACTATACTTGCTGGAGCATCATAAATGATTTTCTGAGAAAAACATCTCCAAATCGGAACAGAAGCCATTAATCAATGATATTGTTCCAGTAGATGATGACGGGCATATGTGACTATGCACGTAACGGGGGAAAACAACCCAGACCGAGATCCTTAAAGCAGGCTCCAAGCTGTTTGGGATGGTTGTTCCCGACAGGTTTAAAGGCTTTGTTAGCCTGAAAGTCTATAAATAAAACTAAAGCTATTGTTTTGGTTAATTAAATCTACTAAATACCTACGAATGTACAAATTAAACGAATGAATATACAAATTAAACTAGTTAATCTGATTACTAATAAATTAGTAATATAATTAAATTAATCTATGAACTAAATCTATTCAATTAACTTAACTTATAATATAATGATAAAAAGTTAATCAAACATGTTAAATGAGTTCCAAAATTGCATTATTAACAAATATACATTAATTACAAAAATCAGAAAATAACCTGGATCTAATATAAATATAAACGTCTGATTCAATGGCTATTTTTCATAAAATAATTTACGAAAAACAACTATTAATATGTTCTTGGTTTTATCCCGATCAGGAGAGAAGAAAAACAGTAAACTGAAATCGAATTACCAATAATCCTACTGTGTTAAGAATCCTGCTAATATTCAGAAGGAATTCGAAGCTTAAACAAGATAACACAGCAAACGAATATATCATATATATAATGATGACAACACCAAATTTATAACATGATATAAATATTAGAACATCGAAAACAGCGTAAATCGACAGAATATATGTGATGTATTTGCAAAATTCATCAAAGGAATAATGACAAAACATTGAAATTACAGAAAAGGGAAACAAGATCGACTGATATCAAGAATACATTTGCATGGTATTAAAATACTGTAAATGTATATAGATATCACCAGTTTCAAAGATGCTGTACAGCTACTGGCAGCAAACTTCCTTAATTCACAGGAACATCCAAACAGTGGTCTTGTCCAGCCCTTTACAAACTATCGACCCCCCAGCTCCAGCTCTTGGTCTGCTCACAAACAATGAAAAAGAAATTCTTCAATGCTGTCGATCCTTCCAAAAATTACCCTGGCAGTAGCGATTTGATCTGAAAGAGAAATCTCTCAGTTCAACCCTCTCTCTACCATCAAATTCTTCTTCTGCTTAAATAATCACAATCAGAAGCAATGGGATCCAAATTTAGTTTAGCACTGGTGAATTTCTGGAACAATCAGTTTCCCTGCTGAGCGCAACTACAAAAATCGTTCTCAGAGGATCCCCAAAATCTCCTAGAATCCATCACTTTCTGGCAAAATCCCCCTGATTAAAGATATATGATCCCGTTCTGGAGAAAACCCATGTGGCGAAGTTTTGAGATCTGTCTCCATTTGCTCACAATATGGCCCAGAAAAACGCCTGTCAGTTGAAAACACGTTTTTAATAACTGGCTGAAAATGAAATTCATCTCCCGGCAGTTTCGTTCATTTTCTCTCTTAGTCCCAGCAATTTCTCTGGAAATTGAACTGCTGCTCCTTATGTTATGAACCTGCATAAAAACAATCCAACCGCTCACATAAAGAAAGGCAAGACTTGTAAAAATAATCTAATAAAATGATAGAATAAGAAAATAGCAGTAAAATCATCTCCCTCTATCATTTTTTCTAAACAGAAATATATTTTTACTGATGAGCACCGAAAACCAGCGCGATCCGGTGGAGAAAATCACTGAGATCCCTTTATATTGAGTCGAAGTGGCAAAAAATTAAAGATTGTTTAGAACCATGCAATGACATCTAAACATCTCCGCGATCTCGTACAGCTCAGCAAATTTGGGCAATGACTTCGCACATAATTAGTATTATTTCTTCCCTTTCGGTGAATCTACCTCGTTGATAGATTACCATTAATTCAACAATCACTCACGAACTATGTGATATCTGAAACAAATATTCTTTGAGATCGTCATGAGGTTGATCATATAACCAAGCAGCGTGACTGTCGATCCAGTTGTGTTGGTGATTTATGAAAACAAGATATGGAAAAAAGTGCTATAAATCTCCTTTCAATATAAACATCATATTTTAATCCATGAAATAATTATTTATTAATTAAAATACTCTTTTGGCTGTCGTTTCATATGGAGAATATCCAATAATATTCATGGTTATTTGTCTTTCACCCATATGGAGGAATGTTCGCGTTGATTCCTGGTATTTTTGCAAATATGATAAAATTAAAATAAAGTGTCAATTATACCTAATATTCTAGGTAATAATTAAAAAGATCGAAGAACTTTATTTATACATTATATTTATAGAAAATAATTAAAAGGTTTATTTATTTTGTATAAATAATAAAAATAAATAAAGTCTATTAATTGAAAAGATACTCATTTGATCTTTATTTATTCAACACTTTAAATAATGTAGCAAAAATAATGGGATATGCTTAGTAATATATCTTTCAAACTCTTAACCTGAATGCATGGTTTTATCCCCCAATATCCATCGTTTCATGAAACACAATTACCAAGTTGAATAATTGAATCAAAATTATCCATTTATAAGGTGCCAAAAATACAATAATCAGCCTTCCAATTTCAAAACCTTATCAACATTTATGATAACAAAATCACATAATAAAATCAAATAATAAATATTTGGATAAGATTAGTTTATGAAAAATTATTAATACTTATCGCTTGATTTTCAATGCAAATTCACTCAAAATAATAATTTCAAAGGAGTGATTTTGTCAACTAATCCATGGTTCACAAAGGTTTTCTTTAAAAACATTTAATTTCATTGTTTCAGTAGCTTCTGGAATGTCACCATTTCAGTAGCTGTCAATTATTTAGATTTGCTATATGAAATTCAAACATTTTATCAAAACAAAATAAAATTTTGTTTGATGAAATAATGTTTTTTAAGGCTGTTGAGTAGGGGCGCAACAGATAGTCATGCTGGGGGCAGTCTCTCAGCCTCTATGGTTCATGTTGAAGACAATCCGTCAGCCACTGCGAGTCATGTTGACACTGTTCAAAAGACTACCCGTTCAAAACACAAGCCCAAGTTTCCTTGTAAGCTTTGTGAGGGAGACCACCTTAATTATAAATTCCCTTCTATCGCAGAGGTGCAAAGATTTTGGATTCATGGTCATCCCTTTTTTGAACATTCTAAAACTTTTCAATAACCAACCTCTCTTAGTTAAGCTGGACCCAATCACCCAGCCTCTGTAGGTCATGCTGGGGGCAAACTCTCATCCTCGGCAGGTCATGTTGAGAGCAAACAGCCATCCACTGCTAGTCATGTTGACGCCGTTGAGAAAAATGGTCACTCGAAGTGCAAACTTAAGTTCCCTTGTATGTTATGCGAGGGATATCATCTTACTCACCTGTGCCCTGCTATAGTACAGGTGCAAAGAGTGTGGTCCAAGACTCAAGATTTTCCTTCTCCTGAACAACCTATAGTTTCTCAACAACCTACTCAGCCTTTGGTTGATCAAGTGGTCGAACCAATCTCAGATTTGTTCGATCCCACTCTTCTTTCGAAGAGTGATCCTAATGTGATTGAACCAATGTCATATTTGGTTAATCCCACTCTCCCGTCAGAGAGTGACTTTCACGAAGCAGTTGAATCGATTCCAGTAGCGATCAATCCCACTTTTCCTTTGGAGAGTGAAGTGTCTGCTAGTCACATTTTCTTCACTGCCAGTTTAGAACTTACTGAACAAGGGGGCACTGAACTTTCTTTGGATCAACCCCCACCAAGCTCTCGGATTGTTTCCTTTGATTGGGAGAGCCTAGTTGAGCCGCGCCTTCCTTCTAATGCACCTTTCCAGATAAAGGTCAAAGTTGAACTATATACGATTGCTCGCTGTATTGTTGATGAAGGAGCCTCAGTTAGAATTTTGTCTGCTCGTGCTTGGCGAGGCATGGGATCTCCCAGCCTTGTGTCAACTACTAGTCATTTACTGGATTTTGATAGAAGAACTTGTATAGCCTTGGGAATTCTTGCTCAAACACCTGTTACTTTGGGTTGGAAGACCATCTTAGTTGACTTCATGGTGATAGAAGACCCCTTGGACTTCAATATGCTCCTTGGACGTGATTATGTCTATGCCATGCAAGCTGTGGTGTCAACATTCTTTCGTGTGATGTACTTTAATCATGGCGAAGAAATTGTCACTATTGATCAATTGGATTTTCTTGATCCTTCTCCTGACCCAACTAGAGACCATGTCTTTCCTTTATTGATTCCCGGTGTTTCTATAGACACTACCCCACCACAGGTGAACTATGTGGCCTCTTGTCCTTTGTGTTCAATTGCTACTGAGAAGCAGCCTCTGTTTTCATGCTTACCTTCTCAGGACTTGGTCCCAGTAGTTGATCGGGTGAGTCATCCTATACAGACTGTAGAGCCTTCTCTCCACTCTGTCAATCCATTTGAAAGTTTAGACATGTATCCTATCTCGGATGATCTCCTTCATTTGGATGAAGTCTTCCTAGAGTCTTTGATACAGTCTGAACTTCTCTTGGATGTTGTTTCAGTTGTGACTAAGTCTAACCCTGATTTGCCTAGTAAGCCTGACCTTTCTTCTTATGTTGGTCTTGTTGAGTCTTTGGACTCTCCCTTCGAACAGCAAGTCAGTGATCCTGATGAGTTTGATTTTTCTTATGAATTTTTCAAATCCTGTGATACTGAGTTTGTTTCTATAGACTCTATATCCCTTGTTGATTTTTTCTCTCCTTCTGAGGTTGATCTTACTAATTATAAACCCTCGATCCTTGGTTCTATGGAGTCTTCTTCAGTTGAGTCTGCCTTGACTTTATCTTTTATAGGAGATAGAAAAGTCACATGTGTTTCTACCAAAGTGACCCGCATCGGATCATTTCTTCTGAATATGATTCTGATGGTTTTGTTTCTTGGAGACAGGATTTTTAGTTGGATTCACAACTTTTTACTTACCTCGCCTTGTTGTTCAAGTCGTAATTGCATTTACATGTGCCCTGCTCGCGCTTATGAGTCTGATGTCAGCTTCCGCACTTTTAGCTCATTGTATAAGCCCTCATCTTTGTTCTCATCATCGCTAAGCCTTGTATCTTTTTTCCTTTGCAACTTGACACCTTTTACCTTGAGGAGACGTTCCTCGAGTGTCCTTATCTTGCTCGCTTTCCTTGCATTATGCATAGGTCTATTCCTTGTGCTTGGAACTAGTTTCGCCTGCCTATGACACTTATCTCCTCACATTTAGAACATTCTCTCTGCTCTCCTTCGAGCTCGTTAAAAACAGTAAGGAGGCCGCGAGTTGACTTTTCTGGACTCGTTAAAACTTCACGGGAAATATTTTGAGTTTCTTTAGGCCCAAATCTGACTCCTCAAAATAGACTTGAATGTCGAGTAAACTTTTCCATTCAGGATCATTAAGAATATGTGAATGGGCATCCACATTGGTGGTAGGTTATCTCTTTCTCGGACCATGTGGAATAATACGAGAAAGGAACACTCTCTTTTCTACTGAATTGAGAAGAGCATTCTCAGGCATAGGTTTATCACTTTTCCGAACCTGAGGGACTAAACTTACGGAAAAGGAATCCCCGGTATGAGCTTAGTTTTCTCTTTTTCGTGCTCTGGACCAAAACATGAAAAAGATTCTGAGTGTACTTTATGTCTTTGTCATGCTCGTTAAACTCTAAATAACAAAGCATTGAGTTTATTGTTGTAAGCCCCATTTCTCGTAATCAAATGGATTTTTCTGAGTGATATTTCCTTCCTTCACACTCGTAAAACTCAGGCTATATGCTGCTTTTGAAGGAGCATTGGGTAGGTGGTAATTTAACCTTTTTCGGACCTTCCTGACTAAGTACAAAAAATGTACGCCTTTTCTTCTTCAGAAGTTAAGAGAGTTCTTCTTTGGTATGTTTTATACTTTTTCGGCCTCAGGAGACTAAATTGTACGAAAAAGCACCCCCCTGGAGTCTTCTTTGTAGTTTTCAGACTCTCTAAACTATGAAAACACCATCGAGCATGTACTAATTCGGGCTCGTAAAATCCACGAATCAGTGTTTTATCAAGCATTCTTCTTTCTTTTCTTCGAGCTTGCCAAAAATGAAGATGGTCCTGAGTTTTCTTTCTTGGACTTGTTAAACCTTTACAAGAAAGAGGAGAAGGGAAGTTCATTCACATGTTTTTTACATCATGGCAACAAGTCTTGTTTCCTTAAACAAAGCACCAGTTTTGAGTCTATCAAACAGTTGGGTCCTACTATTTTGACCTTATCCTGATTCAGAGTTTTTCTTACTCCTCCAGTTGGTCTCTTTTCCAATTATATGGGGAATCTGTCAATGTCTCCTACATTGCAGATTTGTTTCGTTGGTCCTTTTGTGTCAAAATTTGCCTAAGACACTTTTGTGTCATGCTCACTGTTCAAGGATTAAACCTTTGTCATCCATTCTGCAGTTTCCTTGACCTTTTGTGTCGGCCATTCCCTGGTATCAGTTCATTACATCATGTCTTCGGCTTTCCTTGTCGTGAAATTCATTACCAATTCCAGATCCAATTAGTCTTTGACTTAACTCATGTTGGATGATGAAGGATGCCTTAATGCCTTCCTTCCAATGGATCTCTTCCTACCGACTGCAACACCTCTTGCTCTGGGAACGAGATTTAGAGTTTTATGACAGTACCTTGGGGATTGTTGTCATCAATGGCAATTTCCCTCGCTATTGGGTAGTGGGAATACCTTAATGTCTCCTACTCAATGGATTCTTCAAGTGTTCGACTTCAAGTCCTTGTACTCACACTTGTTAGAATGTACTAGGTACCTTGGGGACCATTTTCATTAATGGTGGTTTCCCTCGCGTTTGTTAACGGTTCTCCTTATTGACTGGTAATCAAACGGTTTCCTCCATGTTCGACTTCAACTCCTTTATTTGCATGGTTAGGATTCGTACCTTTTTTGGGCGGTTTGGATTGAAGACCTTGGGCCGACAGTAGCATTTTCATTTTGCTATTGCCCAAGTTGTGCAAGACCTTGTTACATTTTATATGACATTTTGCTGAGACATAGATCCACCTTGTATTTTTGTGGCTATGATCAATTGTTGAGTATGGATCCACCTTGTTCATTTCTGACCATGACTCCTTTAGATTTGATATGGCGCCTTTTTTCATATTGAGTGACCACGATAGTTTCATCAGTTATACATATGTTGGATCTTCCTATATCTTTATGGTGATGTTTTGTATATGGACGTGTATGTCCCAGAGATCAGTTGTTCTGACATTTATCTCTCTTTCAGGTACCTTCATTCGAGCCTTTCGATCTTGGATTCTCTGCTCTCGCCATACTCGGCTGTTTCCTTTATAATGTATTTCGTCTATCGTCTTCCCCTATAACCTCACACATTATGGGGCATCTGATATAGCTCAAAATGACACATCTCTGCCTATGACCACTTTCCCATGATTTCGTCGCATGTCGACATTTCCATGACGACACTTCATGAAAGTCACTGAAAGTCACTGAAAAAACACCTATCGTGGAGGAACCATATCTTGAGTTTTCTAACTCCATTTGACCTCATTTCTTCACCGTTGGAAAGGTATTTCAGTTAGATAAAACTTTCCAGAAGACACCAAAGTCTGAAAATGCCCAGAAATTCCCCGAAAATGCATTTTTTGTGCATTCATGACTTTCCTTAAGGCAAACTTGTGAATGACTCGCGAGTTGCTGTACTAGCAACCCACGAATACAAAAAGTTGCTCATATTCATGAGTTTCTAGATTGGAAACCCACGAATACTTTTCGTATTCGGGACTGTCCAGTTATGCAACCCATGAATGCCTTTTAAAAATATAAAAAAACACGCCTTTTTAATTTCAGTTTGTTTGGGTAGTTATGCAACTAACTTTTTCAGTTGTAACCACTTTGTCTTCACCCCTAACTCTTCCTTAACCATATAAATAGAGGTAGGGAGGTCCATGAGGGGGGACTTGAATTGCTGCATTGCTATGCTGGAGGAATCAGGACTCTCTTTGCCCACACCTTTGCCCTGGTGGTCATCTCCTTGTGTTGCAGAGCTTGGAGGCTGAGTTCTTTGGAGAAGAGAAGCAGCAGAACCAGATCAAGGTTTCATGAGGTGCCAACTTGAAGAGAAGGTATACTTGTACTTGTTTTCAATATTAATAAAGATGTGATGTCCTTCTTCTTCCCAAATCATTGTCCAAAGTGCGATTGAATCTCTGTTTATGATCATATGATGATGTTATTCAGATCATTGGTTCATGTTTATTTGATTATCATTTGTTTATATGTGGTCATATTGGTTTGAGGAAGGTATAATTCGTTTTGCAGGTCTCTTGGAGCAATAGGAGCAAAAAGAGGATTGAAGACAAAGCTTGGACCAGCCTTCAGTTAGTCAGGTGTGGACCTTTCTCATCTCTGATCTTGCTTATATATACTTGTTGAACATTGTGCATCGCTCTTTCAACCCAAGTATGTTAATGGCCTCTTAAACCCTAGCCATAGGACACTTTCCTTTACAACAAGATGTCAGTATTGTGAAGGAGTGCATCAACACTAAGGAAAAACGATTGTATGCTCTTTCATTCATATATTAATGCAAATTCAATTTCTTTCCCATATATCGCTTGTGTTATAATCTCACATATATATTATCAAACTCCTTAGTCACTGATATAGATCTATAGATAGTTTTCCCGTATCTTTGATTTTGTTGTGTGTTTGATGTGTTTATGAAGGTCTTCCATTAAAGATCTTATTCCAAGAATTCATAACTTCTAGGGAAAGTCTTCTGACCTCGTTGTACCTCATTTGTTCTAGATCTGAACCATTCAGACCAGAGGAACAACTTATGTCCACAGAAGGTGCCATATTCCTGATAACAACTTTACCAAAGAGCTTATATGAGACTCCAGAAGATCTCAACCACTTTGTGGCTGGGACAACACATGATGTATTATCACAATTTCCAGACTACATAAACTTATATTACTGGTATTGGTCACATATTCCGAGCAGTGAAACTCACCATGTACCCATTAGCACTAACCAATTTAAGTATGACATGCTAGACCTTCCTAAGACCATTCTGACACCCAATGTAGGATCCAGTCACTGACCCTCGTGCTACACATGGTGAAACTTCCATTCATTTCCAAGCAGATAGGTTTGTTAATAGTCATATTGCACCTCCTACCTGTGCGGTGGGAGGACCTTCAAACTCTTGACCTAGGTCTAGTACTGGTGTTCTCATTCATGGAACTAACCCTAGACATGTGAATATTAGCGGCACAAGCTATATCCCTTCCTCGATTATTCAATACCAATTCCTTCAAATGTATTTCTAACGACACATCCTCCTCCTAAATCGTATGATCCTTCGGGGCGGAGCACTACCTCTCGCCATGTGGTTCCCCCGTATGCTCACACCGTAGTGTCACAAGCCTATGTTCCTCCTTATGTGTCATCAGAGTATGTACCACCTTATTTACTATCTTATTGTCCAACTTATACACCTTGTGGGTTTGTGTATCAACCCACTTTTCTATCTTACAACTATGGTTTCATAGCACCCGAGTCTCAAGGTAATCAGAACTACAATATTTCCATGCAGCCTTATATGGGTCAAACGGGAGGAGGCTACTATCCCACTGGACAAGGCCATGGTGTTTATAACAATCAGACCTATGTGAACCAATCTTATCAGGGAGCATGGAACCAAATGGCTCAACCTAGGATCCCTTTCCTAGCGATTTTAAGTTTTCTTGACTTATCAAGATTGACTAATGATCTTGTATCTCATGATCCAACATGGCCGACTGTCCCTCCCAAGCTTCCTTTGGACATTCCAAAATTCGAAGGTAAGACTGGTGAAGACCCTAGTGAGCACGTTACGACTTTGCACCTATGATACTCTTCGAATTCATTGAATCATGATTTTGTTTGTTTAAGATTATTTCAATGCACCCTCACAGGTCCTACAATGAAGTGGTATATACAATTTCTTGGGGGCACACATCCGATCTTTAATGACCTAGCCATAACTTTTCTCAATCACTTTCTGCTACCCATGCGTTACGATGCTAGTACTGAACTCTTGTCGATATTTCGGTAGGATAAGGTCACCAATATCTCTGATCATATTCAAGAGTGGCATAAACAAAAGAGATTGATTAAGGCTCAAATTGCACCAGAGTTTCTCTTAGAATGGTTCCTCAAATTGTTTTTTCCTTATATAGAAAAGGATGTTTCCACATCCAGAGTGCAAAATGAGGAACATGCTATCTTTGGATCTTAGCAATTAGATTTCATTAATGCACAGTCTAGGATTTTGTATGAGATTATTTCGAATGCACCACGATCCAATTTAAATCTAAAGTTAAAACCTCGGTGACATGCCAATGGCATTGTTGTCTTTGCAAGTGCTAATCCCGCGGACTCCATTACAAAACAAATGAATAAGTTTTCTATTAACCAACCTGCATCGAGACAAGCTACGAATTCATCTCATCCCACTCAAATGATATATGTACTTTTTCGTGCAATCATCAAGCCACAAGGGTAACGAGCAACCCAAATGGAATAACAATAAAGGTAAAAATAAATGAAAGGGTGGGAATAGGACCCGAAATGCTAATGATGACAAGAACGATAGTAATGATAGGGGGGACAAGAAGCCTAAGCATAAGGTTAATTTCCCTTACAAGCTTTGTGGGGATGATCACCTCACTCACATGTTCCCTCGTAGAGAATATGCCTCAAATTTCATCGTACAGAGACCAACTGTGTTGACACATCCTTTAACACAAAACCAAAATATGAACTCAAGGACCATGGACCGTGGAATGTGGAAGTGATTCTGGTGGGATTTAAAACCCACAGAACACCATAAGTGGCCATGGTTCCATCAACATGATGTTTGCTGACAATGTTGTGACACGTGCTAAGGATTATGGTACGTCACAACCTAAACTAGGAAAAGAACCTGATCCACCCGAGAGCCCTTTGTATATTGAGAAACCTAGTGATAAGATTGAATATCCACCTCGCATTCCTAAGGGATTATTAAAGCATTTGAGACACAATCCTAATTCCCGAGCCACCTAGAACTATTCCATTGTCGAGGATTTGGGCCAGACTCCTTATGGGATGTCTTCTTTCTAATTTATTCATACATGTCCTCCGCAAAGCAAAGCCTTGTTGTCTGGTATTGGAGTGGATGATGGAAACTCTCCTATAGTGATTAAATTCAAAACTAATGGAGTCCAACCTCACATTCCTTACTATATGTACCTTTTGGATCATGTAGAGTGTATGAACAACACCATCAAGTGCACAGTGATTGATGGAGGCACTGCATCTTCTGTGATGTATTTAGCTTGTTGGAAGGGCTTGGTTTCTCCTACATTGTCAAAATATGGAACCATGTTGACCTTGTTTGATGGAATATATTTTCATTCGCATGGTATAATTTCTTCCCTTGAGGTCCAATTTTGGGGGAAGACCATTGCGATCGAGGTTGAGGTGGTTGATGTGCCCCTCCACCATAATCTTTTACTAGGACATAACTGGATTTATAACATGCAAGCTGTCATGTCATCCCTTTTCCGGGTTGTTTGTTTTCCTTTTGATGGGAGGATTGTTATGCTCGACCAAAGATATTTTTATAATTTCGGTATGAAAGCATCGTCAAGAGAGACAATCCCGGTTTATGATCATTCTCAGCCAGCAACTGAGAATGTTGGGGTGGGAATGTATCCTTTGTTGATGGGAAATTTTAATTGTCTCACTCTGGTTCTTATGATAGGGTCTAGTCTTGGTGGAGCTTCATCATCGTTGAGTTCGGTTCCTTTTAGTACTTCATATTTGGAGGATTCAATGATTCGGGTGAAGACTCTCACCCTACCGAGATGAACATTCATTTATCTACAAATTTAGTGGCTTATCAAGTTAATATTGGTCATGATGTAGATCATATTCCTTCCTCTTCGTGGACGAAGGAGGAGGAACCTTATGCACTGCTTGCTTGGGTGGTTGTGTCATCTCACTCGCATGGATACTACAATGACATTTTCCCAACTGATGAAGTTATTCTTGAATTTATTTCTGGTTTAGAAAAACCTCAGAGAGAGTTATATCGTAGATATTATTTTCTTCCTAAGCTTGATCGTGTAGAGTGTGATGACTATAGGGAAGTTATGAGTGAGAAATTTGGTAGGCCTGTGGTCCTATTAGGATCTCCTAGTAAGTATATCGAAGGGAACATGGCCAACTTGTCACCTACTATATCTATCAACATTTCTCTAACTCCTGGAAATATTGAGAAGGTGTACATTGGGGCAGACTGTTCCCCCGATGATATTGAAACATACACCAAGCTCTTTAAAGAATTCAAAGATGTTTTCACTTTTTCATATAAGGAGATGCCAGGAATTGAACCTGTCATTGTTGAACATGAAATTAAAACCTATCCAGATGCTAAACCTGTTTGACAATGTTTACATGCAATGAATCCTAGGAAATCACCCGCTATTAAGGCAGAGATAGAGAAGTTGCTTAAGGCTAGCTTCATCTATCCTATTCCCTTGACTCAATGGGTGTCAAATCCCATTTTGGTTGATAGCAAGCAAGGAACAATCTGTGTATGCACTGATTTTAGAGACTTCAATCGAGCCTATCCTAAGGATAACTTCCCCACACCATTTATCGATCATATTTTGGATGAGTGTGCGAGGAGAAACTTTATCTCATTTATGGATGGATTTTTAGGATATAATCATATCCATATTAAACCCAAGGACCAACATAAAAATGCTTTCATTTGTCCTTGGGGTACGTTTTCATATCGAAATATTCCCTTTGGGCTTAAAAACTATGGAGCTACTTTTCAATGGGCTACGACTTTCATGTTTCATGAAATTAAAATCATAATTGAAGTTTATAGTGACTACTTAGCTGCTCACTCTCGTTTGAGGGTGCGTCATGAGGATCATCTTCGCTTTGTTTTTTAAAGATGTCACCATTATAAAATTTGGTTAAATCCTCATAAGTTCATCTTTTGCATGACGGTAGGTCACTTTCAAGGGTTCATTGTTTACAAGGGCATTAGAGTTGACCCTTTGAAGGTTGAGGCAATACTTCAATTGTCTTCCCCGCGTAATATTAGACATCTTCAATGTTTGTAGGGGATGGTGAACTTCTTGTGAAGATTTGTGGTCAATTTTTCCAATTTGACTAAGTGTTTCATGCGATTGTTGAAGAAAGACACACCATTTATCTGGGATGAGCAAGCCCATGAGTCTTTCGATGCTTTAAATAAATCCTTGGCATCATACCCTATGCTTAGTCCACCTGACTATAGCCATGAATTTTTGATATATGTGTCTGTATCTCAAGAGACGATTGGTATGGTCTTGGTTCAAAAGGATGAGGAGCTCCATGAGCATGTAATATATTATCTTAGCCAAACCCTTATTGCTGTGGAGCTTCGTTACACTCATGTCAAGAAGCTATTCCTGGCTACCGTCCATACGGTCCAACGTTTGAGGAATTATATCCTTCTTCACCAAACTTTGGTTGTGGTTCACATTAATCCATTTCAATTCATCCTCACCAGAAGGATGATAGGGGGAAATTATAATAAATGGATTTTGATATTGCAAGAATTTGACCTCAAGTTTGTTTTGGATAAGTTGAAGAAGTCATTAATTTTTGCTGATCTCATATCTAATTTTCCTAGTTTGGATGAAGGAGAGGTTCATGAGGAATATTTGATTGATTAGCACATTTTTCTCATTTTGACTACAGACCCATGGTATGGGGACATTATTGTTTATTTGCAAACTTTGAAGGTTTCTTCTCACCTCTCCTGAGATGAGCATCGACGACTACATCATGTAACGAATAATTACCTTATTATTGATGACACTTTGTATCATCGAGGGTTTGATTCCATTTTGCATCGGTGCTTAACCCATGAAGAGGCCGAGTCTGTGCTAAATGATTTCCACAGAGGGGCGTGTGGTGGCCATTTATCTGGGATTTCTATAGCTCAAAATATTTTGAGAGCAGGATATTTTTTGCTGTCCATATTTAAGGATTGTGTTAATGTGGTCAAACGGTTCCACCCTTGCCAGGTATTTGCGCGGAACATGTGTTCCCATATTTCCCCTTTACATCCGATTATCACCATCGATCCCTTCACTAAGTGGGGGGTTTATTTTATGGATTGCAACCTAGCTATAGCTGGGGGGCATCATCACATTATAGTGGTTGTTGAATATTTCATGAAATTAGAAGAGGTTATGCCCACAATCAAAGCCGACGGTGAGACAACTTTACATTTCATATTCAATCATATTATCACCTGCTTTGGTATCCCAAGGGAGAATGTCACTGACCATGGTAGAAAATTTCAAAATAAGATGATGGTTGAGTTGTCTTTGAAGTTAGGATATAAGAAAGAGAACTCCTCTTCTTACTACCCTCAAGTGAAAGGAAACGTTGAAGCGGTGAACAAGTTACTTAAGTCCATTCTCCAACGAACCATAACACGAAGAAAGAACAATTGGCATATCATGTTATATCCTACTTTGTTGCCATATAGAACCACATTTAATAATGCCACAAATTTTTCCCCATATCAGTTGGTGCATGTGGTGGATTCGATTTTACCTATCCAATGTGAAATCCCTTCATTGGAGCTAGCCGTGGAACTCTTACTAGAGACTTCTACATTAGAATAATGTCTGGTCCACTTAGAGCAACTTCAAGAGCAACATTGGGATGCTTTAGTGGATCTTGAGGTTAATAAGCATCGTGTTAAATCCCAGTATGATAAGTCTATCCATCCTAGGAATTTTAGTGAAGGTGACTTGGTCCTCTTATGGGATCAAGCTAGCGAACCATTAGGGGTGGAAAATTTCAATCCTATGTGGCATGGGCCTTACGTGGTTAAGTGAGTGTTAGAGAAAGGTGCTTACGAGCTGGTGGATTATGAAGCGACAACCTTGGCGAAGCCTAGAAATGGGATTTATCTCAAAAAATACTACACGTAATTCCCAGCCAAGTCTGATACTTTGTATATTATTGTACAGTTTCATAGTTTAGTTTTGGTTCCCTTGTGGTGATCGAGTTGGTTGAATTGCTTCCATTTTTTGAGGCAGATGTCGATAGAGTCTTTGGAATATGTAGGATTCGCTGACGGTGCCATGCACCACACTCAAAACACATCTTATCTTTTTGGTTCATTGATACTCCTATGGGTTAGGTTTCTTCTATAGGAGGTGTATGTCTATAGCCTTCATCGAACAATATTGTTGAGTATAGTCCCGTGATTAAGTTATTATGTGATGTCATTTTGCATGGTATTCGGTCTCTTGAGGTAGATCATGATTTGCAGTTAGTGGTATTACATTTAAATGGCGTGTATCGTATTAGAGATCCAACTTTATTACGAATATTCTTGAGATTGAGGTTTTCGGAACAATAGTTTGAGAACATTACATACATTCATATTCCAATAAATTTTAATCAAGTTGTTGATTCATATGTAAATTACGCGCTAGATTGGAATTTGTTACACATACATTAAATGATGCACAACACATTTAAACATGTAAATATAAATAACTGACCATCATAAGTCATTTTCATTAATATATTGTCCAAAACGTAGTGTCATAATACATAATTTCATAATATGAAATTGGGGCTTCCGAGCCACCAAAATATACAACACGGTCAATATAAAAAAACTGCATCTAGGATTCTAAGCATGTGGAGGGTTTTGAACATGATAACACATGAAAAATCTAGCTAGCTATTGGAATAAGTGAACCCATGTGGATGGTAGTCCACCACCTTTCATTGCATGGCCTCAGGAAAGTCCTCGACTTGGGCCATGCGTACTCTGTGTGTCATCCTAATGAATTTTGTATGGATGTTTTGGAGCGTACGCTCCACATCCACACCTATGATGTCGTCACCCATCCCCATTCGATGATGATGAGGGAAACCATCCAGACATCTAGGACCATCATCTGCATATATATGACCAAGTATCAATTTATGTCATCACACAAAAACATGTCTTTTTGATTTCATTATTTCAAAAAATACAAAAAAATTAATAATTCAAAAACAAGTTTGAGTTGGGATTGTTACCTATGTCTCCATATGCGGATACTAGTGGGATGGGCATATCAGGGTCTCCATGGAAGTCTATCCCCACATAGGGGTAGTCATCTATGGCAACGATTTGTCTGTGCCAATAGAGGAGGAAGTATATTGGGTAGGGGTTTCCCACTCGTCCCCCTCCTAGTCATCGCATCACATATGCCCAACGGAGTTGATTTTGATCCCGAGCATTGTGACGTGTGATCTCCACTCTTGGACTTAGGCCCAGTACTTGCTGTTACGAAGAGAAATTCGTATGGCTTGGGGTGCCACAACAGATAGCTTGACTCCAGAAATCAATCCTTTCCAATATGCAATAGATATTAAATATCTAACACTAAAGGATTAGACCTCGTACCTTATTATGGACGGTTGAAGTAGATCCCCGTTGCGCTTTCCAACTTAAGCTTGAATTGATAAACCACTTCCTCAACAAAAATAAAACAATACAAGCATACTATATATATGGGTGTTAGATCTATTCTAGCATATATAATCAACAATGTATAAGCATTTGAAATCCTCCATGGATAAAATATTCATTCAAACATACATTATTGGACAGGAAAAGATATTTTTATTAATATAAAATCAGAGATTACAATGGATACAACCTTTGTTGGCACGTCTGTGAATCAGAGAAAATAAATCCCTCACTTGGGCCTCCACCACCTCAATCCTCCATCTCTCGATAGCAAGCTCACAAGCAAAAGGTAAGCTTGGGAAGAACACAAAAGTGCTCCAAGGGACAAAGGGATGTAGACTCAAGCACAAGTTTCAGCAACAATGGACTATAGTTTCTTTGCTCTCAATTCTCTCATATGCCTTCAATGTACCAAAGAGTTCCTTATATATCTTTTCAAAGGGGTAATGAAAGGTCGAATCCAAGTGATCTCAAGGCATATGGAAGGCCAGGAGTCAAGTGAGTCAGATCCATGTCAAGGAAAACTCCAAAAGGATTTGGATTATGCACACATCATGATGTACACCGTTTTATGGGTCAAACCTGTGTATATACACGACTAGAGGTTTAAAAGTCGTGTGTATTAATTTTCACATGCTTCTAGGGATGGCCAAGGAAACATCAAAGGACAAAAAATGGTCCAAGGGGTCTAAAGAGTGTGCAGAGGGACAGGGGGAAGGCCATACAAGTGTGATTCATATGGAGTGGTAAAATTAGCTATAATAGATGCACCCTAATTTGTGAGGTCAGAGGGATCATACGATGGCTGAAATACATTATAATTCCATCCCAGAAGTGGAGTGATGAAGGATCCCAAATGGAATACCAACCACCCAATCAACATAGTATAATGATACAAATCTGCACATAACTACAAATGCATATAGCAGTCCTGGATACATAAGAGTACAATGGCCATGAATAGGCATGATACAAGATATCACATAAGTGGTCATCACCATGTACAATATACATAGATCAGAATCTCCATGATGAAGATATACAAAGGATCATAATCTCCATAATGGCTGAAGATATATAATGGATCAAGATCTCCATAATAGCTGGAAATATCTGGCATATACTGGAATCAAGTCACGAGAGATGAAATCTCATGAACACTGGCATGATCAAGGAGGTAGCATATAAGCGATGCCAACAATCTGGAAGGTCTTCTGCACAAACTGTTACGAGTACATGTCCTACTATGTGAATAGAGGCATCGAGGTTAAACATAGTAGTCCATCGTCTGATTACCAGTCATTGATGTATACCGTTAATAGACGTGAGGTCACCCACCAATAATGAAAATGGGAATCAAGGTACTAGAGTGCAAACTAACAAGTGTGAATAAATGTGTTGAGGTCGAACACTTGAGAGGATCCATCGATCAGGGGACATTGATGTATTCCCAAAGACCGTTGATGGCGAGAGAACCTGCCACTAATGACTGCAAGTCTCAAGGAACTCAAAAATGACTCTAGATTCCAATCCCAGAATAAATGATCTGAAGTCGATGGGATGGAATCTGTTGGAAGGAGTGCATTAAGGAATCCCCCATCATCCAACACGAGGTACTCAGCAAAGTTGTATTATGTGGAAGGACTCGATCAAAAGGTGCATGAACCAGTAACTGTACCGGGAATGGCTAACGTGAAAAGTCAAGATAACTAAAGAATGTCCAAATCAGGTTTCAACTTCCTTCGAGCAAGAGCATAACTGTGAATGGTGACTGAATAAAGGCAACATAGACTCAATATAAAAAACTGGGACATCTCTACGATACAGGAGGCATCGACAAAGGCTCCATGGGGACTGGAAGCTTAACCAGTTGGTGGAGATAAACTTAGATAAAGAAGTACAGCTCCTAAAGTCAAACTATAAACCCAACCAACATATGTGATATACAGTGCTCTGTTTGAAGGTGACATGACTCGACAGCTTCCAAAGATAACATCTTTCCTTGTCCGGATTTTTGGTTTTTTGATTTTTTTTTTGGACTTTTTCAAATATTTAAAAAGCTTGAAAAAGAATAAAACTACTTTATAGTTAGAGACTAGGAGGAGCCGAGTGTCATAGGGGGTAACAAACTAGTTCGAAGCAGTGGAACATACCTATGCTCAATGCAAGGATACATGTGTAGGATAGCGACACTCGAGGGAAAATCCCCTATCGGTAAAAATAGGGAATCAAGCTGCAAAGGATATATAAAATGGCTCTGCATGGCTAGACATGAGACAAGCTCGGGCTATATGGATGAAACTAAATGTCAGGGAAGCCGGCATAAATCTCAATAAGGCAGACAAATCTCATGATAATGCAATTACAACTTGACATAAGGGAGTCCTGAGGGAAATAGGCCAGCAAAAGATCAAGAGGAGTATGAGTCTCTTGTGAAATGTCATGCCAATACTATACAACATACTCCCACACCCTAAGGGACAAAACGCCAGCATGGGCACCAAATGCAAATAAGGTGCTAACTAGGGTACCCATGTAAGGTCAATCTCTACCACTAATATCATGCCACTTCTCAAATAGTAAGAAGGTTCCGTGACATAATAGAGTGGGTTCGTACCTAAGGCTATAATGAAACGGTTGCAAGGTCATGCAAAATGCAAACGGTGATGAAACCTAGCCTATATGCCAGTTTAGACATGATACCTGAGATCGACATGAACGAGTCAATCCAATGGCTAAAACGACACTCACAAAGGTCTCCTACATCATAAATTAGTTAAAAAATGGTCCAAAAGGATTAGAAACAATCCAAACTATAGGAAAGGGGGTAAAAATTTTCAAAAATTTGAAAATTTTCTATCAATAGTAAAAAATTCAAAACATTATAAAACATTTGAAATTTTTACCCATTTGAGCTCAGATTTTCAACAACGAATTCTAGGAGATCCAACCGGCGGAATCCACTACCGTTTCTTCCAAGTACTTTCCCATGCTCTACTCTTCCATTTTGATGCAATTTTTATCAAATTCAATGGTGATTTTGGATTTCTAGGCCAATCCAAAATAGGCGCTGCGGCCCACGAGAAAATCGAGGGTTTTTCCCTGTATAGGGCTGGATATACATAGAAAATGCCCTCACAGTCATGTACATACACGACTGTTTGGCAAACAGTCATGTATACGGCCGCGCATAAAGTTTTATAAGTGTTCTAATGGGTAAACTTCCAATTTTTTTGTGCAGGATGGTCCTAAAATGGAGAGAACGTGAACATGGTGATGTAGAAGAGGAAGTAAGGGCCGATCTAATGGCTCAACAAGCGCTACGTGCATGTGGGATTTACAAATTTTGGTGTCTTGGTGGCTTAAGGGCCAAACTAGGACTGATGTAGTTTGTGGTGGACTACTGGGATCCAGAATCAGAGTCATTCCAGATAGATGGGATGTCCCTCACCATAGAGGTGGAGGACATATACTTCATTACTGGACTTTCTTGGTGGGGGGAAGTAGTGAACCTATGTTCTCGCAGGCCCAGAGGTGGCCTGACTATAAATTAGTACATTGCGGTGTACTGTTATTCGAACACAAAGAAGGTGGGGAGTCAAATCCCAACTAACTCCATATAGGTGCTAGGCCTAAAGGCCATCCTACTCACATTGAGCAGGATAGCAGGCTTGGCTTCACTCCACCAGGCCTCGTGGTCTCTGATGTCCTATGCAGTGGAGTGCATGAGACCCACAGTATATAATTGGAGCACTGTACTACTGGGCAGCATGAAACACCAGCTCACTGAGTGTAAGATGGGTAGAGTGCGAAACTTTGGTTTTAGCAGCATACTGAGCACGTTTTTCTTTGAGCATGTTCTAGGATTAAGCCCTAGAGTTGATGTTCCTCTACATGGGGTTTGAGATCTGGCCCAATGGCGTTGGGTGGATGCGATGCGCAGACTGGGTGGAGGTAGGGTATCTAACCCCTATCCAACAGATTTCTTTCCGTGGTGGCGACGATAGATAGTTGCCATCAATGACTACCCTTATGCAGGGATAGATTTTTGGGGAGACCCGAACATGCCGCCACAGCCAAGATCAGCATACGGTGACATAGGTAACGAATCTTGATCCTCTCTTTAAATTTTTGAGTTTTTTTTTTTTTTGTGTTTTCTGATTATATGGAATCAAAAGACAAGTTTTTGGGTGACAATACATAGTGACATCTACTATATGCATGCAGATGTGGGACCATGGTGGCATGAAGGCTTTCCTTGTCATAGACAGAGGGGAAGAGGAGATGATATCATGGGTGTGGATGTAAAGCGGACGGTCCAAAGCATTCATACCAACTTTGTGAGGTTGACACACAGAGTTCCCATGGTGCAAGTTGAGGACTTTCCTAAGGCCATGCAGTGCTAGGTGGTGGGTGTACCACAAGCATGGGTGTGATTATTTCGATGACTAGCTAGAGTCATAGTGACATTCCATGACCACAAACCCCCACCTCCTCCACAGGCTTAGATACCTAGGAGTGATACATTTTGTATTACCGTGTATTATATTTTGGTGTCTCGAGAGCCCCATTTTTGTATCATGACACTCTATATTACCACATTTTGGATGTTTATAAAAGCTTTTATGATGATCGGTTTATTTATTTACATGTGTAAAAATTTGTGTTTGTGATGAATTTATTGTGTATGGAACAAATGCCAATCTAACACATAGTTAGCATATGAGTTAGCAACTTGATTATTAATTCTTGGAATATGTATGTATGTTATATTGTCAAATTGTCGTTCTAATAATATCACATGTAAGAATCTTCTTAATAATGTCAGATCCCTAACATGGTACAAACCATTAAGTTGTGACACTTCTAACTCCAAATCAAGACGTACCTCAAGAGAGAGAACGCCATATAAAATGGCATCCCGTAGAATCTCAATAACGGCACTATATTTAGCAACATTGTTTGAAGATGGCTGTAAACATACGCCTCCTGAAGACAATACCTGACCCATAGGAGTATAAATCACCCAAGCAGCAGAGGCTGAGTGTTGAGTGTGATGGCTCGCACCATCCGCGAATCCTATGTAGGTGGAAGATTCCATTAACATCTGCCAAAAGAAATGGAAACTAATCACAAACTTAATCACCATAAGAAAAATACCTACCTATGTAAAACTGTACACTAATATAAAATAACCAACCTTGGCTGAAAATCATGCATAGTACTTTTTGAGATAGAGCCCATTCCTAGGCTCCGCCAAGGCTATTCCCTCGTAATCCACTAACTGATAAGCACCCTTCTCTAATGTAAGGACCATGCCACATGGGGTTAAACATTCCTACCCCCAAGGGTTCTTTCAGTTGATCCCACAAAAGGACCATGTCTCCCTCACTAAACCTCCCCAGCAAAGTCGCTAATTCTGTTATGGAGAGAAATCCCTATGGCTTGGGGTACCACAACAGACAACTTGACTCTAGAAATCAATCCTTTCCAATATGCAATAGAAATTAAATATCTAACACTAAAGAATCAGACCTTGTACCTTATTCTAGACAGTTGAAGTAGATCCTCGTTGAGCTTTCCAACTTCATCTTGAATTGATAAACCACTTCCTCAACAACAAGTAAACAAGACAAGCATACTATATATATGGGCGTTAGATCTATTCTAACATATATAATCAACTATGTATAAGCATTTGAAATCATCCATGGATAAAATATTCATTCAAACATACATTATTGGACAAGAAAATATATTTCTATTAATATAAAATTAGAGATTACAATGGATACAACCTCTGTCGGCATGTCTACGAATCGGAGAAACTGAATCCCCCACTTGGGCCTCCACCACCTCAATCCTCCATCTCTCAATAGCAAGCTCACAAGCAAAAGGAAATCTTGGGAAGAACACAAAAGTGCTCCAAGGGACAAAGGGATGCATACTCAAGCACAAGTTCTGGCAACAATGGACTATAGTTTCTTTGCTCTCAATTTTCTCATATGCCTTTAATGTACCAAAGAGTTTCTTATATAGCTTTTCAAAGGGGTAATGAAAGGTCGAATCTGAGCAATCTCAAGGCATATGGAAGGCCAGGAGTCAAGTGAGTCGGATCCATGTTAAGCAAAACTCCAAAAGGATTTGGATTATGCACACATCTCGATGTATGCGGTTTTAGGGGTCAAAACTACGTATATACACGACTAGAGGTTTAAAATTTGAGTGTATTAATTTTCACATGCTTCTAAGGATGGTCAAGGAAAGATCAAACGACAAAAAATGGTCCAAGGGGTATAAAGAGTCTGTAGAGGGATAGGGGGAAGGCCATACAAGTGTGATTCACCTGGAGTGGTAAAATCATCTATAACACTTGCTCAAAGAAAAATGTACTCAAGATGCTTGCAAAGACGAAGTTTCTTACCCTTCCCATCTTGAAGTATGTCAGTTGTTGTTTCATGTTGCCTAGCAGTGACGTACTCCAATCATATATAGCAGGTCTCATGCATCCCACTACATAGTACATCAATGGTCTAGATTCCTGATGGAGGGATGTTTGTACTGCAATCCTCACAAGTATCAATACTATGGAATTTAGCCCCAGTTTCTAGATCGAGTTCATTGGGATATTATTCCCAATATTTTCTGTATCAGGGAGGCAGTACACTACAATGTATTCCTCTATCATGAGGCCACCTCCTATCCCACAAGTTCATAGGTTGATCGATTCCCCTCTGTGGGAGATTCCTGTAATGGATTAGATATCCTCAACCTCTAGGCTGAAGGGCATCCAATCTAGCTAGAATATCTCCATATCATAATCTCAATAGTCTACCAGCATTTAGAGTAGTCTTGGTTTTTATCTCAAGCTACCAAGACGCCATAATTTTTACAAACCTTAATCTCTCAAAGCTTATTGGGCGATTAAATATCCTTAGACATCCCTATCAACATCTTCATGCTCACATTAACACCACTCAATAACCATCCTGCACAAGAAATTTAGAGTTACATTAGTATTTTCCTTTTACGCGACTGTTTTCAAAAAATATGCATACATACATGTGTATCAAAGGTTTTTCTACGTATGTCGATCCCTATACGTGAAAATCAGCTAATTTTCCACGTGGTTCGAAACCTCCTATTTTGGGATGGAATAAAATAAAAAGCTAACCATGAAAAATCAAAATAAAAGTACTGAAATGAATGAGTAGGGCATAAGGATTACCTGATCCAAGCAGTTTGTGATTTCATGGATCGTGGCTCCCGGAATCATAACAAGACTTTTGAATGCACGGATGAAGAAGGAAACCTAGTAGTAGTGAAAGGTATTCCGAAGGTAATTTCAGTAAGACAAGTTTCAACAATGCAGTTGAAGAAGTTCTGTAGGAAAGGTTTCCAATTGTATGCAACTCATATCATGGAACCAACAGGAGATGAGACTCCTAGGTTGGAGGACTATCAGGTGTTATAGGAATTCAAGGATGTTTTCCTCATGAGATTCCAGGACTTCCTACAAAGAAGGACATTGATTTCACCATTGAACTTATGCCAGGATCAGCCCCAGTGTCCAAGACACCCTACAGAATGAGTACACCGAAGATGCTAAAATTGAAGATGCAACTGCAAGAGTTGTTGGAAAAGAAGTATATCCAACCGAGTGTCTCTCCTTGGGTAGCACCGGTTCTTTTTGTAAAGAAGAAAGATGGTACACTCAGGTTATGTATTGACTACATACAGTTGAACAAGGTTACCATGAAGAATAAATATCTTTTTCCTAGGATTGATGACCTCTTTGATCAAATGAGAGGAGCAAAGGTATTTTCCAAGATTGACTTCAGGTCTAGTTACCATTAGGTGAGAATCAAGGATGAAGACATTCATAAGACAACCTTCAAAACAAGGCATGGACATTATGAGTTTGTAGTGGTACTGTTTGGTCTCACAAATGCACTAGCTACATTTATGTGCCTTATGAATAGTGTCTTCAGTAAGTATTTGGACAAGTTTGTTCTTGTTTTCCTTGATGACATTCTTGTTTATTCTAATAATGAGGAAGAACATGAAGAGCATTTGAGACTGACATTGCAAGTGCTCAGGGAACATCAGCTGTATGCAAAGCTGAGCGAGTGTGACTTCTATAGGGATAGAATTCAGTACTTGGGTCGCATTACCTCTGAAGAGGGTATATTAGTAGACCCTGAGAAGATTAAAGCCATCATGAATTGGCCTACTCCAAGAAATGTGACGGATGTAAGGTATTTTATGGGACTTGCAGGATACTACAGGAGATTCATTGAAGGATTTTCCAAGGTTGCAAATGCCATCACTTCTTTGCATAAGAAGGGAACAAAGTTTGAATGGACTTCGAAGTGTGAAGAAAGCTTCCAGCAGTTGAAGAATATTCTCACGAGTGCACCAGTATTGAAAGTTGCAAATCCAAAAAAAGACTTTGTGGTATGTACCGATGCATGCGGACAAGGGCTTGGAGGAGTCCTTATGAAGAATAACTATGTGATATGTTATGAGTCAAGAAAGCTGAAGGAGCATGAGAATAACTATCCCACTCATGATTTAGAGCTTGTACCCATAGTACATGCTCTCAAGATGTGGAGACATTACTTGATGGGTAGAAGATTTGAACTCAGAATAGATCACTGTGGACTGAAGTATTTGTTTGATCAGCCTACTCTGAATGCTAGGAAAGTAAGATGGCTAGAATTGTTATGTGAGTTTGATTTTGAAATCAAGCACATAAAGGGAAAAGAGAACAATGTAGTTGATGCACTCAGTAGGAAGGTACTAGAAATGCATGTGGCATCTCTGAGTATTTTCCAATCAGATTTGAGGCAACAGATTGCAAATCATGTTGCCGAAGATGAATTGTATGAGCAGGTAAAATACAAATTGCAGCAAAAAGGTCTTGAGAAGAGGTATGAGGGATATAAATTGGAAGAATACGGACTTCTCACTTATAAAGGTAGAATTTCTATTCTGAATGTAGCATATTTGAGGAGAGTTGTAATGGATGAAATCCATCAATATTCATATTCTGGTCACTCATGATATAAGAAGAAAATTGCTACAGCTGGAAAACAGTACTTTTGGCCAGGAATGAAAAAGGACATGGCTGAATACATTTCAAGGTACATGGAATGTCAACAGGTAAAGTTTGAGCATCAACATCCAGTAGGTTTGTTGTAGCCTTTGCCAGTTTCGGAATGGAAATGGGAAGTTATTTCCATGGATTTTATCATAGGATTTTCGATAACTTGGAGACAACATGATTCCATCATGGTTGTCATAGACAAGTTGTCCAAAGCAGCACATTTTATACCAGTGAAGTCTACACACAAGACCGATGACATTGCAAGTATTTTCATGAAGGATATTGTCAAATTGCATGGATTGCCGAAGGCAATAATTTATAACAGAGATGTCAAGTTCACTTCCAATTTCTGGAAGGGGTTGTTTGTAGATTTGGGTACAAAGCTAAACTTCAGCACTTCATACCATCCTCAGACAGATGGGAAGATAGAAAGAGTTAATCAGGTGCTTGAAGATATGCTTCGCATGTATGTGATGGACAAACCAACCAAGTGGGAAGATTACTTACACTTGGTAGAGTTTGCTTACAACAATGGACAGTAGGCATCCTTGGGGATGACTCCATATGAAGCCTTGTACGGAAGAAGGTTTAGGACACCAGTGACTTGGGATAATCTAGTGAACAGAGTTGTGCTTGGACCAAAATTGCTCAAGGAAATGGAGCAAGAGGTTGTAAGGATCAGGCGGAATCTGAAAGCAGCACAGGACAGACAGAAAAGCTATGCAGATAAGCATAGGATAAATAGACAGTTTAGTGTTGGGGATCATGTTTACCTCAGAGTGAAGGAAAATAAAAGTTTGTTGAAACTTGGAATTTGTGCCAAGATGTCACCTAGATATTGTGGGCCATTTGAAGTGCTTGAAAGAATAGGGCCTGTTGCATATAGACTTGCATTGCCTACTAGTACTAGAGCTCATAATTTTTTTCATGTTTCTTTGCTTAATAAATATGTACATGATCCTAACCATGTGATAAATTGGGATGTGATTTAGGTTGAACCCGAGGGAGAGTTCCAAATTGAGCCAATGCACACCCACGACAGGAAGGTCACAACGCTCCAGAACTAAGACATAGGGCAGGTAAAGGGGCAATGGAAGCACTATGGACCTAAAGAGGTTACGTGGGAGCTGGAGGATGCCATGCAATTGGAACATCCATTTTTGTTCAAGCCCACGGAACACTCATTAGAGGAATTTTGAAGTCTAAAATGGGCCTCCTAAGGAAAATAATAAAATAATAGTTAAAATAATAAAATAATAATTAAAATAATAAAATAATTTTGATTAATTTTGGAGGAAGAAAGAAAAAAACTACTTCTTGTGTTCGTATTTTCGACATATCTCCCTATGTTTTTACTCAAATTTCAATCAGGAGAGCTCGTTGGATGCGGAATTTGATTTTGCATCCAACGATTACCCACACTGCATACTTTTGACGGACCCCGCTACCCCAAAAATAAGAAATACCTGAAAAACATGATGATGATGTCATCATCACATTTTTTTAGGTATTTCTTGTTTTTGGGGTAGTGGGGTCCGTCAAAAGTATGCATTGTGGGTACTCGTTGGATGCGAAATCAAATTCCGCATCTAATGAGCTCTTCCGATCAAAATTTGAGTAAAAACATGATGAGATATGTCGAAAATATGAACAAAAAAAGTAGTTTTTTTTAATGACAAATATGTCAATCAACCATTATGGTTGACTTATTTTATTGAAATTCTATTGGTTCTTGAATTCCAACTCACAAAAACTTATTTTGGCATTCTTGAAAAAAGAGAAATGTTACTCTGGAACCATACCATCAGACAAGTCAAGGTGCAATGGAAGCACCTTATTTTGGAAGAAGCTACTTGGGAACTGGAAAGTAATATGCTAGAGGAATATCCAGTCTTATTCGAAGATGATGAAATGGAAGAATAAAGAAAAAATATTATAATATCGAGGATGATGTTATCCTTTAAGGGAAGGTGTATTTAATGAATCGAGAATTAATAATTATTATTAATTCTACTAAAAAATACTTTAACTATTATTTTATTATTTTTATTATTTTTATTATTTTTATTATTTTTGGGAGAAAGTAAAAAATAAAACATTTTCTAATAAATATTTTTTTATTTAATAAAATATGTTGAAGGGGGACAAAGGTAGAAATAAATGTTAAAGAGTGTTTTCTAACCCACAAGAGGAAAACACAAGTGGATGAAGCCATTGAGTGATAGCTCAAGATGCAGGAGGTATCATCCCCAATGATTAGGTCACAACTCATAGTTGAGTGATGAAGAACAAGAGGCTCATAAATGAGAAAGTACTAGGAAAAATACTATATATTAGTATGTGCATAAGTAGCAATAGGGTATCATTTGATGGGGATTGAATTTGAGATTGCAAGAGATGGCACATTCAAGGATTTTTCTCTTGTGGTTTAATGAATAGGCTCATGGGTTCTCGAGCAAGTAACTTGGTTGCTCTAGGAGTTGGTTGGGAGGAACAAATTCTCCACTTTTTTTTCCCAACATTGGTGCCAGATTCATAGTTTATATTTTAGAATGCCTATAGAATTTTTTTATTCTAGATCTAAAGAGGTTAATAGAGGACCTAGTATGTATCAGTTAGTTTAACTATGCTATGATCAAATGTTTAGTAGCAGTTAAGAAATTCATTGATTAGACGTCTATACTTGAATTAATAACTATGTTTTTATTTGAAACTAGAATTTTTCACATAAATGGATATGTATCGTCTATTTCTAATTTCTTCCTAGACTACCGATTTAGTAATGCATTGTTGTACTCCTTATCTATATTATTTTCTTAATCTACAATTGAAACTAATCGTAGGTAGAATCCTTTAATAATCTTAGCATAAGCCTATTTTACTTCAGATTTAATAGAGTAAGAAATATATATATATCTGATCCTTCTAATTACAAAAATATGAAGGTCATATATATATGTAGACAAGGAGACTATCACCAAAAATAGAAATATAGTAGAATGCAATTGTAAGATCTTATTAATCTATAGAATAGATGTGTATGGTTAAAACATATGAAAGAATCATACATTATGATAATAATACCATAAGTATAAAATCTGTAATAAAACTATACATCAATCTTCTAGAGAACGATGATCACTTAAACGAGTCTTACTAATCTAAGCAACAACACCACTGGATCAAAGATCCCAAAAACATACATCATCGATGATTTAGATTATCTAAATCATAGATCTACAGTATTAAAATATAAATCAAAATTATATAAATCTAACACGCTAGATGCCGCCGTAGACAAATCAAGATTTTATCAATCTTGTCCTGAAATCAATTTAAAAACAAATCAAGGAAATTTGTTATGATAATATTTTTAGATCTGACATAAACCAATATATACGAATCGAATATCCTAAGATAGTATCATACTATCCATGATGTAAATAAAATCCAGATAAAGAATTAAATCAAATCTATTTACATTCCCAACATATATGCTAGTTGTTGCAGTAACGTTCTTTTACATCAAACCCCAAATTTTAAACAATCTCTCATTTTTCCTAGGGATCGGTGTTAAATCCATCAATGATGGAAGCCAATCCTTACAAAAATCATGATGCTATCTATTATACATGAAATAACAGACCTTATGGCTTGTATATTTATTTCAACAAAACAAAGTAAAGATAGGGTTGTAAGTCCATATAATGGCCACCATTATCTATGTGGAAGCAAAAACCTTAGTATAGAACACAAACACCTCAGTCATATTCATGAAATGAATCTAGTAGTATAACACCATCAAGATTACTCTATTTATGGTCGTAAGACCATCGATGATGGAAGCATTTTCTTTTAAAAATAAAGAGTATACAAAATAACATAGAGCAAAAATGAATATTGAAACTATGCATCTCAAAGGCCGCGCATCGATATTAATAACAAAAACATATAATAAGAAGTCAATGTAATACCATCTGTGATGGATTCCATGCTCTTTAAATACCAATGATAAAAAATTAATAGAATGGGAATAAGAACATTCAAAAGGAACCCAAGAATTTACTAAAAACATTACAGAACTCTATTTCACAATGCCGAAGCAATGGTTATAAAGCCAGTGCAAGGAAAAACCATAGAGTTTACAAAATGTATGTAACCAAATCAGTAACTTATCTTAAAACCAATGGTGGCTACCACTTATAACCTAAACGACTCCTACCCTACGTGACCTGCAACCACAAGCATGGTTGGGTTAGTGTGTTGCTGAAAAATTGTAAACAAAAAGAAACAAGATTTAATTATGGGTTGAGCCAAGCTTACGTGGTTGTTTGGAAACGTGGGTTTAGGAGTGACCCTGTCACCTTCGGCTCCAACTGCTTTAACCTGTACATTTTGGTTACAGTAAAAAACTAATAAACATTTGTGAAATAACTCAAATGAAGAAAAAATGTGGGATAAAACCTTACCTCATCATTTTGTAGAAAAGGCTAGGGGTCAGCTCCTCGGGAGCACCCTTATCCCTCCTCTTCTTGCAACAAAAATGAAAGAAACATAGTTAGTGTTAATGCTAAATATTTACAAAGTAAAATGCAGCAGTTGAGTTGAATTTGAGTTGCAGTTGAAACCCTTACCTATCAAACAAACAGTAGGGAAAGGCGAGGCCATGGAAAACCAGGTCCTAGAACACACTCTGCATTGCATTTCACCAAAGGAATCGATAATCCCATTAACACCTTGGGAAAGATGCAAATAGCATGCTTTTATCACTTACGTAAACCAAGAAAAAATACTCATACGCCACCATAACTCTTAAAGAGAGAAGATCTCTTCAGCTCTTTCCGGCCAGATAAAAGACCCAACAATAATACATTTCCACAATAAATAGATTATATCTCTTCAGCTATTTATGGCCATGCCAAAGTTCAAAAAACCTGTATATTTTCCATCGCAAACATAGCAAAGGTCTTCTCTTCCTTCCCATACAAACGAAGCAGGAAAAATGAGGTTTCTGACAAACATCCAAGCACATTAAACCTCTGTCCAAACCCTAGATTCAATATGGACAGAGTGATGATGGAGATTGTAGTCTAGTATCCACATGGAAGGTCTGGATGCGATGTAAACTCAGGATGAGGTCACGCTTTCAAAGCCAAAGTTAACCAAGGACAAATCATAATAACTCTCGGCCAGCATAGTCATAAATGGTAGCCATTGCTTTCAAAACCATACTATACAACCCAAATCCTAAGAACCTTCACATCATATCAACCATGGTATGTAATGCCTAATTCTTTTTACTAATCCAAGAATCTCAAAATACATTACCACCATGGATTAAAACACATATGCCAAAAAAAACATGTTATATTAAAATCAAGGTATAAACTAAATATGCCAAGAAACATAACCCATCGTGGTTCATAGGGTAAGAAATACCATAATTACAAACCACATATTTCTTATTGCTAGAAGTTTATTTTAAGCCCTTGCAACTTTATTTTTATAATGAAGTGTCATCATATGGTTCTACCATATGTCTTAAAAACCATAAGACATTACGTTTAAAGGGAGGATCAACACACACTATAACCTATACTATGGCAAGGCCTAAGGCCTTTGAAGTTTTCACTTAACCAAATTTACATAAGGGTTGGGGTCAAGACTATGGATAGTCTTCCAAATCCTTAGGAAAGTAAATCCCTCATACAAGGTAATCAAATTAAAAAAAAAAATGAATAACATCACCTGCATGGCCATGGTAGAAAATGTTGAAAGGAACTCCACACTACCACAATCAACATAATGTATTATAAAAAATAGGATAAAGTATATTAAAACATACATAATTAAATTGTTGGCTTTCTTCCCTTTCTCTATCCATGGACCCAGTTTCAATCCCTTCTTCTTAGCACAAAAAATCCCAAGATCTTGGCTCGATGGAGCGGACCACGGCTAGGAGCACCTGGGACACAGATGTCATCTTACCTGAGATATCTCAGTTTTATGGGTAACTACCAAAACCATGTTTCTAAACTTTGTGTGGGAGAGTGTTTTAGTACCTTGGCCCTACACTAAGGTTTTCTAATTAACACCAGGAGGGTGGGTTAGTTGTATGCACAGTATTTCAATACAAAGATATGATCTAACCCTTCTTTATGCTAATTAAGTGAACAAACAGTGAATAGACAACATAATATATTCATTAATATAATGTAGAGATCTCACATTTATCTAGTTACAACACAATAATCAACGATTAATTCAACACAACATTTATGCATATAACTAAATTACTCAACATTCACACATATACACAACATATAACATGGAAACCCATACAGGAAAAAACCACAAGGTGCTCTTCATCTGGAATGAGGAAATCTATGGACCTTTTCTCTAGGCAAAAAGATGCAGACTCTGTTCAAGATCTTCTTTTCTATATTTATATACCTTTCCTCCCTCTCATGCTCTCTGATATCTCTCTTTCTCTTTCTACTCTACTCCTAATAGCGATCATCACACAGCTTGAATTGACTCGACCTTCTCTACTGGTCTGTAGAGTCAACTACAGAAACACTACATTGATGCACTCAGTGATCCATAGTCATTAACCAAAACTTCATATTTGAATTCTAGCTCAAGCATCTTTTCCAAGAGTCTAGAGATTACTAAAAATGTTGTATCAGCTAATCAGCTAAAACCATCTAACCCATCTACATATTGAGTTCCTTATTTTATAGCCCCATGACAGACTCGATACATATTCCATAAATGCTTGTTATAGATTCAATATTGACTCAATACAAACTCTAACAAACTCATTAAATACTCCTCTTCAGTTGCTATCCCATCTGACTTACTATCTTCATCCAACAAGATTTATTTGCTATCCTCTATCATAGCTCCTTCCTCTTTTACTTGATTTTCTTCTCCATACTTAAGCAGAATTCTACATGAATTTTTCCCTATTGTCTGGAGTCCCAAAAGGCCCCCAACACTCACCTATGGCTTGTCCTGATCCACACGAACAATTCCTCCATGCTATGATTTGTGGTGACTTTTCTCTAAAACTCCTCCACGATTTTCAACAACTTCTCTTTGTCGATGCACACTTCTTCTTCTATTTTCTACATGTGCTCCACCAAGTCTGAACTGATGTGTTCTGGCATGACTCTTTCTATAGATGTCACTACTTCGTGCACCTTCTAGTGTACATGATGAATTATGTTCCTTTTGTGTTTGACTATATGTTCCTCTTTGTTTGAAGGTATGTTCCTTTTGTGTTTGCATCTTGCTGCAATATTTATACTTCTAATACAACTATCATTTTTGCAAATCCAGACGTCAATAAGGCAGTTTCATTCACCAACAGTATTAAACCTTTTTCAGACTCGTCATTTTTATCTGCTTATGGATGGTTTTACCACTAAGTGCAGTAGGACATAGGGGTAGGGTGTAGGGGATAAGGGACTTATCGGTAATCGTCGATGTTCTTTGTCATAATTTCTTGCTTAAAATTCCAACTCATCCTGAGTTTTTCCTTCCTACCTTCAGAATGTTGCTCAGCGTTATCCCTGAATGGGTATGCAACATCTAGGGAAGCATCAGAGTTTGAGGTATTCACTCAGTCCAACATTTTCTCAGTGTTTCTCTTTTTTATAGTGCTGGTGAGATCTCTCATCCCCAATATGTAGTACCTCCTTCCTTTCGGGTGCACTAGGTCAATGCTTCTTTGGAATTGTCATCACCTCCCATATATTCAACAATCTATAGTAATGATGGTCATGACAGTGGCCTTTTTTCTTCTTCTGACACTATGAACATTCGTTCAGACTGGAATGTCCTAATAATAGATACTATGCACTATGTCAATGAATTCCACAATATTTTTCGGAGGCTTTGGTGGGACATCCTCTATCCTTTGAATTCTCTCCATTGCTTCTTCATTTGTGCTCAAATCCTTCAAGACAAGATTGCTCTTACCGATATCATAACTTCTTCGCATTGGCATATTTCCCATGATAGTTGGAGACACTCTTGCATGGAGACCTGAAACAATCCCGAATTGGTTCCCAACCTCAAGTTGAAAATACCCAACAGCATTGCTCCTACTTAGAACAATATTTACAGTTTCCTTGACAGGGACTAGGGCCATTAGCACTGTAACACTTACTAGTGATACTTCTCCACAAGTTTTCGGTCATTCTATGTCTTGCAAACTATTATGGTTGTGAGATTATAAGGACATGAGCTGGTAGTCGACCACCAGTAATGAGTTCATTCCATCAATCATTCTATCAAACCTTCACACATACCATCATCAAGTAGCATAATGACAACACGAACCATTACGTGGGTTCTTAGTCCAATTTTTTATGTGGAGGTGCCAACTATGCTGCCCCTTTCTGTTGTGATGTCATGATACTAATAGCGGAAGTGACCCTCAAATTCCCTTGCTATCTGCTCAAATTTCCTTGTTATCTCTGGATTTAATATTTGTCACCGCAATAATCCTTCCTCATAATTGTGCCAACGCACCATTGTTTTTAGCGCCATACTTCCCTCATCATGCCTTGTGTGAAATTCACTGCATTCTCTTCTCCTAGACATCATTTGTATCATTATCAACATCATTTTTTTATTATTGAACCTAGTCGTAGTTAGAAAATTAATGCTTCAATCAGCTCCCATTTATGAGCCCTCTGAATTTCATGCCATCTAATTTTTCCAATTTCATTGCTCATCCATCAATGATTTCCTTAACCACATAAGGACCTAATCAATGTGTCTTCTTGAAGACAAGCAATGCCAATACACAACTTTTAAAGCTATACTTGCATGTACACGCTGCTTTTGAGCCAAAATTCGCGTACATCAAGAAATGAGCATGAAGCCAAAAAAAAATGGAGTTTTCCTGATAGGGGTCTGAATAGCTTGACTCTTGGACTTCCATATGCCTTGAGAACGCTCAGACTAGACCCTCCATTGCATATTTGGAGTGCTATATATTGAGCCTCTTGGATACATTGAAGCAAGAGAAAATTGAGAGCATGGAAAATATAGTCCATTGTTGCCTCACTTTTTATGCTTGAATCTGCATCCCTTTGTCCCTTTGGAGCACACAGTGTTGCTCTTCCCAAGCTTGCCTTTTCTTTGTGAGCTTGTCATTGAGAGATGGAGGATTGAAGTGGTGGAGGCCGACATGGATGACTCATTTTCTCGGGTTCGTATAAGTGCGGGAACAGGTTGTCACTATTGTATCTCTATTTTTATTAATGGAAATATCCATTTCCTGTCCAATACATGTG
>LPNX010167986.1:3379-14285 GCA_001517045.1 Pseudotsuga menziesii
CAAGATATGCAAATGCTCATGTTGAAATCTAATATAAAATGTTCATATCTAGTTGCATAGATCACGGCAGGGACTATGAATCCACCAAAGGGGAAGAGGAAAGAGAATCCTATAATTCCAAGTGTCAATCCTAGAACTCACTTATGTTCCATCTTGTGTCTTAAATGAAACTATATACTCTAATTGACTCATTTTCCCAACTAGTGAATGCAAGTAAGATCTTGGTGGGTAAATTCTTCTCGTGTAGTTGCAAGGAATGGGATAAGTACAATTATTATAAGGAGAAACTATTGTGTATTGCACTTGTCTGAAGTTATGTCAACTTTATTTCCTTCCATTCCCTCATTGTCATTCATTTGAAGTATGTATGTTATGGGCCCATGATGGAATAAGCACATTGTGTGCATGCAAAAGCACCATTCACCATTACTAAACAAACCCACTTGAGAAATTGATAAGAGAAGAGACTATGGAAGAAGATGATGAGAATCTTGAGGATGGATGCAAAAGGCAGTATATTAGCAAAGGCTAGGCACACAATAAACCTAATACTCTAATGACATCTCTATCCATATGATTATCTAGAAACCAACTCTAATATACCCATTTGATATGCCTTCGACTATCCTTAAGGGACTAAGGGAAAATAAGGGGCCCATGTTTTTACTTGGTGTTAAGTAGTGCAAATATATAGTGTCATTTCTAATAAGAGGATAGGAATCTGAGATATCTCAAATGTTTTAGTAGGATTTATTATTCGATTAAAAATAGAAATTAGGTTAGGGTCGGAAACGGAGAACCTTATGGGATTGATTCCTTTCCTTGGTGGCCTCATAATAAATTTTGGGGTTATATGCATGTTGAATACCTAAGGATTAGTGGAAAATAAATAACGCATAGCCCATTTTTTGGATGAACTTTCATGACAGATAAACGTTTCTATTGTGAATATGCACGATGCTTGATCATGTTCCAACAATCTTTGCCTAAAAAAAGTAATTAGTTGCAAGAAGCATGTTCCAACAATCACAACCATAGTTATTGTACTGTTTACTCTTTGTTAGTCATAATAAAGGTGCCAATATTATCTAGCCATTGTGATGTGTTATGGATGTCTCTAAAGTGTTTGACGAAATGTATATGAGAATGCATACTGCTGGTGAAAGTTATAAATCAATGTAAAATTGATAATTTCATAGATTTTATGACCATCTAGAATCCAGGATACTACTCAAGCACAAGTTTTGACAACAATGGACTATAGTTTCTTTGCTCTCAATTCTCTCATATGCCTTCAATGTACCAAAGAGTTCCTTACATAGCTTTTCAAAGGGGTAATGAAAGGTCAAATCCAAGCGATCTCAAGGCATAGGGAAGGCCAGGAGTCAAGTGAGTCGGATCCATGTCAAGGAAAACTCCAAAAGGATTTGGATTATGCATGCATCCCAATGTATGTGATTTTAGGGGTTAAACCCACGCATATACGCGATTATAGGTTTAAAAGTCATGTGTATTAATTTTCACATGTTTTTAGGGATGGTCAAGGAAACATCAAAGGACAAAAAATGGTCCAAGGGGTCTAAGGAGTCTGCAGAGGGACAGGGGAAGGACATACAGGTGTGATTCCCCTGGAGTGGTCAAATCAGCTATAACAACCCTTCCCTCCAAAGCCTCTTAATTTTGGAGACTTTCATTGTGTTTGTTTTGTTGTTTTTGTTTTTGTTTTTTTATTTTTATTTAATCTTTAATATTCAAGATATTATATTATATATAATATATAATTATAATATGTTTATATATATTAACTTTATTATAAGATATATTAACTTATTATATAAATGCAAATAATATAAAATTAAGCATATGAATATATATAACTATAATATATTAATATTACATATTGGCTACAATATATAATAATTATATGATCCCTTTCTAAGAGGAAATTCACAAATGGAAAATTGCAATTTTGACAATACTTTTTTATAGTTTACTAAAATTTAACATTACAGGTGGATTTAGAGACCTCCTAGAAATGAGTCTTTGAATCCATCTACGCAACGTTAAAATCTAGTAAATTGTAACACTATGGCACTAGTTTGAATTTCATGACATCTATTTTATTCTATCATAGAACTCAATAAAGAGCATGTGTTCTTGCTCAATACACATAAGGGGATTCCAAGTTGTTGAGTTGTGACACATGATATTAGGTCATTATCAAAATAGAAAGATGATATTCAGTCTTTTTCGAAATGGAAAGGTGTTTTGTTGTATGGGTCATGTTTTTGTTATGTGTCATTCTTTTGTGTTCTTCTTGTGTTTATTTGTTTTTTTATATGGTTTTGTTATTTATTTTATATTTAATAATGTATAGGTATATTATAATATATAGATATGTGTGTTTATATATCATAATATAACAATATAATGTGTTTGACGTCATTATATATACGATAATAATATTAACCAGTATGTATTTTATATATATTAATTTGGTCAATTCATGTTGAGTTGTGACAGTACATTATTAATTTACTAAATTCGAACACTGCAGATGTATTCAGAGACTCCCTTAAGGGGATCTCTGAATCCATTTGCAGTGTTAGAATTTAGTAAAATGTACAAATGCATTCTCAAATTAGTAATTTTTTCCAGTGTCGAAGTGACACAACTAAAAATAACCAAATAAATGACCAATTATTATCTAGTCATTTGAATTCTACATATCCTGTGATCAAATTTGGTCATTTATCTTGGTCATTTTTAGTTGGTTTCTATCCCGTGACCAAAAGTGGTCATTTATCTTGGTCGTTTTTAGTCAACTCACTTAGAATTATCAATTTTGGTCATTTGTTCCTTTCAGGAGACTGTGGTGACCAAAAAATTTTGGTCTCCTAGTCACTAGTCTTTCATTTTCCACTAGTGTATGTTCAACATCTGGGTGTAAAACTGGATGCAAAAGTGGATAAAAACATGGATGCAAAAAATGATGCAAACATGGATGCAAAAAAGGATGCAAAAATGGATGTAACAAAAGTAGGCACAAAAGTGGGCGCATAATGGGGTGCACCAAAAATGGATGCAAAAGGTGATGCAAAAGTGGATGCAAACGTGGAAGCAAAACATGATGAAAAAAGTGGCGCAAAATTGGATACAACCATGGATGTAAAATTGGATACAAAAGTGGATGCAAAAGTGGATGCAACAAAAGTAGATGCAAAAGTAGTTGTAACACCCAATGCAAAATCCGATGCAAAAATGGATGCATAAAGGGATGCAATAACTGATGTAAAATTGGATACAAAAAAAGATGCAAACTTGGATGCAAAAGTTGAAGCAAAAGTGGGTGTAAAAGTAGGCACACAAATGGGTGTGAATTGGGACGCGACAAAAGTGGATGCAAAAGTGGATGTAATAGTAGATGCAAACAAAGACGTAAACATGGATGCAAAATGGGATGCAAAAAGGGATGAAAATGTGGGTGCAAAAGGAGACGAAAAAATGGATGCAAAAGTGGATGCAAAATTGGCTGAAACAAAACGAGATGCAAAACTAGACTCAAAACATGATGTAAAATTTGATGCAAAACTTGGCGCAGGAAGGGATGCAAAAAAGGAAGCAGAAGTGGATGCAAAAGTGGATGTAAAAAAGGATGCAAAAGTGGATGAAAACAAGGACGTAAAAGTTGAGGCAAACATGGACGTAAAAGGGGTCGCAACAAGAGTAGATGTACAAACTAGGCGCAAAATTAGGTGCAAAACTAGGTTCAAAACCTGTCGCAAAACCTGATGCAAAACCGGGCGCATAACTAGGTGCAAAACCTGGTGCAAATTACGTCACAATTTGTGCCATATTTAGAAAAAGGACGTAAAAACACCTAAAATAGCACCAACCCGTTAAATTGCACCATTTTGTCCAAAAAATGAAGAAAAATACACTCAAAGATGGTCTAGACGCAAAAATGGATCCAAAAAGAGACGCTAAATCCAGTTTTTGTTGTAGTGCTTGCACGGGGGCTTACCACCCATACCCATACCCCATGCCCCATCAGGCTAGGCTACCTGCACATGGGATTACCACCCATACCCATACCCCGCCAGGAATGCACCATTTAGTGCCTATGCACCATACCCCATCGACAAACATCCTACGAGCTTACCATTCAAGTCTAGAATTAACTAAATTCATCAAGAAACCTCTTATGTTCATTGAATTAGTCAAGAAACCTTGGAATATGGGTCCATGTATTTGATTCAAAAAACTTGAAATGTGAAACTGATGAAGTCATATGTTGATCAAGGGTCTGGCACAATATATCAAACCCTTATGCAGATTTCATGGTTAGATGTGCATTTTAATTGTGTCAACATTATCATATGGAAGATCCTTGTAACAAATTGTTGCTCTTGCGAGCTCTACAAACCCTTGAAGATAAGTTGACCAAGAATCGAAGACACAACCTTCATGATTGCATATATAGTTCTTCTATGCCAGATCTGCCCAAATATAAGTATCCCCATTGAATAGGGAAAAGAGCCATTTTGAGGTCATTAGGTTCAATGAAGAAGGATCCATAAACTTTAAAGTCTCAAGGAATCCCCTATATAGACCAGAAAAAAGAAATTTTACCATCTCTGCTAAGAAATCTGCAGTGTATTGTTTCTGTTGTTAGGGAAACACAACCCTTAGCAAAACACAACCCTAGAGAAGTATCCCTACAAAAGGATGACCCAAGAAAACCCTAATTCCTCACCATAATATATAATGCCCTGGTGAATTGTTTTTTGGATCATATAGATGACATGAGTTGTAAAGAAGGGTTAAAACCCTAGGAAACCCTAAGAGATGAACAAGAAACTCTAAATCTGCAGCCCTTAGGGCAATGCCACTAGACAATAATTTCTAGATCACTTGTGTAGAGAAAGAGATATGGAAACCTTGGTTTGCAGCCCTAAATTTCCAAAACTATGGCTGAAAAATCTCTTGAAATAAATCAGCAAAAGGGTGATTTGAAATCACCGTCACGAATAACTATGAGGTTATAAGCCAATAGCCTTGAATATGCTGCCAAAAATTCTTGAAGTAAAAATCAACAAAGAAACCCTATTGATGGGTGCTACAATTTATGGACAAGGTCTTTGAAAATTGTGTACAAAACAGTAGAAGTAGCCTCAACAAAACACCTTTTCCAGTCAACATTAACACCATGGAAAATGACCCCCAAACTCCTTGATTTAGAGACTCATCGATATGCTAAGGTCTGATCACAAAGTATACCAACGTGAACAACCAAGAAGAAAACACTAACCAGACCTGAAATAGGTAGAGAAAGGTTCACACTTTCTCTGATACCATGTTGAAACTTGAGATCACAAGATAACAAGGGGATTGAATGGAACCAAACAACCAACCAAAAAACTTGCAAAAATTTAAGGATAGAACAACACTAAACAAGTGTTCTAAAGCTATCCAAAAGATGTGTTTGAGAGAGAAAATCACACCCTTGGAACATAAGCATGCCAAATATATGGTGCTTGTAGGTTTAATCACTTGTATAAAAAAATTATGCTTGTAGGATAAAGTATGCTCATGACGTCACATGATCACACAAGATGATATTGCAAATGAGGTTTAATTGTGTATTTATACACAACTCAATTAGGGTTTTCTCCCAAGAGGGGTTATGGGCCTACATAAGTAGGCTGCACTTCCTAAGAGAGTTATTGAGCCTACATAAGTAGGCTGCACTTCCCAAGAGGGTTATTGAGCCTACATATTAGAGTTGACTAGGTTGGCATTAATCATAACCTAGTATTACAATATATGATGGGATTGTTCATAATTAATGACTACCAAAATGCATTAATGACACAATTTGTGATTGTTGTGGCACGTGACAATTACACTATTCTCAAATTTTTTTTTTTGAGTACCTAACCAACAAGAAAAATACCTCTGTCGAGCATATAGATATCTGAAGTTGAGTCTGTTGGCACCCAATTCCAATTTCTAGATGCATTAATTACTTATGAAAATATCAATAAAAATAACCTACCAGAATCTGAAGGAAAAACATAGTAAATAGATCATGAAAAATTTCTCATTCACAGACCTTCATATAAAACTCATGAAACTGCAACTTGTATACAAGTGAATGAGAAGGTTAATAAATAATTAGTAGTTACTTCAACAATAAAGTAGCACAGGGTTCAAGGTTCAAGCAGTTGAGCAACCATAATAACAAGAATCATTGGAATCATTGTAAGGTCATGGCTTAATAACAAGAATCACTGTAAGGTCATGGGCTAATAAGAGGCCAACTGGTATAGTGGTATCTATTATTGTTGAGTTATGAAGATGTTATGAAATGCTAGCTGTCACTTGGGTTGTTTAGTGTTGGAGAAGATTTTGTTGAAATTTATTTCCAGTGAGGTCATCCTCATAACTGATGCTAAGAGAAATATAGAAGGGTTTCAGGACATAACTGAAATTTCAACTATCTCCTGAAAATGACCCTTGAGAATGTTCAAAACTTTGAGAATAAATCATATCAAACATGTCTCTCCTACTTTCATAAAAAATCATCTAAGTAATTTGTAAATGTTCTCTATATGCAACTTGTGTGTTTGTGTTCAAATAATAAATAGTGGAGTGATCAACAGGATAATAAAATTTGGGATGTGTCGTGTTTAGCATCTTGGAATAGGTTCTACATCTTCACTATATCTTTGTCTCCTACGTCTATGCAATATGAAGGCATGGAAAATTAAACATAGATATATTGACTATATCTACATTCATATACCTTCCAATATTAAATCCTATTTTTGTAAGAATCATTGTGAAACAAAGAAAGAAATGCACATCACTGCAATCAAATTTCACATCACTAAAAATAAGATTCTCTTGAAAAAATCCTATTGGGATAATCAAGTAAAGAAATGAAGGAAGTTTACACATTACCTACAACATGATGCACAAAATAGTGTTTTTTTCACAAAAAATACAAACTAAGAAAAGTACCTTAGCAATATCAATAATCTTCCAATGGCCATCCTCGTGAGACTCAAAAAATATTCTTCCAGATCCAGGATCATTCCCTGAAGAACATGTTACAAATTTCCAATAGCGATTATGTCTACGGTCTTGGCCCAGAGGAATCGACCTATAAACATAAAACTCTTCTGCTCTCAGTCCTATATAATCCTTTAACTGTGCATGTGATTTTCAGTTGTGTATCCAATTTGTTGTGCCACAGAAGTGTCCTAGATAAATGAATTATCTTGCAATGGAAAACAAATTTATGCTGCTGCATTTGAATTTGCTGATGTTGATGCTGAAAAATGGTTTGGAACTGAGATTAGGTCTGCTGATTCCTCAGACTTGGGTTGGAGGGAAACAACTTCTTCAGTTCCCTTGATATCCATGCCAACAAAATGGCTCTGTCCACCCTCAAATGCAATATTATTATTAGTTCCTTCAGAATTTATTCCTAGGAGTGATACAACTTGACTTCTAGAAAGTTGTGCCTCTTCCCACATTTGGTGCTTCAAGGAATTTGTGGCTTCTATTCGTTCCTATTAACAAAACAAATAAACAAAATTCAAGAAAAGTTTAAGCATAAATCAAATGAGAATTATCATCCTCTTAACTTCAGGAGAAGACATCATACTCTCCATTAAATGTTTACCACAAGCACAACACGTATGGTATTGCCTTCATTTTCCACGCCAATTAAAGAAATAAGAGCATTTAAATACTCTTCAACACTCGATGAGAATATTCCCCTTGCATCAGTCCGTGAACCCAGGATTATACTTCATGGTTCACATCAATCTCTGTCTCCTCTTTCATATTATTCCCTTTGTGACTATCACCATCAATGCTAAAAGTATCTTTAAAGTCTTCTTCTTGTTTTACATCTACTGCAGTTTCAAGAAAAACAAGAGATTTAACTTTTGGCATACTATCCACTGTGTGTGACATAGATCCTATGCTACAAGGATCCATTTTATGATGCTTCTCCTTTTCTGAAATACCTGGAGCTTGAACGAATTTTCCTTCTGTGAGACAAAATATAACCTTCCCTGAGTTAACATGCCCATCTATGTCATGTGCATCTGCATCCTCGACATCATCACAATCATAATAGTCATCTCTTTCTACCTCTTCAACATCCTCTGTGTCCTTCTTAGCTTCCTCTGAATCTAAAAACCCACTTTGAAAGAGTTGTATTTTCTCCCTTGCTGCTTGCAACACAGCCTCTGCATCACACCGATCCTTGTGGAAAGCAGGATGAACATAATATGTTGAGGGGGCATCTCTTTCAAAGAGGTTTGCATCTCTTGACAATGCAACAACTATCCTTAGGTTTCTTACTTGTTGAAAGATCTCAAAGACCAGATTTCTGAAATTTCACAAAAGAAATATGGATAAGAAAAATGAAAGAAATCCCCATGTGACCAATTGGTAGTTTTTTCTCTTTAATTAGAGAAACAAAAGGTTCAAATATCTCTTCCCCCACTGTTAAAGTGGGTATTTGTACCATGTTGATGTGGAGTTGGGATTCATAGCTCCCCATAGATCCATCAAATGCATTCACATAGAGAATAATATTAAAAAAGAACCCCCAATTAAAAAATGTTTTGGAAATTGGAAAGAATCATACTATAAAAATGCTCTCACCACTCTAAAACCAAACATATACAAGCATGTAGAATCCTCCATAATTACCTGAAACCTATCTATAAATTCTAAGATTGTTAGACCTTTACTTCCCTCCAAGGAAAGAATGTGAAAAGCCATGTATTTAACTGTACAAGGCGTCAAGCAGTACTTGCATCTACGTAAATTTCCAGAGTCTTTGCCTTGCATCATAGCAACAGCATTAGCTACTGCTGCACTTGACCGTAAAGTAGACATAGGATCCTCCCCTTCATGGCCCTGCACATTATAGCAATAAACACCCAGCTCAGTTTTCAAATAGACCAACTTAATATCAAAAGAATTCCTTCTTCATAATAGTAACTTTAGCAACAGTTCTGCACTAGAACTATCAGCCAAATAATCTACAATACAAAATATAATCATACATCATGTCGAGATTTCCAAACAAAATACAAAAGTTGCAACAAGATGTAAAAACTAATTTCACAACATATTGATGTTGCATTTTGAAATGTTGTCTGAAACCTTCTTTAAATGTTCAGAACACATCTAAAAATTTTATGAAGAAAGAAAGCCTTAGGAACTGTATCACACATAGAAAGGATGGTGAATCTCTCAGACTGTGTTTGAATTGAAAAATCAATATAACCAATTATCTAGTGTAAGTAAATGACAGAAATCCTGGTTGAAGAATAAAGGCTTGGAAAACAAATTCCAAAGTTGGTGAGCACAGTACACTTAACAATGTATAGACTTTCCATTGCATTTAATTCCTTCTTATACATTAAAAATTCTTCTAGGGAAACAAAAGTATAACATTTTCAAGAGCTAAGGCCTAACCAACTACCTAACTGAAATCTATAATTCAATTGTATAAAATGATTAAAAGCATAGATAAAATCAGCTATTGGTATGAATCATAGCAACAGGACTCATGGGTTAAACCGGTGACCCACAGGTTTGACAAAACTCTCCAGTGAAATGGATTGTTCTGACTAGTCAACCCATAATAAGGTTTGTGGGTTTTACTTTCTATTACCTCTCTAGAAAATAATATCTTCACTATTTTTTGTCTCCATGGAAAACAAATTGCTTGCATTCCCCATCGAAATCCCCTTCTGAAGTGAAAAAGTCTCAAGATCCTACTTGTCAACAAAATTCTCGGCACTCTTCGTTTGCCTCTCGATCTCCGGCTTATTGTAACTCTAACTATTTTTGAGCTTGAGGAAACCCTCCCTCTCCAACTCATGAAGCTCCCACTTGATAAATCTAAATAGCATTCTCCATCCTAGGCTTGACCACATTCTCGAGCGCACTGAACTTAATGATTGTGGCATAACTACCTCAAGACCCATTATTCACTGACTTTCCATAGCGATAGTCATTGACTTACCAAAAAATCAACATACATTTGGATGGATGTTGCATGACCTAATAGGAAAAAACAATCAAGCATCTTTTGTGGGAACGCACGATATCTCAAACCTTATAGAACTTGATTTCAGGCAATGATAAATAGAGTCATAAGTGTGATTCTATTTCTGTGATTATGATGAAGTATACAAGCACCATATAGAAAGCATAATGATAAGTGTGATTCTATTTCTGTGATGACGATTCAGAACTGTGATTCTTAATTCTCCCTTATCTCAGAAAATGATAATTTATATATAGCCAAAATAACAGCTTACCATCTTGCCAAAATAAAAGCACACATGCACAAAATCCCACTAACTACTAATGAACCTAGAATTTAATTAGAATCTGTAATGTCCCCTTTTTGGAATTTTATTAAAATGCCCAATTTTCCAATTTTTTCACAATTTTGGCTCTTGACTAGTTTTGATCTCTAGACTTCCAAATTGACCCAAATGCTTCCAAATTTTCTCTGAAGGTACATGAATGATAATATAACTTCAATTTAATTCTCATGTATGTTTTGTGACCTCCCAATTACTTCCGCAAACTTGTTTAATGTTCTATTCAAAGTAGGAGTCTTTACTAGCAAATTGGAGCTCCAATTCCCCCTAGGTAATTGCCAGAAATGGCTTCACAAATGATCCCAAAGTCACTTGAATTTATGAACAGAGGCTGGGTATGTGTAATGGACCTTTTAAAATTCTCATATACATCATGGTTTAGTTTATATAGTCTGTTATGACTCTTTCCAAAACAACTCCCAAGTCACAATTTCGACCCTTGGGGAAAATGCACCAAATCTTCTCCCAATGCAATA
>LPNX010167986.1:14306-29588 GCA_001517045.1 Pseudotsuga menziesii
ATGATTAAGTACTGAACATGTGACTTGAAATACACATTAATTATAGTCAATATATCATACATTTGTCATAGATACATTCCTCCATTCGAAATAATAAGCATTACCATGGCATATATCAAAATGGAGTGGAAATGGTCATTGTTTGCTCATTAAAAGTCATTTTGACATACAAATATTGGGAATTTAGACTTGAAATGTTATAATAATGAAGAAAAAATCACATTGAACTGATTACAATCATAAATTGACAATGAAAGGCTCTCCCAATTCTAAATCATCAGCATTACAATGGTTCACAACAAGATAGTGGGGAAATGACACTATTTCATCATTGTTCAACATTTTTACATGAATTATTTTGGGTATTTCAATGTGAGAGTCTTATTAAAATGAAATATAGAGAATATAAATCAGCACATAATATAATTGGAATTATAATCTTCCCCAAAGAGATCAATAGATCACCCAAAGCGCAATCCCTCCATTGGCATGAATATGGTGTGAAAACTGGAAATAGTTGAGAGAGAGTGATGCAATAGAAGAATCCACATGCTTTCATATAGATTACACCTGCAAATACAAATCCATTAAATCTCCATGAAATAACTAAGTGGCATTTCCAAACACCAACTAGGATGGGAATTTTTCACCCTAGAAATTGGTTTAAGCAAGAAAACTAGTCATCCACTAGTTCTCACAATTCACAAATGTCAATTTCACAAATGATCAAAATATTATTCTCATGGATGATCCCTGTATTTTATAAAAATTATTAGTCTTATAAGGTTCCAAATCCATCCATAAACCAAAGCCAAGTCGAATTGGTGTGGCTGCTCATGCTATGCCATGTGGCCTCTCTCTTCACCTTCCCTCTTCTCCCAAATTTGAGTAGGAGCCTCTTGGACTTCTCCAAATACCAAATTCAACCTCTAAGATGCTCTATTCAGTCCTGACATGTCAGTATGTCAGCCTTCAGATCTGACTTGTGTCATAATTGTCATAGAATCTCAATCATTATTATCATAGATGTCATAAATGTAAGGGGAATCTAGCCAAGTGTCCATGAAACTCCCATTTGGCTCTTCCTCTCCCATGTAAGTTACAATTCATCCCAAATTAGACCTATGAAGTATATGGACAATTATATTAACCTCATAATCTATCCCAAAACAATAGGCTTCCCATAGATTCGAAATAAGAGGAGGATGCCATTTAACATAGGAATTCTAGCTTGAGTGGGCCCCATAGTCTCCATGTGTCTTCATTCTCCATAGCAATTTCATATTTATCTTGTATTTATTTAATAAGATACATTATTAACTATTTATCCTCTTCTAATGTTTAAACATCATTCATTATCACCCTTATTCCAAATCTCAAAGCTTTCACCCCCAAGCTAGGAAACTAGTGATTTTCCACCTTGGCAATTATTTGACTTTTAGCATCCCTTTGACAAATTTCATGAATATGGAAAATGTGATTTGGCCATTGTGACCCAATGTAAAATTTAGGACATTACAAATCCTCCCTTTCCAATATTGATTTTCCTCAAGCAATTTCAAACATGGTTGTTGAAGAACCTGCTTTCTGTATGATTCTTTGAAGTTGCCACTGAGCTGCTCACCTTGAGTCTTTGAGATTTCATGAAGATTTAGGAGAGGAACCACCATGCTTCCTGTTGCACTAATATGACTAACATCACCTTATTAAATGGGGATTCCATCTCCCATATTTATTGTTTCCCAAATAATTTGGGATCAATGGGACTAAAAACTATCCCAGGGTCCCATTGCTTGCATTGTACTCCAACAATTAAGAGTGCTCTCCAACCCATACCATTTGGAAAGAGAATTCTTGGATCCCATTTTCTTGTATGCATTCTTCCAAACATCATGAGTGCATAATATATATCATCAAATTATATAACAACATAATAAGAATGTACATCAAGGAGGTGCCTCACCAAGAAATCATGAAAGTGCTTATACCTCCCAGTGAGTAGAATACCATTTTCCAAGTGCATACATGCTTCAAGTGACTAATCAAATCTGCTCCAATGACATAGGTGAGGATCCCATGTCCTATAATTATGCTCCCAAAGAATTTAATATGCATCAAAATAATAATCAGCCATTTTTTCTTTCATCCAAGAAGTGAATGAAGAACCTCCACCAAAATATGAACCAAATAAGGAGCAAATAAAACACAAAGACTTCAAGTGTCTCAAAGAAGTCTCATCAATACACCTATGAATATGTATATCATCATGAAATAACAGAGGATGTTGCTTCCAATAATAATTTTCCTCAATCATATCCCTCTTCACCAAAGTTTTGGATGAAGTTCCTCCAACATCAAATGAACGAAGTGTTAAGCAAGAAAAACCATGAGTCTTTAAGTGACTCAAATGAACATCATAGGTGCACCCATGTAGATGTGTATAATCATAATGTAAACAAGGATGCTTCTGAAAATGTAAATAATATGGTTCTCTAATAATTCCATCATCAAAAGGAGAAATAGAATTTCCATGCTCTTCATGTGGCACCATAAAAAAGAAACCTTTCACCCATACTTCATTAGGATGAATGTTGCAAAATTTAGAAGTGTAGGATGTAGGAGAAAGAAACAACTCACCCAAATGATCAGTAAGTGAAAAATTTTCATAATGTGAAGTATCCATAGGGGTAGGATTATTCACCTCCCTAGAAAATGCAAAAAATTCCTCATGGGTTGGTTCCAAGGTGGTAAAATTATGCACTTCTGCAAAAATTGTGTAACCATTTTCAAGAGGCAACTCAAGTTCCTCTTCTACCATTACTAGTGATTGTATCTCATCATTATAATACTCAAGCACATCAAGAACCTGAAATTTTTCATGTTTCTCATGATCCATCATGTCATGAGAATCCTCCAAGCAATCTACCTTATGAAAATCTGAAACATCGGAGGAAAAACAAGTGTCTTGCAACTTTTCAAGAAGTTGCTCATTTTGAATTGTGAGCTTATCAATAACTTCATTATTCTTCATGTAGGATTCATGTAACCATTCAATAATCTCAATGACATTTTTTCTATCAAAAATCAAAGACATGAAATTACCTTTGATGTTTCACATTGCTCTTTGGATGTTAATCTCAATGACATTTTTTCTATCAAAAATCAAAGACATGAAATTACCTTTGATGTTTCAAATTGCTCTTTGGATGTTCTCCATGTCTTCAAGGAAGGATGGATCCTCCAAGGAAGTAGCCCTCCAACAAGAATTTGATACCAATGATTGAGTGTCAATGAGTATGCTAAGGGACTCTTGGATCTTCTTTTCATTCATCTTTAAGGACCCTTCAAGAAAATGAGGCTCTTGCAAATGAACCTCCTCATATTCTTCCTTCTTTCTTGGACCAAATTCATGAAGCTCAAGTGGTGATGGAGAAGTTGATCTTGTTTCTTCTTCAACTGCTACAAGGTATTCGTTTTCATGTTTAATGGAATTTTGGATTGCAGAAAAATTTTGAAATCTGATATCTATGTCACCAACCTATATTTGTGAGCACCCATCAGTAGGTACTCTTCATAGTTCAAGCATCCATTAGTCACGATGATCTTTGTTTTATTTCCAAGGTAGCATGTGTCTCAAAATTATCTTCAGTATTTTCAATAAAAACTTCTTTATACTCATGTGATGTCTCTTCATATTTTTCATAGTCACTTGGGAGTGAATTTAGATCATCTTCATGTACTACTTATTCTACTCCACCTATTTCAGAACTAGGTGGTTCATGGGTCTCCTCCTTTTTCTCCTTCAAGCAAACTGATGCATTTTTCCCCTTAGTTTTCTTAAAATAAATATATATTTTCCCAAATTTGGATAGCCAAAAATTGAAATACTTTCATAATATTATTGTTCATGTCTTCAAATATAGGTTCCATTATTTTTATTATCTCCTTACCATCATATGAGGTTATCTTTTCATGCCTAGTCATAGTTTCCAAAAAATCGCCTTCTTCTCCTACTTTTTTTTCCCTCTTCAACAAAGGCACTTTTGGTTTCAATATATAATGGTGGTAAATGAATTATTGTACTCATAAATATAAGACCACATCAGGTTCCAATACCATGCTCTGATACCATTGTAATGTCCCCTTTTTGGAATTTTTTTTAAATGCCCAATTTTCCAATTTTTTCACAATTTTGGCTCTTGACTAGTTTTGATGTCTAGACCTCCAAATTGAGCCAAATGCTTCCAAATTTTCTCTGAAGGTACATTAATGATAATATAACTTAAATATAATTCTCATGTATATTTTTTGACCTCCCAATTACTTCTTCATACTTTCTTAATGTTATGTTCAAAGTAGGAGTCTTTACTAGCAAACTGGGGCTCCAATTCCCCTTAGGTAATTGTCGGAAATGGATTCACAAATGATCCCAAAGTCACTTGAATTTATGAAAATAGGATGGGTATGTGTAATGTAACTTTTAAAAGTCTCATATGCATCATGTTTTAGTTTATACAGGCTGTTATGACTCTTTCCAAAACAATTCCCAAGTCATAATTTCTACCCTTGGAGAAAATGCACCAAATCTTCTCCCAATGCAATAAAAAAGAGTAAAATGGATTCCAATGCTTAATAAATGAAAATGATACTTGAAATACACATTAATTACAGTCCATTCATCATACATTTTTCATATATACATTCCTCCATTCTAAATAATAAGTATTACCATGGCATATATCAAAATGGAGTGGAAATGGTCATTGTTTGCTCATTAAAAGTCATTTTGACATACAACTCTTGGGAATTTCGACATGAAACATTATGAGAATGAAGAATAGAGAATATTTAACTGATTAAAATCATAAATGGAAAATTAAATTCTCTCCCAATTCGAAATCATCAACATTACAATGGTTCACAACAAGATAGTGGGGAAATGACACTATTTCTTCATTGTTCAACATTTTTACATGAATTATTTTGGGTATTTCAACCTGAGAGTATTATAAACATGAAATACAGAGCATATACATCATAACATAATATAATTTACATTATAATCTTCCCCAAAGGGACCAATGGCTCACCCAAAGCGCAATCCCTCCATTGGCATGAATATGATGTGAAAACTGTAAATAGTTGAGAGAGAGTGTTGCAATAGAAGAATCCACATGATTTCCTGTATATTACACCTATAAATAAGACTCCATTAAATCTCCATTAAATACCTGAGTGGGATTTCCAAATACCAACTAGGATGGGAATCTTTCACCCTCGAAATTGGCTCAAGCAAGAAAACTAGTCATCCACTAGTTCTCACAATTTACAAATGACAATTTCACAAATGATCAAAAGTTTCTTCTCATGGATGATCCCTATATTTTATAGAAATTATTAGTCTTATAAGGTTCCAAATCCATCCATAAACCAAATCCAATTCGAATTGGTGTGGCTTCTCATGCTATGCCATGTGGCCTCTCTCTTCACCTTCCATCTTCTCCCAAATTTGAGTAGGAGCCTCTTGGCCTTCTCCAAATCCAAAATTCGACCTCTAAGATGATCTATTCAGTATTTACATGTCAGTATGTCAGTATTTCAGCCTTCATATCTGACTTGTGTCATAACTGTTGTAGAATCTCAATCATTGTTGTCATAGATGTCATAAATGTAAGGTGAATCTAGCCAAGTGTCCATGAAACTCTCATTTGGATATTCCTCTCCCATGTAAGTTACAATTCATCCCAAATTCGGCGTATAAAGTATATGGACAATTATTTTAACCTCATAATCCATCCTAAAACATTAGTCTTCCCATAGATTCTAAATTACAAGAGGAGGATGCCATTTAACATAGGAATTCTAGCTTGAGTGGGCCCCATAGTCTCCATTTGTCTCCATTCTCCATAGCCATTTCATTTTTCTCTTGTATTTATTTAATAAGATAATTTATTAAAAATTTATCCTCTTCTAATGTTTAAAAATCATTTATTACCCCCCTTATTCCAAATCTCAAAGCTTCCACCCCCAAGCTAGGAAACTAGTGATTTTCCACCTTGGCAATTATTTGACTTTTAGCATCCTTTTGACAACTTTCATGAATATGGAAAATGTGATTTGGCCATTTTTACCCAATGTAAAATTTGGGACATTACATAATCCATATACAATATTCATTATTTCTTAGCTTTCACTTATTCTAATTCCACAGAACATAAGCAGCAGAGGAACTATAACCTAGCTGTGGCCAAATGGGATTTTGAATCTCGTAAAATAGTTTTTCCAACATTTTCCCTGGAGAATTTTATAAGGAATTATATTGTACTTTCACATTGCATTTATTACAAGCCCCTTTAATCCTACAATTTTTTCTCGGGCTGCTCCATTAAACTTATTGATAGTAAGAGCCATATTCATCTAATTATTTGTCACTGTTTTCATTGTTTGATGTCTTAGGTTCATCGCCTTGTTTGGTAGATTATGGAAATGACACCTGATTGCTTATAAATATTTGTTTATTGTCTTTATTCTACATACTTCAGTTTTTTATTTATGTTTCTGCCCTATGAGACTTGCTCTGTACTGGCTTTCAAATTATTCCTGCCATGATGGTGCTACTCAAATCTTCATAAAATTGTTTGAGTTCCATCAATACTGAAAAACAAGGATACGTGGTTGCTTGACTCTATTATAATTTTTGTACATTGTATAATTTTTATCCATGGACTTGTGAGACCAGCCAAAAAGCCATGTAGAGAACCTAGAAAATACCTAGCAGGTTGAATTAGAAGCTAATGTTTTGTCAGCTCTTTTTGTTTCTTGTAAACTTTTTGCTTCTTGTAAATGCATAGGCCATGGTAGCACAGGGAAACATTAACATATGTCACAACTTTCTGAAAGGATAAACTGCCTCACAGAGAATTGCCACAACCATAGTGATAAGATTGAAGTGTTAAAAATACCTTAGTGTCCAGATGAAGCCAAAGAACACCTTGAACACTATTTCAGGCAGATTTCAAAACTAAAGATATTATAGAAAATAGTTATTAATCCTTCTTCAAATAGAGTCCTATGAACGGTGCTAGCAGGTTGAGGATCCAAAATAATATTACTAGCAAGGGAATACATGGAAGTCCTAACTACTAAAGATGACTGGTGTAGCAGAGGGATTTGGTGAACCCTTCACTAAGCCTTAATTATTGTACTTTTGGTAAATACCACTGCTAATTACTCTTTTTTCACCAAGGAGTGGTGACAACATATTGATTCCTAATAGAAAAAACCACCTAGGAATGTTGACCCAATGCCTTTGAAGGTCCCTTATTACCAGTGCAAATACTAAGTAACTATTGTCTGATATGGAAGGCACTTTAGTGTGTGAACTATGTTTAATGTAGCTGTTATAAATTTGGATATATACTTTCCTATTGCCAATATAGGTTGAGTGTCATATCTGGCATAGAGTTCCACTATGGCATTTATATGTTACTGTATGCTTTGCAATGTTAATAAAGAAATCTGTGTCTAATTGCTTAAATTAAAAGGATGAAATAAACAACTTTGAATTTCAAAATTAATGGAAAAAGAAAGAAATACACTCTTAAATCACAATGATATTTCCTACACTCAATGCAAATTACCTTTTTCTTTTTCTCTTTAATAAGAAAATTTCAGAATGTAACTATAACTAACCTATGCAAGCTCTAACTTGTTTAATGGAAATAGAAACGATGCAAAACAAACAAAGATGCTATTGTTTAATATAACTTGAGTTATAGTTTGAATGGACAACATATTGGGATTTCAATGACAATTGTGTGGTCTTGTAGGAGGTATCTAATACCTTCGTGGCAGGGTTACAAGGTTTATCAAAAAATGGGATGAAAATTACATCCTAAGTAGTAGGTTCTATTGTGGGTCATAAGTGTGATTCTATTTCTGTGATGATATCGAAGTGTGATTCTATTTCTATGATGATGATTCAGAACTGTGATTCTTAATTCTCCCTTATTTCAGGTAATGATAAATGATATAGAGCCAAAAGAACAACTTACCATCTTGCCAAAATAAAATCACTCATGCACAAAATCCCACTAAATATTGATGAACCTAGAATTTAATCAGAATCCATAGATAGTATTCATTATTTCTTAGCTTTCACTTGTTCTAATTCCACAAAACATAAGCAACAGAGGAACTATAACCTGGCTGTGTCCAAATGGGATTTTGATTCTCGTAAAATAGTTTTATCCAACATTTTCCCTGGAGAATTTTATAAGGACTTATATTGTACTTTCACATTGCATTTCTTACAAACCCCTTTAATCCTACAAATTTTTCTTGGGATGCTCCATTAAACTTATTGATAGTGAGAGCCATATTCATCTAATTAATTGTCACTAGTTGCATCGTTTGATGTCTTAGGTTCATCGCCTTGTCTGGTAGATTATGGAACTGCCACCTGATTGCTTATAATTATTTGTTTATTGTCTTTATTCTGCATACTTTATTTTTTTATTTATGTTTCTTCCCTATGAGATTTGCTCTGTACTGGGTTTCAAATTATTCCTGCCATGATGGTCCTACTCGGATCTTCATAAAATTTTTTGAGTTCCACCAATACTGAAAAACAAATATACTTGGTTGCTTTACTCTATTAGCATTTTTTTCCATTATATAATTTTTATCCATGGACTGGTGAGACTAGCCAAAAAGCCATAAAGAGAACCTAGAAAACACCTGCTAGGTTGAATCAGAAGCTACTATTTTGTCATCACTTTTTGTTTCTTGTAAATGCATAGGCCGTGGTAGCACAGGGAGACATTAACATCTATCACAACTGTCTGAAAGTATAAACTGCCTCACAGATGATTTCTACAACATAGTGATAAGATTGAAGTGTTAACAATACCTTAGTCTTCAAATGAAGCCAAAGAATACCCTAAACACTATTTCAAGCAGATTTCAAAACTAAAGATATTATAGAAAACAATTATTAATCCTTCATCAAATAGAGTCCTATGAACTGTGCTAACAGGTTTAGGATCCACAATAATCTTACTAGCAGGGGCATACATGGAAGTTCTAACTGCTAAATATGACTGGTGTAGCAGAAGGATTTGGTGAACACTTCACTAAGTCTTAAGTACTGTGGTTTTGGTAAATAACATCTGATTACTCTTTTTGTCACCAAGGAGTGGTGACAACATATTGATTCCTAACGGACAAAACCACCTAGCAATGTTGACCCAATGCCTTTGAAGATCCCTTATTACCAGTGCAGATACTAAGTAAATATTGCCTGATATGGAAGGCACTTTGGTGTGTGAACTATGTTTAATGTAGTTGTTATAAAGTTGGATATATACTTTCCTATTGCCAGTATAGGTTGAGTGTCCTATCTAGCATAGAGTTACACTATGGCATACATATGTTACGGTATGCTTTGCAATGTTAATAAAGAAAGTGGTGCCTAATTGCTTAAATTAAAAGGTTGAAATAAACAACTTTGAATTTCAAAATTAATGGGAAAAGAAAGAAATATACTCTTAGATCACAATGATATTTCCTACATTCAATGCAAATTACCCTTTTCTTTTTCTCTTTAATAAGAAAATTTCAGAATGTAACTATAACTAAAAGTATGCAAGCTTGAAGTTGTTTAATACACTACAACAAAAACTGGATTTAGCGTCGAATTTAGCACCGGATTTTAGTGTAATTTTTTCATAATTGTGGTGAACAATCCGACACTAAACCAGGCGCTATTGTACATTTTCGTAAAACGCCATCTATTACATCTTTTTTTTCGTCCTTTTTAACATCCATTTTTGGGTCCATTTTTGCACCCAATTTTTTGCATCTAATGTTACGCCTTTATTTGCGCCCAATTTTTCAACTTCTATTGCATCTTTTTTCGCGTCCTTTGTTACATCCTTGTTTGCACCCAGTTTCACGCTCATTTTTGCATCCAATGTTGCGTCTTATTTTGCTCCTAGTTTTTCATCGAGTCTTGCACCCAATTTTGCACCATGTTTTACATAAAATTATGTGTCCAATTCTGCATCTAGGTTTGCATCCAATTTTAGGCCCAATATTGCGTCTAGTTTTGCATCAAAATTTACTTATAATGTTGCATCCCCATTTGCATCTAATTTTGTATCTCGTTTTACGTCTTTTTTTGCATCCATGTTTGTGCCAAATGTTTCATCTCGTTTTACGTCATATTTTACATCTAGGTTTGCACCTAGTGTTGCATCCCGATTGATGTCTTTTTTTGCATCTATGTTTTAGCTCAATTTTGCACCCAGTGTTGCGCCTAGTTTTGCACCCATGTTTGTATCTAATATTGCATCTAGTTGTGTGTCCAATGTTGCATCCCATCTTGCATTCAATATTACGTCTAGTTTTACATCCAATGTTTTGTCCCGTTTTGCATCTTAAATTGTGTCTTGTTTTAAGTTTTTGTTTGCGCCAAATGTTGCTTCTAGTTTTGCACCTGGTGTTACGCCTAGTTTTATGTCCATCGATACACCATATTTTGTGGTCAATTTAATGTCCAATTTTACATCTAGTTAGGAATCCACTTTTTCATCTATTGTTGCATCTAGTTTTGGACCTATTATTACATCTAGTTTTGAGTCATTAATTGTGTCTAGTGTTGAGTCTCTTTTTGCATCCAATTTTGTGTCCACATTTGCGTCTGACATAAGGTCGTATTTTGTGTCCACTTTTGTGTTTGGTGTGACGTCCACTTTTACATCATGTTTTTCATTTAGTATTGCGTCTAATATTGCATCCATATTGCACTACTACATTTTTTACCTTTAAAAATACATTACAATATCATTAGGGAATGGAAGAATCGAACCACCAATCTCCTGCTTGTAAAGCAGGTGCTCTTCCATTGAGCTAGCACCCTCTAAGAATTAGGAAGAGGAGAAATATTAACATATAGATTTCATCATTTGTAATTCTAATAAAAGACAATAAGATCCAAAGACAAACATGCATAAAATCCAATTTATTTTTCCAAACACACTAATAAGCAAAAAAATCTACCATGCTTAGGCAACAAAATATCCTAAACAATTACGCAATCTTATTGTCATGCAACCATTCAATATCCCCCTACACCCATTTCATGGAAGGTCACCCTTTAAGAGGATAAAATGATTTAGTTCACTAGTTTTCAAAAAGTGTTGCAACTCATTGGATATGCAATCACACTACTACATTTCAACCAAAAATCCGACGGCCGTATTGTCGGATTTTCGACACTTCCCTGTCGCATGTACGACACTATGATTTTTTTTAAGCGTCAGTGGATTTTCGTCGCTGATCCGACATCTTTCCAATCCGTCGGTTAAGCGACAGCTCAGTTTACCGTCGGTTAAGCGACAGCTACACGCGTCGCTTAAACGACGATAATGAAAATGTAAGTGTTGGTTCACCAAAGAAACCCGTCTATTAACCGACGGCTATAAGTGTTTTTTTTAAGAAAATCACCTATAGGCCGTCGCTTAACCGACGGCTATAAGTGTTTTTAAAAAAAAATCACCTACAGGCCGTCGCTTAACCGATGGCTATAAGAGGTTTTTTTTTTTAAATCACCTACAGGTCGTCGCTTAACCGACGGCTATAAGTGTTTTAAAAAAAAAAATCACCTACAGGCCGTCGCTTAACCGATGGCTATAAGTGTTTTTTTTTTAAAATCACCTACAGGCCGTCGCTTAACCGATGGTTATAAGTGTTTTTAAAAAAAAATCACCTACAGGCCATCGCTTAACCGACGGCTATAAGTGTTTTAAAAAAAAAAAATCACCTACAGGTTGTCGCTTAACCAACGGCTATAAGTGTTTTAAAAAAAAAATACAAATGCCAGATGAACTTTTCTATAATGACATTAATAAAAATGTATCCTTCACTCAAGCAAAATCACTTATTAGGCACGAGGAGCTTTTCTCATGCTCTTGATGCCTTATGATATATAGAGCTTCATCATGTGGTTTTATGCTAGAGGATGAGGTGGTTTTTTCATGATGATTGGCTATAATAGCTTTGAGGAGCCACAATGCTTCTAGCAGGGTTAGCAATGGTTTTCCAGCTAGCATTCTTAACATTGTTCATGATACACATGATGTAGTCAACCATATATGTGATGTTCCAAACATAAATCTTATTTGTTGGTTTCTAATATGGTTGGCATTCACATATTTGGCAGGGCATCAGCAAAGGGAAAACGAGTCCAGTGCAGCATGGGCGCCAAAAAAAACATGCAATCATCATGCCTGCTGCAAATATAGATGCTACGCTGAATGCATTTGTTAGTTTTGGTTTTGGTGCAGCAGGCCAAAGATGCATGACACTTGGTACAACAGTTTGTTGGTGGTTCAAAGCATTGGGAGGAAGGACTAGTGGAATGTGCAAAACAATTGAAAGTAAAAGCAGGCATTAAACCTGGTGCAGATCTTGGCCTTGTGATCAGTAAGCAGTCAATGAACTGCATATGCAACTAGATAGGAAGTGATGTTAAGAGTGGTGCAAGGCTTGTGCATGATGGGCAAGGCATTAAGGTCCCTAATTACAAGGAGGGGAATTTGTCAGTTCTATTATTCTATATGATGTAACAAGTGATATGGAGCATTAGAAGGAAGAAATTTTTGGGCGCATCCTACTCTGTATGGAGGCTGGGAGCTTGGAGGAGGCCATTGATATTGTGAACCAAATCAATATGGCAATGCAGTTTCTATATTCACAACATCAGGCATAACTGCAAGAAAATTTCCGCATGAAATTGAAGCAGGCCAGGTTGGCATTAATATACCAATATCGGTTCCATTGCCCTTTTTCTCATTCATGGGTTCAAAGGAATCATTTGCAGGTGATCTCCATTTTTACGAAAAAGTTGGCGTACGATTCTATACTCAAATAAAAACACTTACATCATAGCAGAAGGATTTACCAGGTCAGGGTGTGGCCATGGTGTCTCCAACTTCACAAAAAATATTGACACATTTCATTATCTACTTCACATTACAAATCTGGAAAGAGCCATGGATATATGCCTAGAGAATGCCGTAATCAATACACAAATAGGCTGTAAATGCCCAAGAACCATGTCGTGCAGAAGTGGATTGAAATTCAGTGTGATTATTTTTTGGACAAGTCGTGACATTGTCTACCCATCCATATGGCTGTCGTGTCATACAGAGGGTGTTGGAGCATTGCACTAGTTCAAAGATATAGAGCACTATGATGAGGAAATATATTCTAGGTCCTTGATAGTTGTCAAGAGATGCAATTATACAGGTTGTTGATTGCATATCACTGTGAAGCACTTCCAGCTTTTCATAATCCAGAAATTTACTCAGTGATCTTGATGTTGAATAAGAATAAACTTAGGTTGAAATTGACTAATACCCAGGTGCAGGCTTGGGTGTTATTCAGAGTCATGAGCAATTGAAAATCTCATAGAATATGCCCTCTCAATATGCTGCTACAACGCAAATGACCATTTCCATTTCTAGTTTTTTATTTTATAATACTTTTTCTTTTCCAGAACAGACTGGGAAGAACGATAATTGTAGTAAACCAACTCCTGCATAGGGTTTGATGTACCAGATGAATCCAATCTGTATTGGTCTCTGGCAGGTTTAAAAGAATTTTATCAATCAAGATTCATTGCTCAATTTGCAGTATAAGGCCTGATCTGCATTCCTGTAGCACACCAGCTAACAACTAAAATCTGATTCACCTGTAACAGCACCACTATTGCATTTGGCTAAGGCATCCTACAGTTGTTGGGTTTTTGTACATGTTGATGAGAGCGTTTAGCCTCAAAGGGAATTTTGACTTGTTCCTAGCTTGTTTCTAATGGATCACTGCACATAGAGTTTGGTTTGAAGTTTGAAATCATACTAGTTTATGGTGGACTGTTTTTGCATTGGCGAATGTTTTGAGTTGGTTAGGATATTTTCACTTGGAGCATCCACCATTGAACCGATATCTTGCACCCTTTCATTGCTGTTTTGGAGGAGCGTTCCCTTGGAGGATCTTTTGACATTCTTGTTCACAGAACCATCCTCATTTAGAGGAGTGTTGTGACATGGCATATGTATTTTTTGAGGACGATTTGGCATTGGAGTAGATTTGTGGCTTGTCAAACCCTAAATATAGGGTGTAACTACTTCCATTCCTCACTCATTGGATGACTTTAATATTGTAGTGCTGTCTTTGGAAGAGTCCTATGCACACTTCATGATGGACATATTCTAGGGTCTTGTCCACTTTTGTCATTGTAGACCATTTCTTGTTGGGTTCTAGCTTTGAGATCCTTTGGAGGTTATATGATGGTCCCTGGCTTGATATTAGTTCCTTGGTTCATGGAGGTGCTCAACTTTTTGGGCCTCATTCTCTCTTGATACTTGTACTTGTGGCTTTGACCACCTCATTTATTTCATCTTGTTAGAGTTTGTTAGGGTTTAGAGAAGTATTTTTTACTTTTTTACTCCTTCCTAGGTAGATCTAGGGTTTTAGAAGATCTATTATTATTTTATTGTAAATGAAGTTGAGCTCTTCTCCTATATAAGAGAGCCTCCTATGTAACCATTGCCACACAACAACTCATGGTTTTGGGTCTTTCAGTTTGAAGCTCTGGCTAACATGTCTCTACCATGTGACTATAGTTTAGAGATGCTAACAGTGAATGTAAGCATTGTTCTGACACGAATCTTAACTTGTTTGGTAAGGAATATGGTGTATATGCACATAATTATAAACCTTCTCCAACAGGAAATGCATATATGTTGTGTGCTACTGCAGCTTTCTTGAGCTCCAAACAATAGTGAAAAGGAACAAGTAGACTCAAATGTCCCAAAGAGAAGAAAAAAATCACACACTATCCAGTACACATGGGACACAGTTGTAGTTACATCTACATATTATATTTTTCTAGCAAGTGCATTTCAAAGAAAATTCTCACTCAAGCGATCAACACCTCGATGCTTAATTAAAGACCAATGCTAACTAAGCCTAATCGGAATTTATCTCCAAAGATGCATTTGAGTAAGAGTCACTATTTTCACCTTCTCCTGCACTGTCTGCTTGTTTTGTCTTTTAATTGAGATGAAATGATAGCCCACCTATATCCACAGCAGTTGTACCCAAATTTAGGAAATGACATATACAAAAGTGTTACCAATCAGGTATTAAATTTTGACCTCCATACTCAATTGGCATAGATGCAGAAATGATAATGAAATATATTTTCTTTCTTATTGA
>LPNX010167986.1:31400-48900 GCA_001517045.1 Pseudotsuga menziesii
GAAATTTTGTGGAACCAAAAGCCTTCAAATTGAGGAGGTTTGATCTGTAACAGATCTAGCTAGAAGAAGCCAACAGTCAACATGGCCCTCTCCAAATGCATTGGCAGAATAAGCCCAGTCAACAAGGCATTTCAGCACCACATTTTCATAACTACCTGGCCAATGAATGGGCAGTTGGCCAACAACTTTCCTGGCCAATGGAAAAAAGAGGCCATTCTTCTTCCAGCTGAAAAAGAAAAACAGAAAGGGATTTCACAGCCAAATGTTGTAGGAGACTCAAAACCATCTGTATGCAGACATGGTAACCAAATGCAATGAATCTGAGATAGAGAGCTCTGTAACCATTAATGGCCTTCAATAAAACTGAGTATTTGTTTGGAAGTGGAATTTGTACATCCCAAGAGGGTTTTCTCCACATAAATGATAAACCCTTGCATTAATGTGTGCATTCTGTATTTTGTGAGTTCATTATCATTTCATTGATAGGAGAATCTTGAATTTAGGCATTGTTCCTTCTGTCACCGTAATCTCAAATTTCAGTGTTACTGTATGCATGTTAGAAGCTCTGTTCTTAGTTTCTATTTCCCTGGTATACCTGCTGAATACATTGTTGGCAGTCATTGAAGACACAAAATGTTGCACAGATTAAGCCTATTCAGTAATGCAGCGGTTAAAAACTTACAGTTTTTCATCACTAAAATGCAATCTCTGTAATTTCAGATCAAAAAGGTAAAAGGAAGCTACCATATTACAAGGATCAAATTAACAAGAAATCTATAGAACAAGACTTCCTCTATGAAATTGCACATGCAAGCTAGGAGCAAGAACTTGAAAAGCCTAGGAAAATACTCAGCCTTGAAATAAAAATAAAATGGAACACATGTCAAGTAATATGTGATACCAGTGAAATCCAAGTAAACAAGCATATACCATTGGATAATTCAACAGGCAGGCAGGAGTATGTATGATGTGATCAGGCTGACAGTGACAGGTTAATGCTTCTTATGAAACAACAATGTCAATATAGAATGTGCATAGCGTTTGCTAAACTGAAATGAAAAATCTATACCTGACCAGACTCCTATTGTTCACCAAAAGAAAGTGGCTAAATATTAAAGACCAACTCTCGGGAAAGTAATGTTGATTTTGTTAAAACTTACTTGTCCTAGAGACCAAGATCCTTCTCAATTGGTAGTTTATAATGTCAGTTGTATAACTTTATTCCTTGATGTTTTGCATAGCATTATGACCAAGTTACCCCAACTAGTGCTTAACAGATCAAATTTTGATCTAAAATAGGACAGAAGTTATCACATCAAAATCTGTTCCCAGAAATTAGAATAAAATACAGTTTCTTTCCCGCCTTATTCACCGACACCCAGATTTGTGAAGTCAAGTGATTTTGGAAAATAGATGCTTAGAATATGCCCCTGCATCTCATCTTCTAACTGAGATCCTTCTACCTATGTCTGGTGAGCTAGCTATTAATGCCTACACCAAACGATCCATTAAGGTGATCTAGATACCCCATCCATTAGAAAACATTGTATTTCCAATGAAAGCTCTAAAAAGAGAATGAGGTAGGGTGGCTACAAGCATGACATGAACGAGAAAGAGGATACTGGACTGTGGCCAAATGGCAAATTGTTCAGTACCCTCCCCGCCCACGAGTATTAGGTTTTAGCACCGATCATCTACAGCAAACCAAGCTAACTGTAGTAACTCGCATCGCCAGGCCTGCAAGGCCTATTAACATAAGTAGCACAAGAGAGCGAATAATATGGAATCACATGCAACAAAAACTATTGTCAAGACAAAAAATCTTATAGAAATAAACTCTGATAATAAGCCGAATGGCCCATTTATGGTCGCAGCTGATTAGCCTTCCAAACCCTGATTGCTGGAGTATATTTGCCACCGCAGAGATTTGATCGCCACACAGGAGTGTATTTTCCACCGCAGAGATTTGCTCAAACCCTTGTCTGATATTATATAACTGTTCGAGATTTCCCTCCAACCGTTGTTCAGATCGATGTAGAATCCGCCCCTTTATTCTGATGATCACTCATTCAAATCACAGTCTCCTCAATTCGTTCAAATCGCAGACTTGGGCGAGGATGGAAACAATAGAATATGGTGGCGTGGATTCGTAGTCATTCAAATCTCCTCAAATCTCATGTACTGTGAAAAATCTCCTCAAATCTGCAGAAACCCTTTCAATAGAGCGTGTAATGTTATAAGGTTACTCAAAAGGATTTGTATCCCAAAAGTGCTATATATCCAACCAATGACACCATTCCCCGATGCCAATAGAATGGAATGGTATCCAAAACTTATTTTATAAGCATAAGTCAATCTCCATGAGAGAGACATTGGTTGCAATGAAAATTCACTCTCTTATCAATATTAGCAATGAGCCAATAGTAGTATGGTTTTCCATACTTGTTAGGTTTGATTATTTTACTCAGATATTCAATTCCTTCCTCCAAATTATGCACCATTTAATGTAAAACATCGTCCCCTAAATTCCTCATATGAACAAACTCTTTAGGGAAATACAACATAGATTTATTATTGTTGACTTTAATGCCCATGGTATGGAAAAATAAAATAATGATATCGTTCAAGTGTCTTCCCTCCATTGAATTAAGAAAAAAAAGAATAATATCATTCACAAATGACAAGTGACTCAATTATTCATTACTACATATAGCGATCCTCTGAATATTCATTTGTCTTCTATCTATATGAGTAGTTATACTTAATCCTTTAACAACTAAAAGGAATGTATAGGGGGACAATGAGAACCCATCTCTTAGAACTTGAGAAGGATTGAAAAATTTGGATCCTTAACCATTTATTAATATTGCAAAAGAGGAGGATATTATACAACCCATTATCCATTTTACAATATCTAGAATAAATGCCACTTGGAGTATAAGGAGTATTGGATAAAGCCAATATATTCAATCATAATATTTAGAAATAATAATTTAATGATAGTCACAAGAATATGAGAGGTATTAATCAAGTGCATACCTTCCAAGTATGAGTTGATAGCCTTGCGAATCAATCTTACCTTAGGGAACACAAACTATTTCATAGATATCACCATTGAAATAAGAGGCTTGAGGTGAACAACTATCACCTTTGAAATTATCTTATATATGCAATTGCTAAGTGATAATGGTATGAAATATTTGAATTTCATAGGCCCCAATCCACCTTTAAGATGGATTCTAGGAATATTGAATTTAAACTTTTTCACCTCCACTCAATATCTTTATCCCAGATAGGATTATTCCTCATATTCTCTAATCCAATAATTTTTTCATGAGATCCCATGTCTAAAATACCTCCTTATGAGATGAAAAAAATCCGATCAATCTCTATTAACATTTTAAATGTTATTAGGTTGTGACATAAGCTACACAACCCATTGTTTATGTATAAATGTGTAAAATGTACATTGATATTGTTAATAGTTAAAAGAAGCAGTATACAAACAAACAAACTCATCATATCAAAATCACTATGAATAAGAGCAACAATCAATAGCACTCACCTTCCTTCACATGACAAATGGACTAACTTTGGAGAATTCTATCAAAGTAATATTTATCCCATCATGCAATCATAACATAGCAATAATTATGTATTTTAACTCACTAAACACATAAGGGATATCTATTTCATAGGAGGGACTACCCACCTACTTTAAGCTTGGACTTCAATATTTGTCATGGTCAGTGATAGTGTTCATTATTACTTGATATTTTCACCTACAATTTAATCTACCTTTATTCACCATGTCCTAAATCATCAATCTTATAAGAAACAAGCATTGATACTTTGAAAATAAACATATAACACTCCTTTCTAGTGGGACCTAATGATGCCTATTACAACTAATATTGAATGCAACTACCATTAGTACTTTAAAAATAAACACATACCTCTCCTTCCTAATGACGCCTACTACATCTAATCTACCTTCATGCTCCATGTTCTAAACCTTTAATATTGTATGCAACTACCATTAGTACTTTAAAAATAAACACATACCTCTCCTTCCTAATGACGCCTACTACATCTAATCTACCTTCATGCTCCATGTTCTAAATCTTTAATATTGTATGCAACTACCATTAGTTCTTTAAAAAAAACACATAACACTCCTTCCTATGGTACCTAATGGTACACATTTCCTAAGGATAAATATATGTTGATTTTGCACAAGAAAAATTAATATATACAACATAATCGGCACTCGCAATGAACACGTAGTGCAAACTTTATCCCTTCCAATATAGGTTACCCCCTTGAATGGAACTACCATTACTACTTTAAAAATAAACACATACCTCTCCTTCCTAATGATACCTACTACATCTAATCTACCTTCATGCTACATGTTCTAAATCTTTAATATTATATGCAACTACCATTAGCTCTTTAAAAAAAACACATAACACTCCTTCCTATGGTACCTAATGGTACACGTTGCCTAAGGATAATTATATGTTGATTTTGCACAAGAAAAAATTATATATACAACATAATCGACACTTGCAATGAACAAGTAGTGCAAACTTTATCCCTTCCAATATAGGTTACCGCCTTGAAATATCTACTTGTTTCCTCTCGCTAGGGTAAGTGAGCGAGGCTATCTTCATTTAATCCTGGTGAACCTAAGAAAAATAGGTGTGAGATTGTTGCAATCTTTAAAGGTGCTGCAATTTATTAGGGCATGTATTTTTTCTACGGATGAGGAGTCGCCTTAGCAACCTAAATCATATTCTTGCAAATTGGCTATCCAAGCTAATGGGTGACAAAGAATATGGGAAGTTTCATAAGTGACCAAAGATGGCTGACAACACTTACAGGTCTTTGCTTTGATTCCAAGCAGAACTAGAAACTTTATGGATTGAATCTTTCCTTTTAAGATTGGATGTTCAATTTCAGCCGCATCATTTCTTTGACAAATCAGAGCATTGAACCAGATCCTAACTGATGTGGTTCCAATAGTAGCTAGAAATTCTCCTAATTAAAGCTTTCCTTTCAAGATTCGATTCCCAATTGTAGCCATATCAGCGTTTTGACAAACTGACTAGGAAGTCGAATCATTTTGTTCAAACTGGATGCTACTTTTATCAATCTTGCAAGTCGGTTTGTTAACTTCCCACATCCATATGCAGATTAGGCTTCAGTGGATTGTAATGAGACATGGGATGGATTATAGACAATTAGGATCCTCTTCTCCCTCAGAGGCTTGACCTTTACATATGCCTTCAAACAATGTGACGCGCTGATGAGCTATTGTCTCATTAAATTCGAGACCTCAAGAATGTTTCCCTTGACAAAGATAGAGATGGCATCACAGTAGAGGTCTTATGGTGAAATGCATCAGAGGCCATTCAAAAGTAAAAGCTTGTAATCTCCTCATACAGAAAGGCATATTAGAAGGGAAAAAAACATGTATAGATAATAGGATAGACAGACATAGAATCTCTCCAGTCAGAAACATGGAATTCAATAGCATTGGCCCAAATGTGTTATGCTACTATACTAATAAAATACCCCTTTAAAATTTGCCAAAAAATAAAGATACATTCCATGATTGTTATGAATTTGATTTTAACTTATTACCAATAGCTCTTGGCTTTCCCATCAAATGTTATATCTTTGGCCGCATTTAGCAAACAATAGTAGGAAAAAGAACAGGCACAATGAAATGTTAGTGGCGTGATGTTAATGTTCAAGTTAGTGTTTGGAGTTAGTTTTTCCAAGTCTGATAGTGTCTAACTACCACACATACAAATAAAGGAGTGTACAATATAAACGTTATATAACAATAATAAAAGTATCTTCTCTCTATGTTAGTTGTTACAAAGTTTTTTCAAGTCCAATACTGTCTAACTACCACACATGAATAAAGATGTACAATATGAACATTGCTCAAACAATAATAGAAGTATCCTCTCCCTCTAATAATTGGGTTTTTACAATGTGGGTAATCTGGAGAAGGCCAACAAGCTGTAATGTTGGAGAAAGGTTACAGGTCTGACATAGTTAACTATGATACACTAATAAATGGACTCTACAAACATCGCATGATAGATGGAGCTCAACAAATCTTCTATGAGATGCCAAAACAGGGCTTGAGCCTTGATATTGCCACATAAAACACATTGATGGATGGAATTTGCCAAAAGGGTAATCGTACGAAGGCATTAAAGTTAATTATATTTATGACAGATAGCGGTGATGTCCCTAATATGCTTATATATACCAGTCTTAGAAATTGACTATACAAGGAATCCTAGGCATGACCCAAGGGTCCATTTAGGTATTGCATCAGATCTTAGGAAAGGTTTGACACTAAAGCCTTGACATTTTCAACAGTAATTAACAGCCTCTGCAAAGATATTTTTGAAGTGAACTCATGTCATCAAAATGCATATTGAAAGTGAACTCATGTCATCTAAATGAATCATTGGATTTTGATGTTCCTGGAAACCGAAATTATCTCATCTAAATAAAACAGACTTTTAAAACTAGTGTAGATAGTAAGGAAAAGCCACCTTTTCTAAATCCAGGGCAATGATTATGGATAGAAGACAAGGATGTAAGCTAAAATTGGTTGAATTTGAACTCGATGCTGAAAAATTCATAGTGGATTTGTTAGTGAACTGTTTGGTAGAGTAGCTGGCAGATAGCATAGAAGTGACAAAGATTAGATTAGATTTAAGATACCTCAATGTATGTCACATCCTTTGATTATATGACCCATAGGCCCATAAGAGATATGACTCAGCCAGTCAGATTGTGGTTTTCGCAGTACTGATCTTGATAGCTGCATGAGACCATAATGGACACAAAGGTGCCCTTGAAGCTTTTTATTGATGTTCATTTCTGCTTGAATCTTTTTTAGAGTTTGATTAAAGTCACTATTATATTACAGAATATCATGCACAGGATTTGAAGAGTAGAAATGTCCTTGATGAAGACATGAGGTGAAGGGTTTCCAACTTTGGGAGTTCAAGACTAGTAGCAGAAGGAGCCATTCATGTATCAAGCTTAGTTCGTGGAACTGTTGGCTACTTAAATTCTGAACAATTCGTCTCTCAGCAGTTCAGTGAGAGGAGTGATGTTTATGGTTTTGGAAATGTTTTCTGGTTAGGAGTGCTATCTCTAATGAGAATTTTTTGGCATTCACTTTCAGAAACTAGAGCACTAGGCAACATTCCGCATTGAGATACAGTTCTGGGAACAAATTTCAAATTCCAGTCTATACAGAAGATTGCAGAGATAACTATGGGAAACTAGTAGCAATAAAAAAGGAGAAAATCTTAGGCTGCGCATCACTGTATTACCTTTAGTTATTTTTGGATTGAAAGATTGGGTGAATTGATTTGATGGGCCCACTTTAGGGACAACTCTCACTTTGTATATTTGGGGTTTGGAACCTTACAAGGCCTATTTGAGGGCTTACATGGTGGTTTTTGGGTTCAAAATATCATCACTTACACAACTCCCTTAACACAATTCCACACTTAGATTCCTTTCCAACGGTGCAAGATTCATCTTAATCGAAGTCCATATGAAGGAGTTATGCCTTTTGCAAGCTAACCTATCTAGTTGACCACCATGGTACCATGTGGATTCCTTGTGATCTCTCATTTCTCACACATGAAAAGTTGGTTACATGTGGAAATTCAAAGACATTTTAGAAGGTACAAAACCCTAACCCTAATCAAGAATCAATGAATGAAAAAAACCTAAAAATAACCCTATATGACTATGAGGTTACATTAAATACCGAGGCATTAGGAGAAGAGGGGGCTCCATTCTTATGATATTATTGTATTGTTCCATAGTTGAGTAATAATAAGGGGGTATATATTAGAGTAAAACAAAGGGAGTAGGAGATCCTGTAGTAGCAATTTATGGCTTGGATTTTCCTCATAATGGGTTATCCCAGGGTAAATCTTATGTCGATCTTGTGTCTATATTTTCTCTAGTTATTTTTCTTTCAGTCCCAATTTATTTAGCGTTCAATAGAAATATGCTAATACAAATAATTAAGTTGTAAAATCCATTGTGACAAACTGTTCCAATGGAATATACATGGAAATTTATGAAACATATTGTTATGAGGGAAGTTTTCTTTGGGTTTTTGTGGGAAATTGCAAGATTTAGTGGTGGAAAAATTCCTCAAACCCTAAACACGGTGGACACGTATAGCGAAAAACTTGTAGGTGATTATGAGCAAGGATTTGAAAAACTAGAAATACAAGTCACTAATATCTCATGCAACATGTCTATCCTCACCATATCTCTAGAGAGAAAATTTGCACCTTCTTGTGATTTTGGAGGCTCTCGCTTAGATATTGGATTAGAGTGGAAATCATAATATAGAGGCAAGCTAGAAAAGGAACCCAAGAAAGAGCTCAAAAAGGAGAATCTAAGTTTTAGTACAAACATTTTTTTTTTGTAAGTGGCATAAAATTATATTAAAGTACAAAAAATATTACATGCATAGTGTTTGAGACATGTGTATCTTTAATATCAGGGCACATACATAAAATTGTTGCATCAGTCTGTACATTTCCCTTTGTGAGGGAAACCAAGTCTTCCCTGTCAAAACTATCATATTTATTTGGCATACTAACAAAGCTAATAGAAAAGAGAAAAAAAACACATAAGATTTTAGAAATTCTTGGGACCTTACAGCTTTCGCCACGGTTCTTTGACAACGGGACACGGCTTGATGTAGCCATCATCTTCACTGGAGAGAGCAGTTTCAATATCCTTATGCATCTCCGTTGTAGGAGGAGGTGTCGACATCTATTATGGTGAGCTGTCAATCTGCATTTGCCCTTCTTCAGTCTACCCCCTTGTCGCCACATCGAGTAGAGCCTCTGACATACATCATGTGTACTTGGTGTCCTCGATCTAGTTAATTTCTTTGGTAGGGTCCTGTTGGTTCAGACTCAATGAATCCAAGGATGTTTGTTGTGTTGAGGAGCTATCAGAATCACTAGAAGTTGGGGGTGAGGGAGCACAGTTGATTTCCTATAGAAACTGGGAAAGAAAAATATTCATTCGCTAGTAGTGGAAAAGCCTATGACGCAAGGGTTGTGTTGTGTAGTGATGAGCTACGAACTCGACTTCCCAGTCATCCACCACTCTACGCACACTTATGTGGATATCGTCTCTATACCCAATAGAAATGGAACGATAGAATGTTGTTTGGCCTTGTGCTCCCCTCGAGCTGCTACCCATGCAAGGCATTGCATGGAGTCTAAGGGACATTATCAGTGAGTGAATTACTTGCTTGTTGTTTCTTTCTCTCTATTTGGATTGAGAGATGGAATTCCTAAATTCAATGGAGTGGTCGTAGAGGATGCATATTATAATCTATTGCTCAAGCCAAGTCTATACAAGGCCATCGAGCAGGGTGACCAGGTAGCTGATCCAAGTGATGCTGACCTTTAAATTCTTGTTATGTGTTGAGAGAGGCATCAAAGACAAAGCCTGTGCCAGGTGACCGATGGTACAGGGTAGAGTGCCTTCCAAGATGGATCCACTAATACATTTGGTCATATTTTTCCATGAAATATTTCCACGTTTTGAACATTCATGGATTAATACTTCATTTTTTAATAATGGCAGAAAAATCGTGGAAATATTGATGTTTTTAATTTTAGAGGAACTTTCATCTCTATATTGACGATATATGGCTATCTTTGCACACCTGCCAAACCAATGCTAGCTTTCAATGCGCGGGTCAACTCATGCATTTTCGACACATTTGTTGAAGTTACGACAAGGTTCTTGGTGATTGATTGAGCGCAAATTGAGCCCAGATTTCTTTATCAACCATATCCAAAACTAGAGAGATCAATCATTCTCTACTTCTTCAATGGGTGACTCAACCAGGAAAAGAAGATCAGCCAACCTTTAGAGGACAATATGGAACCTGTGGGAAACGAAATGCCTTCGCTTTCCCTTGAAGAAGATGTTGTTGTCACAACTTTGGTTGGAATGCATGGAAATGAAAATGTAGATCAATGGGAGGAATTTGTGAACAATGATATGGACCATTCACCAACGAGTGATGAAGACCTAATTCATGCCAAATATTCGTTTGATGGTAGATTTTTTTTTTCTTTATTTGATAAAATGGTACATTTCAAAGAACAATCTACCTTGTGGGAGGATTCCTTCAAAGGTAGCGATGAATTGTGTAGAACTAAGGATGTCCAAATTCTTGATTTGGTACATCGTGTTACAGGTTTAGAGAAAAGAATTGTGAAAACTGAAAAAATAATTGACCAGAAGGATTAACTTATTAAGGATCAATGTTCTAAATTTACTGTAGTTCTAGTAGAATCGATTTCTGACCTTGCCAGACTGAAAGACATGTATCAGGCTCAAAAGAAAAAAAATGAGGAAACTATAGGGAGACTTGAAAATGAGCTGAAAAATAGGCCTGAAGTTTTGAACATGCCACCATTGAAGACTGTATTTGGTAAGGAAGCAGAACTTCAACAAGAATTAAAGTAGAAAGAAACATTTAGTGCAGTTTTGAAGGTTGAGTTTCAAGGGGCATTGAGAGAGATGATCATTAAATAACAAAATGAGACTGCAGAATATGAAGCAAGATTGGAAAAATTGAATAAAACAATTAAAAACAAAAATGAGTTGCTACAAAAAAAGAGAATTGAAAGGATTTGAGCAACTCTCGAGGCTAAAAGTGCTGGAAGAGGGAAAAAATAAACAGTCAAGGGTAAACAAGTCTGCACACCAGAAGAATCAACAGTCAAGGTTAAACATGTCTGCACACCAAAAAAATCAATAGTCAAGGGTAAGTATTATATTTACATTTATTACAAGTATAGTATGGATGGACTATGAATGTATGGATTTTAACATAATTCCCTAAAATGAAGCATGTTTTGTTGGGAGAAAGAAAATTGGAACAATTTCAATATTATGTTTCCCTTGTGGTTTGAATTTTGTACTTTGGTGGGGTGTTTTAGAATAATCCCACTTGTTATGCATGCTTTAAATGGTAAACATATCCCATATGCTTTAAATGATGATGATGATGAACTAGATGACAATGACAGTGATGATGTTTTTAATGAAGACAATGATGGAAATGATGATGATGATGATCATCATCATCTTTGTCATTGTCGACATCATGATTATCACAATAGTCATCATCATCGGCATAATCATCATCCATGTCATCAACATCACCATTGTCCTTGACATCATCATCATGATTATTGACATTTTCATTAGTTATTCATCATTACCTTTGGCATAAGAAATAACATCTACCCAAAATATGTGATTAGTGGAAAAGGGTCATGAAGGACACACACGATTTATGCATGACAAATAACAACTTATTTTTTAAGATGATCAACATCATCATTATGATTGTACTCATCATAATTGTCATCATCACCATCATCACCATTCATTTCATTGCCATCATAATCATCGGCAATGTCGTCATTGTCATTATCCTCCTCCTCCTCATCATAATCGTCATCATCATTATCATTGTCATCGTTCTCCTCATTATCAACAACATTATCATCATCATCATAATCGTCATCATCATTATCATTGTCATCGTTCTCCTCATTATCAACAACATTATCATCATCATCATAACCATCCTCAATATCATAATCATTATCCTCATTTTCATCTTCAATATATGGGTGCAAAAGTGGATAAAAACATGGATGCAAAAAAGGATGCAAACATGGATGCAACAAAAGTAGGTGCAAAAGTGGGCACATAATGGGGTGCACCAAAAATGGATGCAAAAGGTGATGCAAAAGTGGATGCAAAAAGTGATGCAATCATGGAAGCAAAACATGATGAAAAAAGTGGCGCAAAAGTGGATACAACCATTGATGTAAAATTGGATACAAAATTGGATGCGAAAGTGGATGCAACAAAAGTAGATGCAAAAGTAGTCATAACACCCAACGAAAAACTCGATGCAAAAGTGGATGCAAAAATGGATGCAAAAAGGGATGCAATAACTGATGTAAAATTGGATGCAAAAAAAGATGCAATCGTGGATGCAAAAGTTGAAGCAAAAGTGGGTGTAAAAGTAAGCGCAAAAATGGGTGGGAATTGGGACGCGAAAAAAGTGGATACAAACGTGGATGCAATAGTAGATGCAAAAAAAGACGTAAACATAGATGCAAAATGGGATGCAAAAAGGGATGAAAACGTGGGTGCAAAAGTGGACAAAAAAATGGATGCAAAAGTGGATGCAAAAATAGCTAAAACAAAACAAGATGCAAAAATAGACTCAAAACAGGATGTAAACTTTGATGCAAAACTTGGTGCACGAAGGGATGCAAAAAAAGAAGTAGAAGTGGATGCAAAAGTGGATGTAAAAAAGGATGCAAAAGTGGATGAAAACAAGGGCGTAAAATTTGAGGCAAACATGGGCATCAAAGGGGGCGCAACAAGAGTAGATGTACAAACTAGGTGCAAAATTAGGTGCAAAACTAGGCTCAAAACCTGTCGCAAAACCTGATGCAAAACTTGGCGCATAACTAGGTGCAAAACCCAGTGCAAATTACGCCACAATTTGCGCCAGATATAGAAAAAGGACGCAAAAAACGCCTAAAATAGCACCAACCCGTGAAATTGCGCCATTTTGTCCAAAAAATGAAGAAAAATACACTGAAAGATGGTCTAGACGCAAAAAAGGATGCAAAAAGAGATGCTAAATCTAGTTTTTGTTGTAGTGATAGAAACATAAATGATGGAAAACAAACAAAGCCGCTATTGTTTAATCTAACTTGAGTTATAGTTTGAATGGACGACATATTGGGATTGTGATGACACTTGTGTGGTATGGTAGGAGGTACCTAATAACTTCTTGGCAGGGTTACAAGGTTTATGAAAAAATGGGATGAAAAGTACAGCCTAAGTAGCAAGTTCTATTGTGGGTCATAAGTGTGATTCTATTTCTGTGATGATATCGAAGTGTGATTCTATTTCCGTGATAATGATTCAAAAGTGTGATTCTTAATTCTCCCTTATTTCAGGTAAATATAAATGATATAGAGCCAAAAGAACAGCTTACCATCTTGCCAAGAGAAAAGCACACATCCACAAAATCCCACTAACTACTGATGAACCTGGAATTTAATCAGAATCCATATACAATATTGATTATTTCTTAGCTTTCACTTGTTCTAATTCCACAAAACATAAGCAGCAAAGGAACTATAACCTAGTTGTTGCCAAATGGGATTTTGATTCTTGTAAAATAGTTTTATCCAACATTTTCCATGGAGAATTTTATAAGGACTTATACTGTACTTTCACATTGCATTTCTTACAAACCTGTTTAATCCTACAAATTTTTCTTGGGTTGCTCCATTAAACTTATTGATAGTGACAGCCATATTAATCTAATTAATTGCCACCATTTGCATCGTTTGATGTCTTAAGTTCATCGCCTTGTTTGGTAGATTATGGAAACACCACATGACTGCTTCTAATTATTTGTTTATTGTCTTTATTCTGCATACTTGAGTTTTTTTATTTATGTTTCTACCCTATGAGATTTTCTCTGTACTGGCTTTCAAATTACTCTTGCCATGATGGTGCTACTCAGGTCTTCATAATTTTTTTGAGTTCCATCAATACTGAAAAACAAAGATACTTGGTTTCTTGACTCTATTAGATTTTTTGTCCATGGTATAATTTTTATCCATGTACTGGTGAGACTAACCAAAAAGCCGTGTAGAGAACCCATAAAATACCCGACAGGTTGAATCAGAAGCTAATGTTTTGTCAGCTATTTTTGTTTCTTGTAAACTTTTTGCTTCTTGTAAATGCGTAGGCCATGGTAGCACATGGAAACATTAACATATGTCACAAATTTTTGAAAGGATAAACTGCCTCATAGATGATTGCCACAACCATAGTGATAAGATTGAAGTGTTAACAATTCCTTAGTCAACTTCCTCAATTTTAGGACCCGCACTTGCACCAACAGAATGAGCATGACTGTTATCAGGAGAGGCAACAACTCCATGAATATCAGCACCAGCACCTCCTTAGTACATATTAGAAATGATAGGATTGAAAGTGGCCTCCAACTGCTTCATCTGGTGATCAAACTCATCAGCCTCTACAAGCTTGTTGGCATCCATCCACTGTATAGTCTCTTGAAGGGAATCCTCAATCTTTTTCTTATCAGATGGATCCATATTTGCTGCAATATGCTCATCTCAAATGGTGTTCCTTATGTTGTAAGCATAGTTCTCTGACAAGTTCATGGCCTCTACCTTCTTCTTTTGATATTCATCTTTAGCCTTGTATGTCTCTGAATCACGAACCATATTCTCAATATCCTCCTTACTCAATCTACCCTTGTTACTCGTAATGGTGATTTTGTTTTTCTGACTAGTGGTTTTGTCCTCAGCAGAGACATTGAGAATACCATTGGCATCAATATCAAAGCACATAGTGATCTGGGGAACTCCTCTGGGAGCTGATTCCCAACAAGTTATTGTCCCTGGTTCGAGTTCACTTACCCTCATAAACTTGAATCAATACACCTAGCTACTTGTCTGAGTAAGTAGAAAAGATTTGCTCCTTCTTTGAGGGGATGGTAGTATTCCTTGGGATGAGAACTGTCACTACCCCACATGCAGTTTCAAGCCCTAGCAAGAGGGGAGTAACATCTAGAAGCAACAGATCTTGCACTTTTTCATTTCCCTCCCCACTCAAAATAGCAGCTTGCACTGCAGCTCCGTATGTAACAACCTCATCAGGGTTAATGCTCTTGCAAAGGTCCTTGCCATTGAAGAAGTCCTGCAACAAGGACTGAACCTTGGGGATCCTAGTAGACCCACCAACAAGAACCACATCATGGATGGAGCGTTTATCCATCTTTGCATCCCGCAGGCATTTCTCAACATGATCCATGCACTTCCTAAATAAATCCATGTTCAACTCTTCAAATCTATCCCTAGTAATGGTGGTATAGAATTCCATACCTTCATAGAGGGAATCAATCTCAACGGTGGTCTGGGAAGTTGATAAAATGGTTCTCTTGGCTCTCTCACAAGAGGTTCCGAGTCTCCTGAGGGCTCTGGCATTACCACTGATGTCCTTCTTATGCTTTCTCTTAAATTCCTGTACAAAGTGGTTCACCAATCTATTATCAAAATCTTCACCACCCAAATGTGTATCACCAGCAGTGGCCTTCACCTCAAAAATACCCTCTTCAATTGTGAGCAGAGAGACATCAAAAGTACCTCCACCCAAATCAAAGATAAGAAAATACTTCTCATCGACACTGGTAGCCTTCTTGTCCATCCCATACGCAACGCCAACAACAGTGGGCTCATTGATAATTCTCATAAAATTCAACATGAAAATGACACCTGCATCCTTAGTTTCCTGCCTCTGAGAATCATTGAAATATGCAGGAACAGTGACCAAAGCATTCTTCACAATTGTCCCAAGATAAGATTCTGTAGATCTCCTTCATCTTTGTTAAAACCATGGAAGAGATCTCTTCAGTTGCAAACTGCTTCTCCTCCCCTTTGTATGTTACAATGATGCTGGGTTTATCGCCAACCCCTGTAATGAACTTGAAAGGCCATAACTTAACATCGCTTGCAACGCACGGATCACATAACCTCCTACCAATCAAATGCTTTGCATCTGCCAAAACATAACAGGAAAAACAAAAATATATATGAAAATTTTACACAAAGTACACAATCTAACAACAAACCCATCCTACATATGTAAATTATAGACACAACACGTCGTCCATCGCGTTAAATCACCTCAAAAAATTCATATTCGAGAATGAAAGAGGAAATAAATATATGACTAAATTATATACACAACAACAAGCAGTAAGCAGTGGAATAAAATCCCTCCCGAAAGTGAAAGTGAGAAAGATTAATAAACTGAGTATCGAAAACCGTGTTGATGGGGTTCATTGCGATCTGGTTCTTGGCGGCATCTTCGATGAGACACTCTGTATCATTAAAAGCGACATAGGAGGGAGTGATTTGATTCCCCTGATCATTAGTGATGATTTCCACCCTATCGTGCTCCCACACTCCCACAAACGAGTATGCCATTCCCAGATCGATTCTGATCACTTCTCCCTCATCTTTACTAGCCATATTAACACCCCTCTCACACAAAAAGCAATTAACTGAAAAATTAAGACGAGAGAACAGAGACCAGGTACAGCGGAACGTAAATGTAAGCAAGCCTCACAAATGATTGCCGCAACCATAGTGATAAGATTGAGGGAGTTTATCCAGATTCAGGTCTCTGGTGCTTTAATCTAAGAGGTACACCATTGAAAAACTCTTGCAGGAAGTTCAAAGGAGGACTGGAATCCCCAAATTTCATTTTCGTCTACTGTTTTAGAATCGCTACCTCCATGTACTGGTTCTGACAGGCCTGCTTTCTCCTCTTTCTTTTTCCTCATCGGTGGTGGTGCCTTCTCTTTTTTCCATTAACTCCTCTGAATCTAGAGTTTCAGATATAGTGGATCGAAAATAAGCAAAATCAGAACTCCCGAATCCATAAAATCCCCCAAAATAAGCAAAATCAGAGCTTCTTAATCCATAAATTTTCAATGAAGATGGGCAGAAATTTGCCGCCCACATTTTTGTTTTAAAATTTTCAATGAAGATGGCAGAAATTTGGAGCCCAAATTTTTGTTTTAAAATTTTCAATGAAGATGGAAGAAATTTGGCACCCACATTTTTGTGAATTTAGTGAAATTGATGTTTTTAATTTTTTAATATAAAGAAATTTTAGTGATGAATATTTATGACTATAACACTCACATAACAAGACGAATCTACATAGCACTTTCTCTCAACAATTACATCACGATTGTGAGAAAATGTACACTATTATTTAATGAGGCTAAAGGTACACTATTGTCACTGGCTTTACCGTCTAGTTATTCAAGTGAAGATTGAATAGGATCATCCATTGGCATGTTAAACACAGAGCTTCTTTGTTAATCAAGATAGGTAATTGACAAGAGTATCATGTTGCAACAATTTGTTTGAAACTACAATATCAGTTATGTTGGTATTTTTTGATTTTATAAATACTACAATGTTATAATAAACTTCATGCTAGTTATAATGAAGATCCATTTCTTGTATGGGAGCATGAGAGTATGGGAAGTTGGGTCCTTACACAAAATGAGCTATATTTGTACTTGTAAGGAATGAATTCTTAAGTAGAGCAAATTTTTTGAAAACTTGGAGCCCTCACCAAAATTATAGTTAGCAAAGGGATCCCGTGTCGAAGTTGTGGCCTGGTCATGAAGATATTATTTTCCCTATGTTACATTGATAGTGGAGTGGTCAAGCTAGTGTGAGATTATTAATAGTGAAGGATTGGTCAAAATCTTGGGTGAGTGTTGGTAACTAGGTCT
>LPNX010167986.1:53900-75532 GCA_001517045.1 Pseudotsuga menziesii
CTTCTGATCGCCGATGTTTTATGTTGACTACGAAACTTTTAGTCAGACTGTCTCCCGTCATTGCGGCTGTGTAGGGAACTATCCGGCCGATGCTTTAGTGGTTTCGATCTTCGATGCTTAACTATCGAGGGTTTTTATCATTTGGGAGTGCCAACATTGCGGAAAGGTTGAGGACTAATCATCTGATGCATAGTGCTCAAAGCCTCAGATCACCAATGTTATTCTTGTCGTGGAACCCGTAGTATGATGGTCTTCCGCCGTTACGGCTCCTCAGTGAACTGATCATCCGATGTTATAGTACTTCCACCCGCCGAAGTGGATTATCTGCCTGATGCGTAGCATTTTTGCTTCCGACTTTCGGTAGGGTTTTATTGCCATTTTTGTTGTGCCGTTACTCTATTTTATGGGATAGCAGAATTTTCCCATGGGTGCTGGTCGAGTCAAGGTTTTATGAGATGAAGAGTGTAGTTTGGGGGTTTGGTGTTTTGAGAAGTGTCGGTTGCATTGTCTCGGCTCATGCTTTCTTCACAAGGTTTCGAGTTAGTTCAGATGCAGCTCATTTTTAGATAAAGAGTCTGTTCTATCAGGATTGTGGTTTTAGTGGGACAGCGGGCTTAGAGGTTTTCTGGACCTAGCTTGCAGGATTTTCTTTGCCTTATCATTTTTCTTTTCATCCATTAATATTGTTTATAGTTCATTTTACAGAATGTATGTATTAGTGTAGTTTGTGTTACTTTGTTAAACGCTAGATGGTCTAAAATCTGCTATGTTCATAACATGGTGACTAATGTAAGCAAGATATATCTAAAAGTCAAAATAGAAGGGAGGCAGCAAGGAAAGAAGAGGCTGAAGCATAAAAAACCAAGATAGAAAAAGGAAGGATAAAGTGAAGGTCTGAGATCTCAAATAGATCAACAGCAGCAGAGGCCAAGGCTTGGGAAAAGTTCATCTGTTACCAAGCTGGTCCCTTTTGATAAAGTGCTCTTAAAATCTAAATCTGAAATGTAACGTATTGTATGAATCATGAGCACTCACTAAAAGACAAATTTGTGAGAATGAACGGTAAGGGGGGGGGGAGGGGGGGGAAGGTCACTGAAGGGCAGCCCAAGAGTTTTGCTTGTAGTATAAGTATAGGAGAGTTAGATAGTAAGGGGACTTTTTCCTAGATATATTTGTGAGAGTATGTTGTAAGAAGAACTATTTCCTTTTGCAATAAAGAAATTACAAGTTTCCTGTTGGAGAAAGCTTTGTGGAAGGTTTCAAATGTTGTGCTATGGATTTGTTGAATGTGAACTATTTCATTTTCAGTTGTTATCCATTAACTGTGAGATCATTCTAACTCTTTGAACCTATGTTCTTGTTATGAATGTGCTCTAGTTTATTCTATGAAATTTCCACTGTGAGTAATGAAGGCTGTTTATAAGCAATTAGCTATCTGGTTGTTCATATATCTATAAATTTTCATGTGTTTTGAATAAGTAACAGCTATTTGTGATTTTTCTTAATGCATGCGCAAAAAAAATTACTCAATGATAATCTTTCTCCCTAGGGATAGGTTAGTTAGTTAGTTTTAGTTTTTTCTTGCTATGTGTGGTTTAGATGCGAGAGAGTTAAGACAAGAGGTAAGAACCTGCGCATCACATTGTGACCGCTCCTCGTATTCTCTATCAATCTGCATTTTTAGATAGACACTTGCATCTCATACTTAAATACAAAAAACTAAAAACATACGCGGTGGACCGAGCTGTAACCGGTAAAACCTTTTATTTTGTTACTTGACCTATGGTAGCTGGACCGTAAACAGGACGGATTCCCGATACCAAACAGTAATGGGCTAGCTGGGAATGTTTACTGGGGAGAATCCCTAACTGTTGTTACCTGCAATTTTCCAGGCCTCAATAGTTTTTGGCACTAGAAGGAGGGACGCTAGTGCATGGCTAGCTGAGGAAACCGATTTCCTCAAGATTATTCCACTGGTGATAGTTCTGAAAGCAGTTTGTTTCCCAATCCAATTCCTGAAGAGAAGGGTAAAGAGCATCTGTATTCTGTCGATAACAGAGTAGTTAATGATCTGAGAAAACATACTAGGGCATATGTGAAGAAGATTGGAGGATTCCCAATTATTCCTGTCTTACCCAGAAGAGAATATCGAAAGAAAGACCGTCCTATATTGGAAGACGTAGTGTTGGTTAGAGATTTTGAAGAACTGGTAGAAACTGCCTTATAGGAAGTTGTTCAACCTCTGAATCAGTTGGACCTAGATACACCTTATTGTTCACTTGTTCATACCCCTGTTCATTCACCACCTCACTCTCCACCCAGAATCATGGAAAATGTAAATGCAAATCAGCCACCCAACCCACCAAATCCACCACCTATGTGGAGGGCTAGATCACCACTAAACCTAGCACCTCCTTTGCATGACTTACCTCAAGCTTTTGAGAAAATGTTGCCTAAGTTTGACCCAAGTGAAAAGATTTTGGTAGATGATCATTTGCAAAGATTTTACTTGGCTATAGAAGGGCTAAGGGCTGGAGAACATGAAGATGTAGTATTGAAATTGTTTCCACATACCCCGAAAGGAGCAGCAGGCTCATGGTATTTTTCTCTGCCTGCAAACTCAATCCCAGACTGGGACACATTTGAAAGGATATTAAAAAGTAAATATGCATCCCAAAAAACTCATGCAGCTCTAATGAAAGGGTTGCGCGCTTTAAAGAAAGAAAGAACAGAAAAAGTGCATAGTTTCACCCAAAGGTTTATTGCTTATCTTAAGAATTTTTCTGCAACTGATAAACCGTCTGATAAGGTTTTGATCGAATACTATAATTCAACTTTAGGGCCTGACTTGGCCATGTTTTCCAAGATGCAAGTCAAACCTATGTTGTCAGAAACTTATGAAGAAGATGAGAGAGTAGAAGCTGAAAAAGAGAGCATAGAAGATTATCCTGAGCAGTCGGGAGAAAAAAACTTTTGGTAAGAAATCCTTATTACTGTCTAATCCTAAGGAGGAGCAGTCACATGACTTTGAAGGAATGTTGAAAATGATGTAGAAACTATCTAACATAATAAAAGATTTGGAAAAGGAAAAAGAAGCTCAGAAATCTTATAAGCCTTACTATAAAAGGAGAGAGGACAACAATCAATCTAAAACTCCTCCACACAACCCTGCATCAATGAATTTAACTGAGGTGGGTATGGATAAATTTTGCAACTTTCATCAGCAGTCTCATTCTGAAAGAAATTTCCCTCAATGGATCAATTCGATGACATTAGTAATGAATCAACTATTGGACTCTAAACTAACAGAGGCTGCTGATGAGGAAGAAAAGGGAAATAAATCCACAGAAAAACAAGAGGATGATGCTCTGGTTTTATGGGACTATGTCTCACTTTTTGATATAGAATACGAAAGTACTCTGAAGCATGAGGAGATATCAAAAACAAATGTGACAACAAGGAGCCAAGATTTGTTAAATAAAGACAATTCCATAATTCCAAAGATGAAGAAAATTCAAGACAATATGAAGAAAATACAGAAGAACAACACAGATGATAAAATACTTGAACTTACTATTAGCAGTCAAGATCCAAAACAAGTCAACATGCCTGTTAGGCCTATTAGAGACAAAGCTGATAATGTCAAGGAAAATCTCAAAGCACCTGAGATGGGGTACGAATTGTTAAAAGCACTTGAAGTACCAGAGGAGGAGCTTCCCACTAACAACCAACCTATAGAAGAGATTGTTGAAGCAAGTGTGGGAGGTAAGACTAGGTTTAAAACCCCACCATTCCTCTTGACCTTTGAGATTTTAAACCATAAGGTGCACAATTGTTTAGTAGACTCAGGGTCATTGGTCAATGTTATGCGACTTGCAGTCTGCAAAAATATTAATGGACAACCTAAACCAACTTGCTGGCAGATTACTCAGTTAGACAGGACCAATGTGAAAGTAGTCAGGGAAATGGAAGATGTTATGATTCGCTTATCTGCAAATGAAAAGATATGTCAATACATTGATATTGTAGTAGCAGACATACTTGATGGTTATGGAGTTGCTTTGAATCGAGATTGGTCAAAAAGACTAAATGGGTATTTCACTTCAGATTGGTCACATTTGTGGTCGCCTTAGAAGGGAAGTCCAAACCAGATAAAAATATTAAGAGAGCCCCACATGAAGCACAACGTTACTCAATTGGAAGAAAAAATGAACCAGTGAATTCTGTGTTGGGAAATTATCTAATTGAGCTGGAACCGAGAAACTACCAAGTAGAGGAAGCTAACAGTACATCAGATACCCAATCCAATCTCCTTTGATTTTCGCGAGCTGATGAGATTGATTGTAAAATAGTAGACTTAGTTTCAGATGTAGCTTTTGTTTAAAGTACAGTAGAATTAGATAATGGGTATGCCTTTTTATTTTGCAGTCAAGCCCAGCCCCTCAACTTACAAGTTGCCAGATTAGTAGGGGTGGGCAGAGAACTAATCAATTAGTGTTTTAGTTCTCAAATTTTATTTTTCTTGATTTTTATTTCTTGATTATATTGTACATAAATAAATTGTTTTGGTCGCTTATTTTTTATTTATTTTATTTCTATTTGTTTTTAGTTAGATTTTGATCGATTTCAATAGAAGAAGCAAACTTTTGGTTGTATGGAGGGCATCAAAATTCTAGACTAACTAAAATCCTTGATTATAAGATTGTGTACTATTGATTTATCTGGAAGAATTTCTTCTAGTTTAGCAGTTTTCCTAAATGGCTATGAACACATTGAAGTCCTACTTAATCCTTGTAAAATAAATCAGGATCAAAAGGTCTGGAATACTATTTGGAGGCTCCATCTATTTCACATTTAAAAATTTCTTAGGGGGGTGACATCAAAAGACCCAAGGAAAGGAAGTAGGGTAAATAGTATATTATATATAAATGATCCCATGCTAAGAATTGAGAGCCAAAAGGAAAATAAGAGTAAAAAATCTCCTAAGAAAGCAATATGTATCAAAACAAAGTAATGAATCATATAAGTACAAAATTGCCAAAGTTCTTCTCCGTCTGTGAGCTGAAAATCAATACATCTCTCACACAAAAGGACATTATGGATAGAGAAGCCTGAATAAAAATTCAGAAAGAAAGGAATGCAAGAGGACTCAAAAGAAAGGACAAAGTCCAAAAGCACAAAGAGTGCAAAATGGCATGGGAATGAGGAACAAATGAATATTTTTGTTTACCATAAGTTACAATCCTGTGGTGTCCAAGCTGGAAACTACACGAAGACAGAGGTAAAAAATGAAACTCATATTCTTGGCCTCAAAAGAGTTATCTTGACTTTGAAATCTTGGTTTCCATTTTCCTAAACTGGACTATCATCAATGATTAAAAGTACATACATTTTCCATTTGGGAAATCGAGACATCTAGAAGAATTCAACATGTTGGTTTTATTGTCAAACAGTCTGTTACTTAAGGAAGAAATTTTCCAGAGATATGGGTTCACCAGGTAGTCGCCAATTGTTGCAGCTGCAACTATTTCCCAAATTTTTAAAATTTTGGACCGTCCTTTTAATTTCATTTTGCCTGGGATTGTTTGGATTGCTGAACTCCATTTTTGTTCTGCTACAAATTGGGATTGTTTGAAGTTGAAGTGAGGTCAACTGTTTTCATGCTTTTCAGAAAACTGCTATTGTCTGCCAATGCTTTGGACTATGGAGTTTAAAGTTGATTTGAAAATGATGTCCTTTGATCTGAATGATTTCCTTCATTGCTATCAGAAGTCTATTTATGTTTGAATCGAAACTTTAGTTCTCTTTGCCGCCGCTGTTTCAGAGGTGAAACAAATTTTTTCTATCGCTGACTAGCTGAATTTTTTTTGGAACTTAATGTTTTTGATTTGGTTTTTCGGAGGTCAGTTGAATAGTGAATTGGGGCCGTAGTTTTCTACGTAGCCGCCATTGCAGAAGCTAATTAATAAACGTCCCGATGGTAAGTTCTATTTTTTCGCCGATGCCTTGGTTTTATTGACCAAATTTTTACTTTGTGATGCTTTATTTTCATAATCGGAATGGTTTTTGACTATTGATCAGGGAACTAGTCCTTTGCATTGTCGATACAGCAACATCATTGAGCCTTTGGTCACCGATATATAGTCCCCGAAGCTTCCGATCGCCGATGTTTTATGTTGACTGTGAAACTTTTAGTTAGTTTGTCTCCCGCCGTTGTGGCTGTGCAGGGAACTATCCAGCCGATGCTTTAGTGGTTTCGATCTCCGACGCTTAACTATCGGGGGTTTTTATCGTTTGGGAGTGCCGACATTGCGAAAAGGTTGAGGACTAATTGTCCGATGCATAGTGCTCAAAGCCTCCGATCACCGATGCTATTCTTGTTGTGGAACCCATAGTCTGATGGTCTTCCACCGTTGCGGCTCCTCAGTGAACTGATCATCTGATGTTATAATACTTCTGCCCGCCGAAGTGGATTATCTACCCGATGCTTAGCTTTTTTGCTTCTGACTATCGGTAGGGTTTTCGCACCATTTTTGTTGTGCTGTTACTCTATTTTATGGGATGGTTGAATTTTCCCATGGGTGCTAGTCAAGTCAAGGTTTTTTGAGATGAAGAGCGTAGTTTGGGGGTTTGGTGTTTTGAGGTGTGTCGGTTGCATTGTCTTGGCTCATGCTTTCTTCACAAGGTTTTGAGTTAGTTTAGATGTGGCTCGTTTTTAGATAAAGAGTCTGTTCTATCAGGATTGTGGTTTTAGTGGGACAACGGGCTTAGAGGTTTTTCGGAACCAACTTGCAGGATTTTCTTTGCCTTATCATTTTTATTTTCATGCATTAATATTGTTTATAGTTCATTTTATAGAATGTATGTATTAGTACAGCTTGTGTTACTTTTTTAAATGCTAAATAGTCTAAAATCTGCTATGTTCATAACAGGGTGACTACTGCAAGCAAGATATATCTAAAAGTCAAAACAAAAGGGAGGCAGCAAGGAAATAAGAGGTTGAAGCATAAAAAAGTGAGATAGAAAAAGGAAGGATAAAGTGAAGGTCTGAGATCACAAACGGATCAACAACAGCAGAGGTCCAGGCTTGGGAAAAGTTCATCTGTTACCAAGCTGGTCCCTTTTTATAAAGTGCTCTTAAAATCTAAATCTGTAATGTAACGTATTGTATGAATCATGAGCGCTCACTAAAAGACAAATTTGTGAGAATGAACGGCTGGGTGGGGAGCCCAAAGGTTTTGTTGTTTTTGTATAAATATAGGAGAGTTAGTTGTAGAGAAGTACTTTTTCCCAGATATATTTGTGAGAGTATGATGTAAGAAGAACTATTTCCTTTTGCATAAAGAAATTACAAGTTTTCTATTGGAGAAAGCTTTGTGGAAGGTTTCAAATGTTGTGCTATGGATTTGTTGAATGTGAACTATTTCATTTTCAGCTGTTATCCATTAAATGTGAGATCATTCTAACTCTTTGAACCTATGTTCTTGTTATGAATGCGCTCTAGTTTATTGTATGAAATTTCCACTGTGAGTAATGAAGGTTGTTCATAAGCAATTAGCTATTTGGTTGTTCATATATCTATAAATGTTCATGTGTTTTGAAATAAGTAGCAAATATCTGTGATATTTCATAATGCATGCGCAAAAAACATTACTCAATGATAATGTTGCTCCCTAGGGATAGGTTAGATAGTTAGTTTTAGTTTTTTCTTGTTGTGTGTGGTTTAGATGCGAGAGAGGTAAGACGAGAGGTAAGAACCTGCGCATGACATTGTGACCACTCCTCGTATTCTCTATCAATATGCATTTTTAGATAGGCACTTGCATCTCATACTTAAATACAAGAAACTAAAACATACATGGTGGACTGGGCATAATCGGTAAAACCTTTTATTTTGTTACTTGACCTGCGGTAGTCAGACCGTAAACAGGATGGATTCCCCATACCAAATAGTAATGGGCTTGTTGGGAACATTTACTAGGGAGAGTCCCTAACTGTTGTTACCTACGATTTTCCAAGCCTTAACAGTTTTTGGTGCTAGAAGGAGGGCCGCCAATGCATGGCTGGTCAAGGAAACCCATTTCCTCGAGATTATTCCACCGGTGATAGTTCTGAAAGAAGTTTGTTTCCCAATCCAAATCCTGACGAGAAGGGTAAATAGCATCTGTATTCTGTCGATAACGAAGTAGTTAATGATCTGAGAAGACATACTAGGGCATATGTGAAGAAGATTGGAGGATTCCCAATTATTCTTGTCTTACCCAGAAGAGAATATCGAAAGAAAGACTATCCTATATTGGAAGACGCAGTGTTGGTTAGATATTTTGAAGAACTGGTAGAAACATCCTTACAGAAAGTTGTTCAACCTCTGAATTAGTTGGACCCAGATACACCTTACTATTCACCTGTTCATACCCCTGTTCATTCACCACCTCACTCTCCAACCTGAATCGTGGAAAATGTAAACGCAAATCAGTCGTCCAACCCACCAAATCCACCACCTTTGTGGAGGGCTAGATCACCACTAAACCTAGCACCTCCTTTGCATGACTTACCTCAAGCTTTTGAGAAAATGTTGCCTAAGTTTGACCCAAGTGAAAAGATCTTGGTAGATGATCATTTACAAAGCTTTTACTTGGCTATAGAAGGGATAAGGGCTGGAGAACATGAAGATGTAGTCTGCAGATTGTTTCCACATACCTCGAAAGGAGCAGTAGCCTCATGGTATTTTTCTCTTCTTGCAAACTCAATCCTAGACTGGGACACATTTGAAAGGATATTTAGAATTAAATATGCAGCCTAGAAAACTCATGCAGCTCTAATGAAATGGTTGTGTGCTTTAAAGAAAGAAAGAAAATAAAAAGTGCATAGTTTCACCCAAAGGTTTGTTGCTTATCTTAAGAATTTTTCTGCAACTGATAAACCGTCTGATAAGGTTTTGATCGAATACTATACTTCAGCTTTAGGACCTGACTTGGCCATGTTTTCCAAGATGCAAGTCAAACCTACGTTGTCAGAAACTTATGAAGAATCTGAGAGAGTAGAAGCTAAAAAAGAGAGCATAGAAGATTATCCTGAGCAGTCGAGAGAATTTTTTTTTGGCAAGAAAGCCTTATTACTGTCTAAGCCTAAGGAGGAGCAGTCACATGACTTTGAAGGAATGCTAAAAAATGATGCAGAAACTATCTAACAGAATATTAGATTTGGAAAAGGAAAAACAAGCTCATAAATATTATAAGCCTTACTATAAAAGGAGAGAGGACAACAATCAATCTAAACCTCCTCCACACAGCCTTGCATCAATGAATTTCACTGAGGTGGGTATGGATAATTTTTGCACCTTTCATCAGCAACCTCATTCTGAAAAAAATTGCCCTCAATGGATCAATTCGATGACATTAGTAATGAATCAATTATTGGACTCTAAACTAACAGAGGCTGATGCCAATGAGGAGGAAAAGGGAAATAAATCCACAGAAAAACAAGAGGATGATGCTATGGTTTTATGGGACTGTGTCTCACTTTTTGATACATAAGACGAAGGTACTCTGAAGCATGAGGAGATATCAGAAACAAATGTGACAACAAGGAGCCAAGGTTTTTTAAATAAATACAATTCAATAATTCCAAAGATTAAGAAATTTCAAGACAATATGAAGAAAATAAAGAAGAACAACACATATGATAAAATACCTAAACTTACTATTAGCAGTCAAGATCCAAAACAATTCAACATGCCTATTCGCCCTATTGAAGACAAAGATGATAATGTCAAGGAAAATATCAAAGCACCTAAGATGGGGTATGAATTGTTAAAAGCACTTGAAGTACCAGAGTAGGAGCTTCCCACTAATAACCAACCCGTAGAAGAGATTGTTGAAGCAAGTGTGGGAGCTAAGACTAGGTTTAAAACCCCACCATTCCTCCCAACCTTTGAGATTTTAAACCATAAGGTGCATAATTGTTTAGTAGACTCAGGGTCGTCGATCAATGTTATGCCGCTTGCAGTCTGTAAAAAGATAAATGGACAACCTAAACCAACTTCCTAGCAGGTTACTCAGTTAGACAGGACCAATGTGAAAGTAGTCGGGGAAATGGAAGATGTTTTGATTCGCTTATCTGCAAATGAAAAGATATGTCAGTAGATTGATATTGTAGTAGCAGACATACCTGATGGTTATGGAATTGTTTTGAATCAAGACTGGTCAGCAAGACTAAATGGGTATTTCGCTTCAGATTGGTCACATTTGTGGCTGCCTCAGAAGGGAAGTCCAAACCAGATAAAAATATTAAGAGAGCCCCACATGAAGCACAATGTTACTCAATTGGAAGAAAAAATGAACCAGTGAATTCTATGTCAGGAAATTATCTAATTGAGCTAGAACTGGGAAACTACCAAGTAGAGGAAGCTAGCTGTACATCAGATACCCAACCCGATCTCCTTCAATTTTCGCGGGCTGATGAGATTGATTGTAAAATAGTAGACTTAGTTTCAGATGTAGTTTTTGTTTAAAGTACAGTAGAATTAGATAATGGGTAGGCATTTTTATTTTACAGTCAAGCCCAGCCCCTCAACTTACAAGTTGCCAGATTAGCAGGGGTGGGAAGAGAACTAATCAGTTAGTGTTTTAGTTCTCAAATTTTATTTTTCTTGATTTTTATTTCTTGATTATCTTGTACATAAATAAATTGTTTTGGTTGCTTATTTTTGATTTATTTTATTTCCGTTTGTTTTTAGTTAGATTTTGATCGATTTCAATAGAAGAAGCAAACTTTTGGTTGCATGGAGGGCATAAAAATTATGGACTAACTAAAATCCTTGATTATGAGACTGTGTACTATTGATTTATCTGGAAGAATTTCTTCTAGTTTAGCATTTTTCCTAAATGGCTATGAACACATTGAAGTCCTACTTAATCCTTGTAAAATAACTCAGGATCAAAAGGTCTGAAATACTATTTGGAGGCTCCATCCATCTCACATTTAAAAATGTCTTAGGGGGGTGACAGTAAAAGACCCAAGGAAAGGAAGCAGGGTAAACAATATATTATATATAAATGATCCCATGCCAAGAATTGAGAGCCAAAAGGAAAATAAGAGTCAAAAAATCTCCTAAGAAAGCAATATGTATCAAAACAAAGTACTGAATCATATAAGTACAAAATTGCCAAAGTTCTTCTCTGTCCGTGAGCTGAAAATCAATACATATCTCACACAAAAGGACACTATGGATAGAGGATCCTGAATAAAAATTCAGAAAGAAAGGCATGCAGGAGGACTCAAAAGAAAGGACAAAGTCCAAAAGCACAAAAAGTGCAAAATGGCATGGGAATGAGGAACAAATGAATATTTCTGTTTACCATATGTTACAATCCCGTGGTGTCCAAGTTGGAAGCTACCCAAAGACAGAGGTAAAAAATGAAACTCATATTCCTGGCCTCAAAAGAGGTATCTTCACTTTGAAATATTGGTTTCCATTTTCTTAAACTGGACTATCATCAATGATTAAAAGTACATACATTTTCCATTTGGGAAATCTAGACATCTAGAAGAATTCAACATATTGGTTTTATCGTCAAACAGTCTGTTACTTAAGGAAAAAAAATTCCAGAGAGATGGGTTCACCAGGTAGTTGCCAATTGTTGCAGCTGCAACTATTTCCCAAATTTTTTAACTTTTGGACCCTCCTTTTAATTTCATTTTGCTTGGAATTGTTTGGATTGCTGAACTCTATTTTTGTTCTGCTACAAATTGGGATTGTTTGAAGTTGAAGGGAGGTCAACTGTTTTCATGCTTTTCGAAAAACTGCTATTGTCTACCAATGCTTTGGACTGTGGACTTTAACGTTGATTTGAAAATGACGTCCTTTGATCTGAATGTTTTCCTTCATTGCTATTGGAAGTCTATTTATGTTTGAATCGAAACTTTAGTTCTCTTTGCCGTAGTTGTTTCGGAGGTGAAACAAATTTTTTCTATCGCTGGCCACGTGAAAGTTTTTTGGAACTTAACTTTTTTTTATTTGGTTTTTCGGAGGTTAGTTGAACAGTGAATCCGGGCCGTAGTTCTCTACGCGGCCGCCATTACAGAAGCTAATTAATAAACGTCCCGATGGTAAGTTTTGTTTTTTCGTCGATGCCTTGGTTTTATTGACCAACTTTTTACTTTGCGATGCTTTATTTTCGTAATCAGAATGGTTTTTGACTATTGATTGAGGAAATAGTCCTTTGCATTGCTGATACAGCGGCAGCATTGAGCCTTTGGTTGCCAATACATAGTCCACGAAGCTTCTGACCGCAGATGTTTTATGTTGACTGCAGAACTTTTAGTCAGTCTGTCTCCCGCTGTTGCGGCTGTGCAGGGAACTATCCGGACGATGATTTAGTGGTTTCGATCTCCGACACTTAACTATCGAGGGTTTTTAGCATTTGGGAGTGCTGAAATTGTGGAAAGGTTGAGGACTAATCGTTCGATGCATAGTGCTCAAAGCCTCTGATCACCGACGTTATTCTTGTCGTGAAACCCGTAGTCTGATGGTCTTCCACTGTTGCGGCTCCTCAGTGAACTGATCATTTGATGTTATAGTACTTCCTCCTACCAAAGTGGATTATCTGCTCGATGCTTAGCGTTTTTGCTTCCAACTGTCGATAGGGTTTTCCCGTTGTTTTTGTTGTGCTGTTACTCTATTTTATGGGATGGCAGAATTTTCCCATGGGTCCTGGTCGAGTCAAGGTTTTCTGAGATGAAGAGCGCAGTTTGGGGGTTTGGTGTTTTGAGGAGTGTCGGTTGCATTGTCTCCGCTCATGCTTTCTTCACAAGGTTTCGAGTTTGTTCAGATGCGTCTTGTTTTTAGATAAAGAGTCTATTCTATAAGGATTGTGGTTTTAGTGGGACAATGGGCTTAGAGGTTTTTCGGACCCAGCTTGCAGGATTTTCTTTGCCTTCCCATTTTTCTTTTCATGCATTAATATTGTTTATAGTTCATTTTACAGAATGCATGTATTAGTGTAGTTTGTGTTACTTTGTCAAACACTAGATGGTCTAAAATATACTATGTTCATAACAAGGTGACTACTGCAAGCAAGATATATCTAAAAGTCAAAATAGAAGAGAGGCAACAAGGAAATAAGAGGCAGAAGCATAAAAAAGTGAGATAGAAAAAGGAAGGATAAAGTGAAGGTCTGATATCTCAAACAGATCAACAGTAGCAGAGGCCCAGGCTTGGGAAAAGTTCATCTCTTACGAAGATGGTCCCTTTTTATAAAGTGCTCTTAAAATCTAAATCTGAAATGTAACGTATTGTATGAATCATGAGCACTCACTAAAAGACAAATTTGTGAGAATGAACGGTTGGGGGGGAGCCCAAAGGTCACCGAAGTGCAGCCCAAGAGTTTTGCTTGTAGTATAAGTATAGGAGAGTTAGATAGTAAGGGGACTTTTTCCCAGATACCTTTGTGAGAGTATGTTGTAAGAAGAACTATTTCCTTTTGCAATAAAGAAATTACAAGTTTCCTGTTGGAGAAATCTTTGTGGAAGGTTTCAAATGTTGTGCTATGGATTTTTTGAATGCGAACTATTTCATTTTCAATTGTTATCCATTAACTGTGAGATCGTTCTAACTCTTTGAACCTATGTTCGTGTTATGAATGTGCTCTAGTTTATTCTATGAAATTTCCACTGTGAGTAATGAAGGCTGTTCATAAACAATTAGCTATCTGGTTGTTCATATATCTATAAATGTTCATGTGTTTTGAAATAAGTAACATCTATTTGTGATTTTTCTTAATACATGCACAAAAAACATTACTCAATGATAATATTGCTCCCTAGGGATAGGTTAGATAGTTATTTTTAGTTTTTTCTTGCTGTGTGTGGTTTAGATGCAAGAGAGTTAAGACGAGAGGTAAGAGCCTGCACATCACATTGTGACCACTCCTCATGTTCTCTATCAATCTGCATTTTTAGATAGGCACTTGCATCTCATACTTAAATAAAAAAAACTAAAAACATACACGGTGGACCGGGTCGTAACTGATCAAACCTTTTATTTTGTTACTTGAGCTACAGTAGCCAGACCGTAAACCGGATGAATTCCCCATACCAAACAGTAACGGGCTAGTTGGGAATGTTTACTGGGGAGAATCCCTAACTATTGTTACTTGCGATTTTATAGGCCCCAACACAAATTAAACTACTTTAAACTTTAATAGAAATTTGACATCCTCAAAAGAATCATCGAAAATTGAACCAATTATTCTGAATCTTTAACGAAAAATCCACCAATGCCATAAAAATTGAGCAACTAATTGTTTTTTTCCTTGAGATATGTCCTCTTATAAGGCCAAAGATGTAAAAACATTTGATCCACTTCTTCAAAGTAACACTATGGGCATTATTGAAATGCTTGTTTCTTTATTCCATTTAAAAAAAGACCAAAATGTCTTTAAGAGTACAAAGAAAGTTAGATTTTGTGTTAAGATTGATATCCACTTCTTGTGCCTTGGATGTTCTTGGTAAAAAGGAGGGTATGGATTGGGGGATTGTCCAAAAAAACCTTGTAGGGTGACATTTTGGTAGCACCATGATAGATGGTATTGTACTGCCTTTCTGCAAGGGGGGTGTAGGGTGGGTGGGGGAACTACTAAACCCAATGGCCAAATAAGTTAATGTAAAACCCAATGGGTAACAATGTTTTTATGGTCAACAACTCACAACTTCGATTACTTGTTATTGATTGCAATATCCCAAGTTTTTCAATATCCAGAAGTATTATGGCATGTATCATCATCGTGGACATCGACGTTGTCATCATCATCATCATCATTATGCCAGATGGTACATCAACATAATATTGATCATCATACTCATTATCATCATCATCGTCAGCATTAAGTACATCATGAACAAAATGATCGTCATCATTGTCATTATGGTCATGCATATGCCATTAGTGTTCTTAATCACTAATCGACAGTAGGATTAATGTCATGTAATTGTTAAGGTCAATTATACGTCATTATAATCATTTTGATGATAATAGGGTTGTTTAGATGTCGTTACAGAAATTTTGGTTCCATTATAATCAACTAGGATCCAAAAGTGATACCACATGCATAATCATCGTTGACATCCACATCGTCATCATCATCATACAATAAATCAACATCATTGTCAAAATCGTAGTCATCATCAATATGGATGATATTACCTCACAAGAATGGATGATATAGTCTTATACTTATCGAATCATATCCATACACTCCACCATAATTATCATAATGCATCATCGTCATGTTGTTAGGGCCAATCATATGCCATTAGGGTCTATCAAATGTTGTTGGGGACACTCAAATGCCATTAGAGCAATTTAGGTGACATTAAGGTAATTTACCCCTGATTAGGATTAATCAAGACCCAAAACTTCCATGATTACGATCATTTAGGTGCCACTATGATAATCAAGCTACAAAAGTACTATCACATGAATCATGATCATTGACATTGACATTGATATATCTGACATTATGTCGAATGTTTTCCAAACACAATTCCTAGCTCTAAACCTAGTGCAATTTCTAGTGCGGTTTCTTTTGAAATTTCTAGCACTATTCCAGGTGCTATACCTTGATCTATACCTGCCTCTATGTTGGATGTTTTCTAGGCACAATTCATAGCTCTATACTTAGTGCTATGTTGAATGTTTTTTTGTCGAAATTCTTGTTGCTAACCTTGGATTAATATATGGNGGTGCTATCCCTTGATCTATCCCTGCCTCTATGTTGGATGTTTTCTAGGCACAATTCATAGCTCTATACTTAGTGCTATGTTGAATGTTTTTTTGTCGAAATTCTTGTTGCTAACCTTGGATTAATATATGGTGCTATGCTATTCATGACATTTTTTCGGAGGCTATTCTTGGTGTTATATGGGATGCTTTTGTGGACGAAAATTGGGGCATTAATTAGGATGATAATTTTGATGCTAATTGGGGCGCTAATTGGGACGTTAATTGGGATGCTAATTATCATCCAATATAGAGCCAACTTTTAAAAAGGGACGATAATTGAGATGCTAATTGGGATGCGAATTGCGATGCTAATTGGAATTATAATTGGGATGCTAATTAGCATCCAAAATGGCACCAACTTTTAAAAAGGGATGCTAATTGGGATGCTAATTAGAACGCTAATTGGGATTCTAATGGGGATGCTAATTGGGACGCTAATTGGGATGCTAATTAGGACGCCAATTGGGATGCTAATTAGGACGCCAATTGGGATGATAATAAGGATGCTAATTGAGACGCTTATTGGGATGATAATTAGCATCCAAAATAGCACCAACTTTTAAAAATGGATGCAAATAACACCATTAAAAGCGCCATCCCATGGAAAAGTGTCCACTTTGTCCAAAAAATGATGAAAAATACACTAAAAGTGATAGTGGATGCTAAAAAGGAAGCTAAAAGAGACGCTAATCATAGGGTTTTGTTGTAGTGCATTAGAGGAATTTTATAAATTAACGGACCATAAATGAACAACTAAAATTGAGAATTCCAAGTATAAAATTTCCCAAAAATCGTTTGAGTTTATAAGATTGCATTGAGGATTAAGACCAAACAACTATCAATAAATTATTGTAACTTGGCTTTGCCATCTTTGATTACACCTTGTTGAGTTTTACCTATATTAGATATTAAGGGATGGTCAATTGTGTCATATCATCACCCATACCTATCATGTTGTACATCAATTCTATGAATTCCAAATTTATCTTTAACTCCAACAATTTATTATGATCGTTGATACGGAGGAAAAATAAAAATAGAGAATTGTTTCACATGAATCCATGTAGAGGGATGTGTGTATTCGTTTTCCATGTGAATGAGTTTTTTCTAGTTTTAATTGTTGGAGAAAATTCTATTGGTAACAACAATTATGAACAACTTGCACAATTAAACTCTCAAATTGAAACTAAACATATAGCAATTCAAACCATCAATAAATTCACTATCAAATGTCTACAATATGATTTATATTTTTTTTAAGATCATTAAAGGGATTTTATAAATTAAAGGACCGGAAATTAGCGACTGAAATTAAGAATTCCAAGGATAAAATTTCCTAGGAACTGTTTGAGTTTATGATATTGCATTGAGGATTAAGGCCATACAACTATCATGAGCCATATATGGAGTATGTGTTTTTTTGAAAACTTGTTATTCATTTCTTATTTCTTTCGAAGGCCATAGAAGAACGCACCTACTTATCAAAGAAGGTAAACTCTAAGAGGCCAATAATTGACTATATATGATGTCAAAAGAAGGGGACACACCCAATGTTATTGCATTTAATGTCTTGGTTGATGGTCTTTACAAACAAGGAAAGTTGGAGGAGACTATGAAGCTCTTCCATGAAATGTCTGAAAGTGTGACATCTCCAAAAATTCACAAAAAATTAAAAAAATTTATGTGATATTAAATGCTAAATCATAGTCAGAATGCTAGTTTAATAATTACCTTTAGTCTAGTTTAACAGATAGATTTCAAGACAAGATATTAAGAGAAACTTAGGAGTTAATTACCTTTTGCTAACTATAACTAAAAGGCTACATAATTTTACTTACTAACTTGTAAGTCACATGCTACTAACCATATTAAATCTATGTTGATTTTTAGTCTTGAATAAAATGTTTTTCAAAAGTTAATGAGTTTCAAATTATTGAACCCTGATCATTGGTTTGTTGGTAAGAATGTGTATGACTTTGATGGTTATTTATTTTCTTACTGAAGGGGGCTTGAGGTTAACCCGAGGTTTAATTAGCTTTTCTCAAAGCTAACGCAGATCCGATGCTTGTACATGATTCACAGGTAAAACTTACTTCTAGGTTTATGATGTAAGAAATTAAAACTCAAAATACCAAACGAGTAAGCTGGAAAAGATCCTTAAACTCTATTTAATGTCTAGATTATCAAAGTGGAAGAGTTCCTATGCCTATAGCAAAGACTACTCTACCTAGGTAACAATTTGAGTTGATATCGTGATTATTTGTTCTAAACACTTGAATTATATGATTGATTGTATATGATTATCCAAACATGCTTTTAGTTATTTTTGGTACTGGAAGCCTTAATAACTTCCAATTGATTTATAACTATGGGTTTTATCCATGTTAACCCTAGAACTTACCTAAGCATTAGCATTCTTATCTTGGAAACTAAAACTAATTACAAAGAAAAGACAAACCTAGGCATAGATTCAATGCATAAAACTACAACTACAACCCAAATAAAACTCCACAATGCATAATACAATTTGTTATAAACTAGTTCAAAGCTTCTACATGCATACAATAATTTGTTTATTTCTTAACAAATGTAATAGTATTACTTTAAATACATTGCAGGGTTGAAATGTAGATAAAACTATATCAAACGGTAAAATATTTCAACGGTAGAAGGTTCCACGTGGTGGATGCTTGCTAGAAGGAGGGTTTTCGCGATGAACCCTATGCATTTACATTCAATGTTTTCCCTGAGAACTCACTTGGTTTTCACAATTGGTTGTTTTGGAAAGGAAGAGTAGGCCGAAAGGCCCTCGGCCTCCTTGGGTCTTTGCAACAATTGTCATTCTTTGTTTGTTCTTGGCCTTAGCAGGTTTGAAGTCTTGGTTCTTTTCCATCGTCGTTTGATCGAGCTCAAATGTTAAAATAGTGGTTACTCTTGTTTGTCGTGGTAATTGTAGGCTTGAACTCTGGTTCTTCGCCATCATTGATTCTTAGAGCTTAATGTTTAAGCTGGTATGTTGTAATGACACCTCCCAACATTTCTCTTTTCTTCTATTTATAACTAAGCTACTTAATAAATAGTTTTTAATGTTTGTTGTTTGCTGGTAGGTGAAAAATATACCGTCGAAGGTTGAATACAATTGCTCTGAAGCTTAAGGGTGAGCAAGAAATGCTTGGTAAGCCTCGGTCCCAACCTTGGGTACCCTTCACTGATTATGTTTGCAGTGTTGTTGATGGTATTTGTAGTATGTTTATTATGGTGTTCACTGCTTGTAACAACTTGTTGTTTGGTTTTGGAAAATAAATGCTGGAGGCCGTAAGGCCATCCTTGGTGATAACCTTAGGGTTTCACAAGTGAGCTATGGATCTTTGTAAAAATGCTTGAGGGTAAACGTAAAACTGTCCAAGGTTTTTAAAAATTGTTTGTTTAATAATGTAAATACGATATGTGAAACTTCCTTGGCCTCCTGCTCAGCCATCGTAATACTTTCGAGGATACGAATCCGTTAAGGCATTTTGGTTTTATGAGTTGAACCATGTGGTGACTGTAATGGTTAAATTCTTGTTAAATTGAAGCCTCTATTTTATAATTATTTTGTTTCTAAGAAGCAGAGCTTATGGCCAAAAATTAAATACTTATTAGCATTTGTTTTTTTTCCTTTTGTATTTTTGGTTGCATAGTGCATTAAGCTTGGTAGATAGTTTTTCTGTTATTGCAATAATTAATTGTAAATTATGATACGATTGCAAAATTGGTTAAATCCATTAGAAAATTAGTTATTACGATTCTAATTGTGCAATATGTACCATAAGGGGGTTAACCTAGGGGTTTTTTTTTATTGAACAATTTTGATATTTAGGTTATCTACAGAAATTCATTTTTTTTGGTATAAACAATAGTTAAAATGTAAAAGTCTTCCTTTTAATTGGAAGAGTTGGAATTTATCCTTCATCTTACTTAGCTATTGGATAAATATTTTAAGAGATAAGAATTGGACCTTATTTTAAATATACAATTGACTATTTTAAATTAATTGCTAGCTATGGTAATCTTCTTGTTCTGCAAATGGATATAAGTACTGTATTAATGAGTAGGGTTTTAGAAGATCAGTTTACAATGTTTTTTTTTTTGTTGGCAAAGTGGTGGAACCCCCCTGACTACCGGGTTTCCATTGGCTAAGTAACCATGAACTAGGGGCATCTAAGCCTTCAAAATCACCTAGGGATCGCACCCGGCCTAGACTGCACCAACCCTTAACATGGTGTTGCAGCTGCAACTTTTCCCCAAAAAAAATTATTTTTAGGGTCCCCCCTTGTTTTTTTTAGCTTCAAATTAGCCTAGGCCCTGTTTTATTTTTTCCAAGGTTTGCTCGGGGCTCAGAAACTTTCAGAAAAAAAATAGTCTTTTTGCATATCTGTATTGGATGCTCAGTCAATTAGCTTTTTGATATTGGATGCTTAGTTGACTAGTCTTCTGATGTTGTGGAGGAACAGTTCACTAACTTTTCGATTGGTATTATCGGGAGCCTTCCAAGATCTAAAGAGAAGCATCAGGAGTGAGTTTGTCCATCCTCTTAGAGTTGGTCTATCGAGGTTCTAGAATCTTAGTACAAAGTGGATTCGATGGATCAGATGTTCCTTCAGCTATCCTTTTTCGATAACCGTTTAAGTGGGAAATCTCACTGTCGGGTTTGTTTTCTGGAACGAGCCAGAGTTGTTAGTCTGTCCACCGACCGACGTTATGGAGGGTTAGTTGGGATTTGGTTCGAAACTTAGTATTGGTGCCTCTGATACCGATGAATCTAGTGCCTCCATTTTTCGGTGTTTCTTTCTCGTCCGATGTATCGGGTGATTAGTTGAGTTACAACAAGCACTGCGGTTCTCCTTCAGAGTTAGGCTCCCGATGGAGGTTAAAATATTTCACCGCTAGTTCTCCGTCCCTGTCGAGGTCTATATAAAAACGTTTTGAGTTTGTTGCTTGTCAATTGTCATCATAGAAGCCATCCGACCTGTTGGTTATGCATCTTTCAAGCTTCCATTTGTCCTCCTCTGCACCCGCGGAAGGTTTTCCCATCTAGGTTGCCTGTGTCATCGTTGCCAGGTAGGATCTATTCATGGTTTTGGTTTCTTGGTTTTTTTAATGTTTAACCACCAAGCGGTAGGGTTAGGTTTCTTTTGCATTGTGTGGTTTTCCTGCGATTATTTTTATCCTTTTACTAGGATTTCATCCCATTGGACGTGAGTGTTTCTTTTTGGCCAGTGAGTTTTAGTCTATCTGCTACCATGCATTATGAGTGCATCTGGGATAGCATTGCGGGGGTTTAGGGCACGGTGTAGATACACATTTCGTTGTCTACACCACCCTGTTCTTGGGTGTTATATTTTTAGCTTTAGGTTAGAAAATCGTGCCTCCTATAGCTATAGTTTCCCGTGGGATTCAGGAGGGCCGTGCAACTGATTAGGGTTTTAGAGTTTTGGTGAAGCAAATGTTGGGGTGAGTTTTATCCTCAAGTCGAGGTGCCCATATAGGTTTTAGGAGGCTAGAGGAGACTAGGCTTTTAGGATAACAGAGTTTTGAGCAGGTTTTGGGGGCATAATTTGTTGTAGGGTTTCTTTGTTAAAATCTCTCATTCAGAATGACTGTGGTATTGACATAAATTTCCAGCATGCATATCGAAGAGATGGTAATATTTGTATGTTTTATTGTTTATCACTAAAATAGTTGCTAGAGATAGTTAGACTAAAACCATCATTAGAGGAAATTTGGGGTCTAAAATGGGCCTTATAAGAAAATGTGCCAAAATAATTTTTTGTGAGTTGGAATTCAAGAACCAATAGAATTTCAATAA
>LPNX010167986.1:75885-103996 GCA_001517045.1 Pseudotsuga menziesii
TGCGTGACTGTTACAGGTTGATTTCCAGCACTACAATATGCCAAGGAAATAGAAGAAGAAAGCCCAAGTGGCTGGAGAAGAACCTGAAGTAGAAGTGATAACCAAGGTAGAATTCAGTTATGAAGACACTAAAGGTACTACTGGGGTTGAACCAGAATACAAGTGGGGAGAAGTGTATAGAATTATTTCAAGCCAAAGTGTCCCTAATGCTGGTTTTGAAGACATGAACATATATGCAAATATTGAGAGGTCAGCCTTGATGAAAGTGGCTACCAGGCCTGAAATTTTTCCATGTTCGGAAGTGATAGGTTGGATCCTGCCCAGGGAAGATGTAACAAGAATGATCCTAGAAAATACCAAGAAGCAAGGTTATGTTACATACAACCTTGCTTATGTGTCCATGGCATATCATCTACCATCACCATGAACTTATCTAACTAAAGGTTGGTTAAAGGAGTTAGGTCTGGATTTGGTAGAGACAATGAAGAAAATGATGATCCAGGGAAAAAAGTTCAGGAAAAGGCCTTCTGGAGAGTATGAGACATCAACTCTCCATACTCCCTTTAGGTTCATTGCTTTAATGCTGAACATAATATTTGGAAGAGATAATGGGAAAAGTTTTAAGCTGGGTTGGATACCTGTTATTTATTATCTTGCTACACAAGGGACTATTTTTAACTAGGAAAGCATACTATCCAACAGCTTGTTGGCATGCATCAGCGCAGCATTGGGAGGAGTATCCCAAAAGAAGTCTAAATTCTACCCGAGCTCTATTTTGATCGATTGCATTCTATGAACTCAGCCTTTCCTTGCACTAAAGTGCCATTGGGATAAGGATCAGGCTCCATTATATGCTGCTTACAAGTTATTTTGGGCTCACAAATATTACAACTATTATAAAGAGATCTGTGAGAATTTTATCATGCATTTATACACTTTGATTTTCTTGGTAGAATGCAATTGCATGTCAGAAGAAGAATTCAAGGTGATGCAAGAATACATAAATTATTATTTAACAGAGGATGGATTATATGTAAGAATGTATGGTGGTTCAAGGGCCCCTCCTTTGCTCCCGAGATATGCTACTGATTATGTACTCCATAAAGAAGTTGCTAGACAGTTATATATTGATGGAATAGGGAATTTCCTTTTTGAACAGAAAAAGGTAGTATATCATGCAGTGCCAGTTTTTGTTGGAAGTTACAAATTTTCAAGGGTAAAGAATGAAGAAGAATTTATCAAAGAATTGGAATACTTTCACTTCGGTGAAATGAACTTCCATAGAAATGATTCCAAGGACAAAGTAGCTAATTACTGCAAAAAAGTTGGAGTTCATTTTGAGTACACCAATTTTTGGGACAAAGATGAGGAGACTTTCCACATTGCTAAGAACATGACAGCCCTAAGAAAAAGGTTCAAAAAAAAGATAGCAACTGTGCATGGTAAAGGCAAAGCTACGAAGAAATTGAAAAGACAAGAAGAAGAAGAAGCCAAGAAGAGAGAGGAGGAGGATAACAGACTTGTACAGGAAGCAGAGAATTGGCTAAGAATAGAAGAGGAAGAAAATAAACGAGCAGCTAAGGAAGCAGCTAAGAAGGCTAAAGAAGAAAAGAAAAGACAGAAAGAAGATGAAATTCAAAAAAAGTAGGAAGATAATGAAGGTTTCAGATTAGAAGGGGTCCAAAAAGAGAAACATCAAACAAAAAAGACACCTAAGAGGTTAGGAACATAGACACTAGAAGGACAGGACCCTACGAACCAAGAACAAGATCAGTCTGATAGTAACCCATTAGAGCTTGTTGTTCCTTCTAGTAGTACAGTAGGAGAAGGTTTAGGGTCATTTTTTGGAGTGGATTTAATTCCTTTAGTGTCCACTGAAGGGGAAGAGGTACCATATTTTAATACTATATTTTATGACAAAGAGAAAAAGAGAACTAAAAAGAAGGTGGACACTGGGGGTAAACTAGGAAGGCACTGGGGGTAAACTAGGAAGGATGGTAACTGACAAAATAGTAGTTCACGTCACACGTAAGGATCCATGATTATTAGCGAGGGATGGGTAATCTATAACCCTAGCCACTAAAGACAATGTGGATAGGATCATGACTGACCTCGAGTAGTCTCAGAAAAGGGTGGCCCAACTGAAAGAAACTTTGAAGAAGGAAAGGGGTGAAAGCTAGAATCTGAAGAGAAAGTATGAGGACATGATCGATGAGGTCAAAGTTTCAAAGGCAGAATGTAAAACTGTGCAGGAAGATAAATATGCTCTGATAGTATCTGCAGAAAATATGGAGAAGAATTCTCAAGCTACCTCAGTAGAGTTGGAAAAACTACAGCTGAAATATCAGAGTGTGGAGGCTGAGAAAAATGATTTTCAGTTATCAGTTGAAGAACTTAATAAAGAAAAGAGCATATTAGAAAGTAAAGTGACAGAGATATAAGAGCAAAAGACGACCACAGAAGGGAAGGCTAAGCTATATGAAACTCAAATAATAACCTTGGAGGAACAAAAGAGTTCACTTGCAGCTTCATTGAAATAAGCTATGGAGTAGAAGGTTGATATTGAACCTTTAAAGAAGCATGATCTTATGCTTAGAAAGAAGATTCATCAAATACAACTGCAGATAGCGGAAGAAAGATTTAAATTCCAACAAATAGACATCAAATTAGAAGAAATTGTACATACAGCCTCATATTTTTTGGATAGAACCCATGATATTTTGGAGACTCTGCGGGGAAGGATGGAATGGGTAGAAGCAAACAAATAATCTCTTGTAGATATATTAGTCAAAGACCAGGAGACAATAAAGAAAGAATACGAGCTGATTGAGTTTTCCAGTAACACAACAGAAGAATTAAAGAATTCAGTGAAGAAAACACAGAGTGCTTGTGCTGAATTCTGTAGGAGAGTGCTCCTAACCTATAATCGGTGTCAAACCTCTGCTGTGAAGAGATTGGAAGTGCTACCAGAACATGAATTTTTTTTGAAACATTTATAGGACAGATGTAGCAAAGATGAACAAGCCATCCAGCAAGTCAAGGAGTTGGATGAAAAGATACTAAAGACTGAGGTAGCACATGCAGCTATGAACATCCACTTGCTAGAATACCAATTGTGTTTGATTCCTGTAAGGATAGCAGGTATAAAGACCCAGGCTGCTCAACATGAAATTACTATCAGATTTCTCGAACCTTTTGGTTTTGAGAATATAGCAGCCGAGGAAAATGTATGGAGAAAGTTCATGAATGAACAAGCTGGGCCCTCCTAGTTGAATGTTTTGGAAGGTTGATAAATAATGTAATATATTATATTTATCTTTTTGTTCACAAGCTAAAAGACAAATTCTTGTAAAGGAAAGGTTGGGGAATCTCAAAAGGAAAAGAGGGGCAGCCCAAAAGTTTTTTTCCTTTTTGTATAAATATAGGCAAGTTTTAGGTAGAGAGGACCTTTTTTCAGACCATATTTGTGAAAGATTATTGTAAGGAGAACTAATTCATCTTATAATAAAGAGTTATATTTTTTCGGCTGGAGAAAGCACTGTGGAGTTTCAAATGTTTGGCATGGGCTGGTTGGATGTGAACTATTTCTGTTTTAGCTTGTTTCCATAAACCATGAGATCGTTCTAACTTATGAATTCTTTCATGTTGTGAATGTGCTCCTGTTTATTTCTGTGAAATTTCCACAATTGTATTTGAGTAACGAATGTTTTAATTAACAGTGAGCTATCTCTTTGTTCATCTTTCTATTGATATTCATGTATTCATAAATGTTAACAACTATCCGTAGTTTTTATTTATGCATGTTATACAATACATTGCTCACCATTAATTACAGTATTTCTCCCTAGGGATAGGTTAGTTAGTCTTCGTTAGTTTTATTTGTTTGTGATTTAGAAGCGAGAGAGGTAAGATAAGAGGTAAGAACCTGTGCATCACATTGTGACCCTCCTCATTATATCTATCGCCTGCATTTAGTTAGGCACTTGAACATCATACATAAAGATAAAAAACTAAAAAATACACCTAAATGGTGGACCAGGCCACAACCGGTAAAACATTTTAACCGTTACTTGACCTATGGTAGCCGGACCATAAACTGGACAAATTCCCCATACTAAACAATAAGGAGCTAATTGGGAACATTTATTGGAGAGAATCCCTATTTTAGTTACCTACGATTTTCCAGGCCCCAATAATTTTGGTGCTAGAAGGAGGGCCACCAGTGCATGGGTGGTCGAGGAAGCCAACTTTCTTGAAATTACTCCACTGGTGACAGTTCTGAAACTAGTTTGCCTCAGAAACCCACTCCTGAAGAAAAGGGAAAGGGATATATTTATCCCATTGATAACAAAGTGGTTGATGATTTAAGGAGTATTACCAAGGCATATGTGAAAAATATTGGAGGATTACATATTATCTCTGTTATACCTAGAAGAGAGTATCAGAAGAAGGACCATCCTCAATTGGAAGACTCAGTGTTAGTAGAAGATCTTGAAGAAGTGGTAGAAACAACCTTACAAGAATTTGACCAGCCTTTGGATCAATTGGGACCAGATTCCCCTCACTGTTCACCTTTTCAGACCCTTGTTCATTCCCCACCTCATACTCCACTCAAAATCATGGCCAATGTAAATGCAAATCATCCACCTCCATAACCTTCTTGGAGAGCTAGATCTCCTTTAAATCTGACACCTCCATTACATGATTTTCCTCAGAGTTTTGACAAAATGTTACCCAAGTTTGAACCAAGTGAAGGAATTCTTGTAGATGATCATTTGCAGAGTTTTTGTTTGGCTTTAGAGGGGCTACGAGTAGAAAAACATGAATATGTAGTTTGTAGATTGTTTCCTCATACCCTGAAAGGAAAAGCAACTTCATGGTACTTTTCCTAACCCGCAAATTTGATCACAAATTGGAATATCTTTGAGAGACTGTTCAGAAGAAAATACAGAATCCAGAAAACTCATGCAGCTTTAATGAAAGGGTTAATTTCTCTAAAGAAGGAGAAGAAAGAAAAAGTACATAACTTCACTCAAATATTTGTTGCTTACCTAAACAACTTCAGTGTAGCTAACAAACCATTTGAGCATGCCCTGATTGAGTACTATACCTCATCCCTCGGTCCAGATCTAGCCATGTTTTCCAAGAGATCGGTTAGACCCACATTAGTAGAAACCTATGAAGAAGCTGAGAAGGTAGAGGCAGAATTGGAGAGTATAGAACACTATCCTACACAGTCAGATGAAAGAACTTATGGAAACAAAAGGCCATTATTATTAACTAAAGCTAAGGATGAACGATCACAGGAGTTAGATGGGATGGTCAAGATGATGCATAATTTATCAAACTGGCTGATTGATTTAGAAAAATAAAAGAAGGCTCATAGATAATATAATCCTTATTATAAAAAAAGAGAAGACAACAGTTAACCTAAACCTCCTCCACACAGTCCTTCAACAATGAATTTGACATATAAAAGTGTTAAGAGAGCCTCAAATGAAATATAATGTAACTCCGTTAGAAGGGAGAAATGAACCAGTAAACTCTGTGTTGGGAAACTATTTCATTGAACTAGAACCAGGAAATTACCAAGCTGAAGAAGCCGGCAGTATACCTGATATCCATCCCGATCTCCTTCAATTCTCACAGGCTGATGAGTTTGATTGTAACATAGTATATTTAGTTTCATATGTAGTTAGAAATTCAATTTTAGTAGGAGTAGAAAGTTTTTGGATTCTATGGTTCTAAAACATTGGAAGGATCAGGAGCTAGTTGTGTCCTAATTGATCCATAAAAAAATAAACATTTTCTTTCATGTAGGTTAGAATTCGAATGCACAAATAACATAGCCGAGTACGAAGCACTAGTTCAAGGACTTAAAAAGCAATAGAATTGAAAGTAAAAAATATGAAAGTATATGGAGATTCCGAAATCGTTGTTAAACAAATTCGGAACAAAATACACTGCATTTCACCACATTTGAAAGCTTACCAAAATGAATTTTGGGATTTACTGATAAATTTTCATGCATTCAATATTGTGTCAATTCCTAGATTAAAGAATGTAGCAAATGACTTATTAGCTTTCTTAGCTGCAAGATTAGTACCTTCAAATAATAGATGCTCTACTGAATTACTTTTCAGGCCTTCTATTCCAGATAACATCACAAATCTAAGGGTTTTTGACAATGATCAACAAATCTTGGAATGTTTGATGAATGATGATACTTTCAAAGGAGCAATAATAGATGACGAAGAACACCAAGAGAAATTAAAGTATGGAAATTTCATTCCAAAAGGAGTTAGAACCTTAGAATAGATGTTTGATTTAGACCACAAGTTCGTGAAAGCCAGCAAATGTTAAGACTCATAGCTCGTATTTACAATTCGAGCTGATAAATTTAGGGATTGAAGATGAACCCAAATATGCAAATTTGGGGAAGTGTTGTTCACCTAGTGAAAGGTGTAAATTCATCATCTTATTCAGACAATATAAGGATGTATTTGCTTGGACTTAAGAAGACCTAAAGACATATGATACTAAAATTATACAACATGTGATTCCAATCAAGGTTGGAGTCAAACCTTATCAGCAACCTCTGAGAAAAATGCATCCAAAGCTTGAACCACTAATTAAAAGCGAAGTGAAAAAGTTGCTAGATGCTAAAATTATATTTAAAGTCAAACATTCAAAATGGGTCTCTAATTTGGTACCAGTGCGGAAAAAGTCTTGTGAAATCATACTTTGCGTAGATTTCAGAAATTTGAATCATGCATTAGATAAAGATAATTATCTTGTCCAACCCATGGAACAAATACTATATATTCTCTCAGGTTCCAAACTATTCTGTCTATTGGATGGATTTTCGAGTTACAATCAAGTATTAGTAGCAGAAGAGGACAAGCTCAAGACCACTTTCAGAACCAAGTGGGGAACTTTTGCGTTAGGAGGATGCCCTTTGGACTTATCAATGCAGGAGCAACTTTCCAAAGGGATATGGATATAGCTTTTCATGGTCTAATTGGCCGTAGTGTTGTGGTTTATCTAGATGATACAATATTTTCAAAAAAGAGAGAAGAGCATGCATTTCATTTGAAACAGATTTTCGAGCGTTGCCAGAAATATGGCATTTCATTAAATCCTAAGAAATGTGTGTTTGCAGTCACAGAAGGAAATCTACTGTGTCATGTCATTTCTAAAAAAGGGATCTCCATAGACCTAGAGAGGATTAGATCCATAGAACATATCCCTTTACCCCATAATAAAAAGGGTATGCAATCTTTTATGGGGACAATCAAATTTTTGAGAAGGTTTGTCCCAGACTTTGCTCAAATCGTCAAACCTTTGCAGCAAATGGTTAAGTAGAGTGTGCAGTTCAAATGGACTGATGTGGAGAAGAATGCATTCAATAGGATAAAAACATTGGTTGCTCATGCACCATCACTCAAAAGTCCGAATTTTTAAAAGGATTTTATTCTGTACACTTTTGCTTCCAATGATTCATTAGTAGTTGTGCTTACACAGAAAGAGGATGGTAGAGATGAGTACCCCATATTATTTATGAGCACTGGTCTGCAAGAAGCTGAATTGAACTAAACTGCGGTTGATAAACAAGCTTACACAGTTTTTAAGGCGGTAAAGAAATTCAGGCCATACATACTTAAGAATCGCACCAAAGTAATAGTCCCACACCCAACAATATGATCCCTTTTTGTTCATAACGAACTGGGAGAGAGAAGAGGTAACTGGGTGACTTCTTTACAAGAATATGATCTTGAATTCAAGCCAATGACCATAGTTAAGGGACAAGGACTTTGTAAACTAATGGATGAGGGTCAAAAAAATGAAGATAATAGCTGGGATAATGAAGCTGAACTACACATGGTGGATGTATGTCCTCTATTTACAGCTCCATACTCCTAGTATCGAGATTTAGTCCATTATCTCCAAGAAAGGTATTTTCCAGAGCATTGGAGTCCCAAGAAAAGAAGGGAATTACGTCTGAAATTAGTTCGATATCATATTATTGATGGAGTGCTTTTCAAAAAGAACTACGATGGAGTCTTTCTCAGATGCTTGGAAAAATAGGATGCAAAGAAGGTCATAGCATAATTACATGATGGACCTGCTGGAGGTCACTTTTCTGGAGGCACAACAACACATAAGATTCTCAAAGATGGATATTATTGGCCAACATTGTTTAGAGATGCTCATGCTCATGTCAGAAAGTGTGATACTTGCCAAAGAAATGGTGGGAGACAAGCTAAAGCAGCGGGACCATTGAAAACAGTGATTATCTTAGAACCATTTGAATAGTGGGGAATTGACAACAATTGATTATTTCACCAGATGGGTAAAGGCCATACCGCTATGGAAAGTAAATGAAGATGTACTTATGGATTTCTTGCAGAACCATATTATGACCAGGTTTGGGGTTCCAATTTACCTGGTTTTTGACAATGCTTCTTATTTTTCTTCTATTAGATTAACTGCATTCGCTAATGAAAGAGAAGTTAAGTTGCACTATTCTACAAATTATTACCCACAAGGAAATGGTTTGGCAAAATCTACAAACAAAAATTTGATTAGAATTTTAAAGAAAACAATGATAGAAAATCAAAGGAGTTGGCATCTAACTCTACCTAATGCACTTTGGGCTGATAGAGTCACACCCAAGAACTCCTTAGGTGTGTCACCTTACACTCTTGTTTATGGAAAAGAAGTTGTCCTCCCTCCTTATATTCTATTTCCATCTTCCATACTAACCCAAGAGTCTAGGGGTACTGATAATGAAATTCTGCAAATCCGAATTTATAATCTGTTGAAGTCAGAGGAGTCTAGGTCCAAATCCTGGGAAAGGTTTAAGCATCAACAAGAAATGGTGAAGCGTTGGTTTGACAAACACAAAGCTGGGAAAAAGAGTTCAAAGTAGGGGATATGGTTCTTAAGAGGGATCACCAGCATGCTGAAAAGGGAAAGCACACTAAATTTCAGCAGTTATGGGTAGGCTCTTTTCAGATTGCAGCAAAGCTAGGCCCCTCGACTTACAAGTTGCAAGACTTACAGGGGTGGGAGGAGAACTTACCAGTAAATGGTTTAGTTCTCAAGCCTTATTTTTCTTGATAATTTTTTATTTGGTTTTCTTGTACATAAATAAAATGATTTGATTTGTTGCTTACTCTAGATTATTCTTAGTTGTTTTTTTTCACTTGCTTAGAGTTTGATTGATTGTAAAGTTTGTTTGCTTATGTTTCAATAAATCAGCACGACTATTGGTTGTATGGAGTTCATCAGAGTTTTGATAAACTAAAATATTTGATCACGAGACTGCCTACTATTGACTCATACAATGTTGAAAAAAATTCTTCAAGATTAACAGATTTTCTAAATGGTTATGAACACATTGAAGTCTTATTTAATCCTTGTGAAATAACTTAGGATAGAAAAGTCTAGAGTATTATTTTGAGGCTCCATTCATATCACATTAAAACTTTCCTAGGGGGTAACAATAAAAGACCCATGGAAAGGAAGCAAGGTAAACAGTGTATTATATTAAAATGATCCCATGCCATAAATTGAAACCAAAAGACTAACGAAACTCAAAATCTCTTAAAAAACAATATGTATCAAAACGCATGCTGTAATCATATCAGTATGAATATGATTACCAAAGTTCTTCTCTGTCCGTGAGTTAAAATTAAATATATCTCACACAAAGGACACTATGGATAGAGGAGCCTGAATTAAAATTCAGAAAGAAAGCAATCAAGAGGACTCAAAAGGACTAAAGTCCAGAAGCATAAAAAGTACAAATTGGCATGGGAATGAGGAACAAACAGATATATCTGTATACCATATGTTACGATCATGTGGTGTCTAAGTTGGAAGCCACCCAAAGGTAGAGGTAAAATAAAACTCATATTCTCGGCCTCAAAAGAGTTATCCATACCTTGAAATATTGGTTCCCCTTCTTAAACTTAGACTATCATCAATGGTTAAAGTGCATAAATCTTGCATTTAGGAATCCAGATATCTTGAAGAAATTTAGTAAAATGGCACCATCAAAACAATTTGTTTTATCAAAGAATAAGTTGTTTAGAGATCTGTGTCCACTAGGTAGTCGCCAATTGTTGCAGCTACAACTTTTCCCCCAAAACTTTTATTTTTAGGCCCCCCCCTTGTTTTGTTTTAGCTTCAAACCAACCTAGGAATGATTTATTTTTGTCAAGGTTTGCTCGGGGCTCAATTTTTTTTTGAAAAAACTTAGTCTTTTTGCATATCTATATCGGATTCTCAGTCAACTAGCTTTCCAATATCGGATGCCTAGTTGACTAGTCTTCCAATTATGCGGAGGAACAGTTGACTAGCTTTTCGATTGGTTTTATTGGGAGCCTTCTGAGATCTAAAGAGCAGCATCAGGATTGAGTATGTCCATCCTCTCGGAGTTGGTCTGCCGAGGTTCCAACATCTTAGTACAAAGTGGATCCGATGGAAGGATGTCCCTTCAGCTATCCTTTCCCGATAACCGTTTAAGTGGGAAATCTCGCAGTCGAGTTTGTTTTCCGGAACGAGCCGGAGTTGTTAGTTTGTCCTCCAACCAACGTTGTGGAGGGTTAGTTGCAAGTTGGTAAGAAACTTAGTATTGGTGCCTCCAATATCGATGAATCTAGTGCCTTTGTTTTTCGGTGTTTCTTTCCCGTTCGATGTACCGGGTGATTAGTTGAGTTGTAGCCGACATTGCGGTTTTCCTTCAGAGTTAGGATCCCGACGAAGGTTAAAATATTTCCCTACTATTTCTCTGTCCTGGTCGAGGTCTATATAACAACGTTTTGGGTTTTTTACTTATCAATTGTCATCATAGAAGCCGTCCAACCTATTGGTAACGCAGCTGTCAAGCTTCCATTTGTCCTCCTCTGCGCCCACGAAAGGATTTCCCATCCAAGTTGCATGTGTCGTCGTTGCCAGGTAGGATCTATTCACAGTTTTGGTTTCATGGTTTTGTTAATGTTTAACCACCAGGAGGTAGGGTTAGGTTTCCACAATGGGGTTAGGTTTCTTTTGCATTGTGTGGTTTTCCTATGGTGATTTTTATCCTTTTACTAGGGTTTTATCCCATTGGCCATGAGTGTTTCTTTTTGGCCAGTGAGTTTCAGTCTGTTCACTACTATGCGTTATGAGTGCATATGGGATAGAATTGTGACGATTTAGGGTGTGGTGCAAATAGGTGTTTCACTATCTGCACCACCCTGTTCTTGGGTGTTACATTTTTAGCTTAGGGTTAGAAAATCGTGCCACTTATAGCAGTAGTTTCTCGTGGGATTCAGGAGGGCCACACAGCTGATTAGGGTTTTATATTTTTGGTGAAGCAAACATTGGGGTGAGGTTTTGCCTCAAGTTGAAGTGCCCATATAGGTTTTAGGAGGCTGGAGGAGACTAGGGTTTTAGGATAGCAGAGTTTTGAGCAGGTTTGGGGGGCAGAATTTGTTGTAGGGTTTCTTTGTTAAAATCTCACATTCAGAAGGACTGTGGTATTGACATAAATTTCTAGCATCCATATCAAAGAGATGGTAATATTTGTATGTTTTCTTGTTTATCACTATACCAGTTTCTAGAGAAAGTTAGACTGAAACCATGTTGCATGACTATTACAGGTTGATTTCCAGCACTACAATATGCCAAGGAAATAGAAGAAGAAATCCCAAGTGGCTGAAGAAGAACCTGAAGTAGAAGTGATAACGAAGGTAGAATTCATTTATGAAGACACTAAATCTACTATTGGGGTTGAACCAGAATACAAGAGGGGAGAAGTGTATAGAATCATTTCAAGCCAAAGTGTCCCTGATGCTGGTTTTGAAGACATGCACATATATGCAAATATTGAGAGGTCAGCCCTAATGAAAGTGGCTACCACGCTTGAAATTTTTCCATGTTTGAAAGTGATAGGTTGGATCCTTCCCAGGGAAGATGTAACAAGAACGATCCTAGAAAATACCAAGAAGAAAGGTTATGCCGCATATAGCCCTGCTTATGTGTCCATGGCATATCATCTACCATCACCACAGACTTATCTAACTGAAGGTTGGTTAAAGGAGTTAGGTCTGGATTTGGTAGAGACAGTGAAGAAAATGATGATCTTGGGCAGAAATTTCAGGACAAGGCCTTCTCAAGAGTATGAGACATCAACTCTCCGTACTCCCTATAGGTTCAATGCTTTAATGTTGAACATAATCTTTGGAAGAGCTAATGGGAAACGTTTTAAGCTAGGTTGGATACCTGTTATTTATTATGTTGCTACACAAGGGACTATTTTTAACTGGGCAAGCATAGTATCCAACAGCTTGTCGACATGCATCAGCTCAGCATTGGGAGGAGTATCCCAAAAAAGTCTAAATTCTACATGAGCTCTAATTTGATCGATTGCATTCTATGCACTCAACCTTTCCCTAAACTAAAGTTCCATTCAGATAAGGATCGAGCTACAGTATATGCTTCTTACAAGTTATTTTGGGCTCACAAATATTACAGTTATTATAAAGAGATCTGTGAGCATTTCATCATGCCTTTATACAGTTTAATTTTCTTGGTAGAATGCAATTGCATGTCAGAAGAAGCCTTCAAGGTGATGCAAGAATACGGAAATTATTATTTAACAAAGGATGGATTATATGTAAGAATGTATGGTGGTTCAAGGGCCCCTTCTCTGCTCCCAAGATATGCTACTGATTATGTACTCCATAAAGAAGCTATTAGACAGTTATATATTGATGGAATAGGGAATTTCCTTTTTGAACAGAAAAAGGAAGTATATCCTACAGTGCCATTTTTTGTTGGAAGTTACAAACTCTCAAGGGGGAAGAATGCAGAAGAATTTATCAAATAATTGGAATACTTTCACTTCGGTGAAATGAACTTCCATAGAAATGATTCCAAGGACAAAGTAGCTAATTACTGCAAAGAATCTGGATTTCATTTTGAGTACATTGATTTTTGGGACAAAGATGAGGAGACTTTTCACAATGCTAAGAACATGACAGTCCTAAGAAAAATGTTCAAACAAAAGATTGCAACTGTGGGTGGTAAAGGAAAAGCTGCAGAGAAATTGAAAAGACAAGAAGAAGAAGAAGCCAAGAAGAGAGAGGAGGAGGCTAACAGACTTGTACAGGAAGGAGAGAATTGGATGAGAACATAAGAGGAAGAAAAGAAATGAGCAGCTGAGGAAGCAGCTAAGAAGGCTGAAGAAGAAAAGAAAAGACAAGAAGAAGATGAAATCCGAAAAAAGAAGGTAGACATTGAAGGTTTTAGATTATAAGGGGTCCAAAAAGAGAAACAACAAATAGAAAAGACACCTGAGAGGTCAGGAACAGAGACACTACAAGGACAGTACCCTATGAACCAAGAACAGGCTCAGTCTTATAGTAACCCATTAGAGCCTGTTGTTCCTTCTAGTAGTACAGTAGGAGAAGGTTCAGGGTCATTTTTTTTAGTGGATTTAATTCCTTTCATTCCCACTGAAGGGGACGAGGTACCATATTTTAATACTATATTTTACGACAAAGAGAAAAAAAGAATTGTCAAGAGAACTGAAAAGAAGGTGGACACTGGGGGTAAACCAGGAAGGATGGTAACTAACAAAACAGTAGTTCAAGGCACACATAAGGATCCATGATTATTAGTGAGGGCTGGGATAGCTATAACCCTAGCCAATGAAGACAATGTGGATAGGATCATGACTGACCTCAAGAAGTATCAGAAAAGGGTGGCCTAGCTAAAAAAAACTTTGAAGAAGGAAAGGGGTGAAAGCCAGAATCTGAAGAGAAAGTATGAGGACATGATCAGTGAGGTCAAGGTTTCAAAGACAGAATGTCAAACCTTGCAGGTAGATAAAGATGCTCTAATAGTATCTGCAGAAAATATGGAGAGGAATTCTCATGCTACCTCAACAGAGTTGGGAAAACTACAGCTGAAATATCAAAGTTTGGAGGCTGAGAAAAATCATTTTCAGTTATCGATTGAAGAACTTAATAAAGAAAAGAGTAGACTAGAAATTAAAGTGATAGAGCTAGAAGAGCTGAAGACCACCGAAGAAGGGAAGGCTAAGCTATATGAAACTCAAATAGCAACCTTGGAGGAACAAAAGAGTTCACTTGCAGCTTCATTGAAATAAGCTATGGAGTAGAAGGTTGATATTGAACCTTTAAAGAAGCATGCTCTTATGCTTAGAAAGAAGATTCATCAAATACAACTGCAGATAGCGGAAGAAAGATTTAAAGTCCAGCAAATAGACATCAGATTAGAATAAATTGTAAATACAACCTCATATTTTTTGGATAGAACCCAAGATATTTTGGAGACTCTGCGGGGAAGGATGGCTTGGGTAGAAGCAAAGAAAGAATTTCCTGCATATATATTAGTCAAATATAAGGAGCCAATAAAGCAAGAATACGAGTTGATTGAGTTTTCTAGTAACGCAACAGAAGAATTAAATAAGTCAGTGAAGAAAACATAGAGTGCTTGTGCTGAATTCTGTAGGAGAGTGCTCCTAACCTATGATCATTGTCAGACCTCCACTACAAAGATATTGGAAGCGCTACGAGAACATGAGATGTTTTTGAAACATTTGCAGGACAGATGCAGAGAAGATGAGCAAGCCATCCAGCAGGTTAAGGAGTTGGATGAAAAGATACTAAAGAATGAGGTAGCACATGCAACTGTGAGCATCCACTTGCTAGAAGACCAATTGCGTTTGATTCCTGCTAGGATAGCAGGTATAAAGACCCAGGATGATCAGCATGAAATTACTATCAGATTTCTCGAACCTTCTAGTTTTGAGAATATAGCAGCCGAGGCAAATGTATGGAGAAAGTTCATGAATGAACAAGTTGGACCCTCCTAGTTGAATGTTTTGGAAGGTTGATAAATAATGTAATATATTATATTTATCTTTTTGTTCACAAGATAAAAGACAAATTCTTGTAAAGGAAAGGTTGGGGAAGCTCAAAAGGCAACGAGGGGCAGCCCAAAAGTTTTTTGCTTTTTGTATAAATATAGGCAAGTTTTAGGTAGAAATGACATTTTTTTAGACCATCTTTGTGAAAGATTATTGTAAGGAGAACTAATTCATCTTATAATAAAGATTTATATTTTTTCAGCTGGAGAAAGCATTGTGGAGTTTCAAATGTTTGACATGGGATGGTTGGATGTGAACTGTTTCTATTTCAGCTTGTTTCCATAAACTGTGAGATTTTTCTAACTTATGAATTATTTCATGTTGTGAATGTGCTCTTGTTTATTTCTGTGAAATTTCCGCAATTGTATTTGAGTAATGAATGTTTTAATTGACAATGAGCTATCTCTTTCTTCATCTTTCTATTGATATCCATGTATTCAGAAATGTTAACAACTATCTGTAGTTTTTCTTTATGCATGTTATACAATACATTGCTCACCATTAATTACAGTATTTCTCCCTAGGGAGAGGTTAGTTAGTCTTAGTTGGTTTTATTTGTTTGTGATTTAGAAGTAAGAGAGGTAAGACGAGAGGTAAGAACTTGCACATCACATTGTGACCCTCCTCGTTATCTCTATCACCTGCATTTAGTTAGGCACTTGCACATCATACATAAAGATAAAAAACTAAAAAATACACCTAAACGGTTGACCGGGCCGCAACCGGTAAAACATTTTAACCGTTACTTGACCTACGGTAGTCGGACTGTAAACTGGACGAATTCCCCATACCAAACAATAACGAGCTAATTGGGAACATTTATTGGGGAGAATCCCTACTATTTTTACCTGCGATTTTCCAGGCCCCGGCACATGGTTGGATTTTTTGGTATCCAACAAGATTAGACTGGCGACCTTTCAGCTTAGGGGGCATCTTCCATGCCCCGCCACCAACTATTCTACATCTCACGGATGATCAGTTTACAATGTTAATAATAGTATTATTGTTATACTATATGTTTACAACTTTGTTTCCTAAGTACTTAAGGTACTATAATTCTAACAAAAAAATCAATCTTTTGACTGAACACCATGAACTTCTGTGCTAGATGTTGAAAATAATAGTTTGAGGTTAGTACTAAAGTTAAAATAGCTGGTAAATCATTTAACTGTGCATTATTTATTGTAATATAACTAGAATAATTGTTTATAATTTAGGTATTTAACATTAGAATGATGAATGATTTTTCTTTACTAAGTGTAAATAAATAGTTTGTATTACAGTAATTATTATTGTGTTACACCATTCACAATTTAATGACCGTGTGACAAAATATTACTGTATGTAAACTCTTCAATTCGATAACAATTTCAGATCATTTTATCCATGTATAATCATTCCTATTTACCTCTCAACAAACCTTTTGTACTAGAGTACTTCATCGTAAGATGAGTGGAAAAATGCATAAAAGGAATTTTACTCATTAATAAATCATTTCTAATTCTAGGTTCATTTATTCATATAATCATTTACAAGTAAACTTTCTTAATTAAATGTAGACTTAAGCATTCTTAACAGATTCAAAATATCTAAGTACTAATAGAAAAACTAAACATGACTGCTTTCATTTCAGTAATTTTCTTGGACATAAATAAATAAGATCACAATGGAACCTAGTAATTTGTAGAAGAGACAAACAGCCCAAGGAACCTGTTCCACCCAACATTTTCCTGAATATAGTTCAAATTATTGTCTTAGGACCCCCAAGCATATCCATTGATCCAGTAGTATGAATGCATTGTGTGAAGAAATGGGATTAACTACCCCTGAAACTCAACAGTAGTACTCAATCAACAGTACTTCTGTCCTCAACAATATAGAACCCAACTAAGTGGCTGCACTAGTTCTGAATGTAGTCTTAATCACTCAATCAATTTCTAACTTTCCCCTCATCGAATCTCTTGTGATCCTTTCTCAAATTCATAAATTTCACAAGGTAATGATTGAACAACCCCTTGCTGAATTTGATGGATAGATATATGCATGCCTAGGTCTTTTTGGTAAGTTTTTTAATTAATGAGCCACCTTCTCTATTCCACTTTCTTGAGGAACATGACCATAGAATTAGGGAATTTTCCCCATGCAACAACTAGAAGTGATTAAGGATGCTTCCATGTGTCATTTTGCTCTCACCCCAGTCTATTCCTCCTAGTGGGTCAGTGGACACTCATTCAACATTCTCCTCTGGCTATTTGTCTCATATTTTATTTATTAAATAATAAAATATTCAACATAATTAATTACAGTCATCCTTGACCCCACTTGGTCAATAGCCATAAACTTTACAATAAAAATAAAATATAATGTTTTCTTAAACAGAAAATATTATTGAGATTGGGGTACATGACATACACCCCCCCTAAGTCCAACATCGTCCTCGATGTTGCTTTATTCATAATCCTTAGAGCTTCCCTGGAACAAAATTGGATATCCGCATATGACTCTCTAATTCTCAGGTTGCTTCTTCTGGACTAAGGTGCTTCCATTGCACCTTCACCTGCCCAATGGTGCGATTCTGAAGCAAGATCTCCCTCTTGTCAAGGATACAGTCTGGTTCCACCAGAAAATCTCTTTCAGGATCCACCTGTACATCATTTCAATTTATCACATTAGTAGCATCATGTACATATATTTTTAAAACAGAAATATGAAAAATATTATGAACTTTAAGATTTGGTGGTAAGGCCAATTGGTATGCCACTGGTACAAATTTGGACAATACTTCGAAAGGCCCACAGTACCTGGGTGCTAGCTTAGCACAACTTCCTAATTTTAAGGAGCTCTTTTTAGGTTTTACCTGAATGAAAACATGTTCGCACACTTGAAACTCTTTTTGAGATCATTTAAGATCCGCTTGGATCTTCTATCTATCCTGTGCAACCTTTAAATTACCTTGTACTTGCTTCACGATTAATTCCATTTCCTTTAATAACTCGGGTCCTAGTATTAACCTGTCAATGCGGTTACTCCATGATATGGGAGTATAGCATTTTATGGCATACATAATTTCAAATGGGATGAATTTTGATGAAGCTTGGTAGTGGTTATTGTATGCAAACTTAATCAAGTGTAAGTAGTCCTCCCATTTACTTGGTTGTTCTCTAACGGACATCCTTGACATATCTTCCAAAATTTGATTTACTATTTTTGTCTGTCCATCTGTTTGTGGATGAAAAGATGTACTGAAATTTAAAGTAGTATTTAGACCTTTAAATAAATATTTCCATAAGTTTCCTATGAATTTAGAGTCTCTGTTAGAAATTATAACTTTTGAAATTCCATGCAAACAAAAAAAATTGTTTCATAAATATTTCAGCAATATTAGCAACCTTATGAGTGGTCTTTACTGGTATAAAATGGGTTTCCTTACTGATTTTGTCAATAACTACCATTATTGAATCATTATAGTTCTGATTTTTAGGAAAACCTGTAATGAAATCAATGCTGATTATTTCCCATTTCCATCTAGGAATTGGTAACGAATGTAATAAACTGATCAGATGTTGATGTTCAGTCTTAACTTGTTGACATTCAAAACATCTAGCAATATATTCTGCCAACTCATTCTTCATATTCGGCCAAAAGTAATCTTTTTGTGACATAGTTATTGTCTTCTGATAGCCAGGGTCTCTAGAATAAGGTCTTTTATGTATTTCATTCAAAATTAGCAATTTAACTTTTGGTACGTTAGGTATATACAACCTATTTTTATAAAGTATTAACCTTTTTTCATTTATACTGTAACCTGTATTTAAATTTTCAGTTATATTTTCTACCACTTTAGCTTGCAATTTTCAGTAATTTTCATCCAATTTTACTCCTCCGAGCTAATCTTCTAAATATGTTTTGTAAGTACTTATTGTTGCCATAAAATTTAATCTTACATTTATGCTCAAAGCATCAACTACCTTATTTTTCTTCCCCTTGATATGTTGGATCTCAAAATCATATTCGCTAAGGAAAGCTAGCCACCTAGCTTGCCTTGCGTTTAAATTTGGTTGATCCAAAAGATAATTTAAACCCTTATTATCTGTCAGTAAGATAAATTTTCTCCTGATCAATTGATGGTGCCACATCTTTAATGCATGTATCATGATAACCAATTCTAGATCATAAGTAACATAATTTTTCTCATGAATTTTAAGTTTCCTAGACTCATACACTATTACATGTCCTTCTTGAGTTAATACCCACCAAAGCCATCAATGCATACAACGAAATCCTTGTTAGGATCCACAATTCTTAAAAATGGGTGCAGTAGTTAATAATTCTTTTAATTTCTTAAAACTCTCTTCACATTTTTAATCCCATACAAACTTCTTTCCTTTCTTCTGTAGATAAGTTATGGGGTTCGTGATCCTTGCAAATCCCTCAATGAACCTTCGATAATACCCGGTGATCCCCATGAATGACCGTACATTAGTCACATCCTTTGGGACTGACCATTCGCTAATTGCATTGATCTTATCTGGGTCAACCGAGATCCCATATTTGGTTATTACGTGACCCAAGTATTGTACTTTATCTTTGAAGAAGTTTCATTTACTGAACTTGGCATATAACTAATGTTCCCTTAACACTTGTAAAATGATTTTTAAATGTTCTTAGTGCTCTTATTTAGTATTAGAATAGATTAAAATATCATCAATAAAAACTACTAAAAACTTATTGAGATATTTATGTAATACGTTGTTCGTTAAACACATGAATACTTCCGGGGCATTAGTTATCCCAAATGGCATGACAACAAACTCATAGTGACCATATTGGGTCCTAAAAGCCGTCTTGAAAATATCTTCATCCTTAATCTGGACTTGATGATAACTGGATCTTAAGTCAATTTTTAAAAATACCGTTGCTCTGCGTAACTAATCGAACATGTCATCTATGCAGGGAAACGAGTATCTATTTTTAATTGTCATTTTGTTAAGCTGACGGTAGTCAATGCATAATCATAGAGTACCGTCCTTCTTTTTAAAAAAAATGACCAATTCTCCCCAAGGAGACACACTTGCTCTTACGTACTTGTTAGCTATCACTTCTTTTAATTGCAATTTTAATTCATTAAGCTCCAGGATGTTCATCTGGTAAGGATATTTTGAGTTAGGCACCGCACCAAGTACCAGCTCAATAGTGAAACCCAGCTCCCTTTTCAGAGGCAATCTTGGAATTTTCTTCGGAAATACATCCGAATAATCTATCAGCATTGGTATATCTTCTAATTTTAGTTTGTCTCTTGTTTATTAATGTGTTCTTCATTAGTTATAGTTACAGCAAAATCTTTACATCCTTTTCGAACAACCCTTTTTAGTTGTAAGGAATAAATCTATCTGATTATTGTTTTCCTAGGGATTCCTTTTACTGTTACTATTTCTCCTTCGTTATTTAAACAGGTAAAAGTTTTATCAAAACAATTTAACACTACTCGATGTTGTTCCAACCAATCCATTCAAATTAATACATCATAGGATCCTAACGGAAGTACATTCAACTTTACAGAAGTTTCAAACTGATTCATAAATAATGTACAATGTTTCACAAAATCAATTACTTTCCTTTTTTCTCCTGCAGATAATTGAACCAACCATGATTTTACAAATTTCTCTACTGGTAGTTTGCTTTTCTCTAAGAAACTGGGAAAGCCATAACTTAGGCTATCCCCTGGGTCAATTAAAATAGAAATTGTTTTATGGTTCAGCATACCTTCTACTTCCACCATGGAAGTCTAATATTCGTCCTATCTATTTTTCATCGCTGCATTGATTCTGGGCATCCCTCTTGCTAAATCACCAATCGTTGTATCTTCCTGCACAATATGAATTTTGTTAACGGTCTTCTTCTTGTTAGGACAGACTGATGCATAGTGAGGTCCCTGGTGTTCCCAACATTTTACCGGTTCCTTATGTTCGTTATTTTTAACATAGTTACTATGATTATTTGTAAATTCTTTATTTCTTGTGACAGTAGGGTTTTGCTGTGAGTTAATTTTTAAATTATTTCCTTGAAAAATTTTGTTAGGAAAATTGCGTGAGTTATTATGCCCAAAATTTTGATTAGGTGTGAAACCTTTATTTCTTTGTTCAAAATTATTAGACCTTTTTGTTTTCCAGTTTGGCATGTTCTCCCTTTTCCGGTTCTGCTCATAGCATAAATTTTCTTTTCGCATGGCCTCCTCAAGGGTTTTGGGATTATCATATTCAATTTTGTCCTTAATATGAAAAGGTAAACAACTCAGAAAATGTTGTACCTTGGGTTTTTCATTAACAATATAAGGCACATATTGCAGTAAGCTTAAAAAATTACTATTTAACTCTTTCATACTCATGGTTCCCAACTTTAGGTCATACAATTATTTAGCTCGTTCCTCGTAATATTGCTCCGACAGAAATTTATTTTTAAAGTACTTTTTAAAAGTGCTCCAGTTTATACTCTTCTCTTTTATGCCCTTAACTCGTTTTATGTCCTGCCACCAGATATCTACTTTTCCATTTAAGTTATATATTGTCATCCTCTCTTTTAACTAATTTGAATAATTATATATCTGAAAGTACTTTTTCATTCCGGACAGCCATGCTTCGACTTCCTCTCATTTTTCTGTTTCGCCATTAAAATTTGGTGGTTTAATCTTTTTGAACTCCCTAGAAATCTCTTCATAGGGCTTGTATTTATTCTTTCTAAAGCGGTAATTACTCTCGCTACTGTCACTAGAATACTAGTGTTTCTTTCTGTATGAGTTACTGTTAATTTCAGAAGAAGAACTGCTTTAGATTTTAGAGTATTTGACTTTTTACCTTTATGTTGATAGGACATAGTATCAGATTCTATCTGTTTCTCCTTTTCTTCGTTATAAAACTTTTCCAGTAGTATTTGATTCAACTCCTCCTGAGCTCTTAGGATTATCTCATTTTATTTTTTAACGGTCTCCATTTCAGTTTTTAAATCCTTAACCTTTTGCAGTAATTCAGATGAGTTATTAGTTATATCTTTTTTAGCAGGTTCTTTTCCAAAATTATTTTGTTCATTTAACAGGGACCTCTCTTCAGCATACTCTTTAAGACCTTCCATACCTGCAAATCTAATTCAGAAAATATTATGTACAACAACATGTAAAATCATAAATCAGTATCCATACTTTCTATTTACTTTTTGTTTACATGCGCTGAGCCACTTTAGGCCTAATGTCTGAACATGGGCTCTAATACCATATGTGACATCTCCAAAAATTCACAAAAAAATTAAATTTTCTATGTGATATTAAATGCTAAATCATAGTTAGAATGCTAGCTTAATAATTAACTTTAGTCTAGTTTAACAGATAGATTACAAGACAAGATTTTAAAAGAAACTTAGGATTTAATTCTCTTTTGTTAACTGTAACTAAAATGATACATAATTTTACTTACTAACTCGTAAGTCACATGCTACTGACCGTATTCAATCTATATTGATTTTCAATCTTGAATAAAACGTTTTTCAAAAGTTAATGAGTTTCAAATTATTGAATTCTGATCATTGGTTTGTTCGTAAGAATGTGTATGATTTTGATGGTTATTTCTTTTCTTACTGAAGGGGGCTTGAGGTTATCCCAAGGCTTACTTAGCTTTTCTCAAAGCTAATGCAGATCCGATGCTTGTACAGGATTCACAGGTAAAAATTACTTCCAGGTTTACGATGTAAGAAATTAAAACATAGAAAATCAAACAAGTAAGCTAGAAAAAATTCTTAAATTCTATTTAATGTCTAGATTATCGAAGTGGAAGAGCTCCTATGCCTATAGAAAATACTACTCTACCTAGTCAACAATTTGAGTTGATAGCGTGATTATTTTTTCTAAACACTTGAATTATATGATTGATTGTATATGCTTATCCAAACATGCTTTTAGTTATTTTTGGTACTAGAATCCCTAATACCTTCCAAGTGATTTATAACTATGGATTTTATCCATGTTAACCCTAGAAATTACCCAAGCATTAACATTCTTATCTTGGAAACTAAAACTAATTACAAAGAAAAGACAAACCTAGGCATATATTCGATGCATAAAATTACATCTACAACCTCGCTAAAACTCCACAATGCATAACACAATTTGTTATAAACTAGTTCAAAGCTTCTACATGCATACAATAATTTGTTTATTTCTTAACAAATGTAATAGTATTACTTTAAATACTTTTCAGGGTTTACATGTAGATACAACTATATCAAACAGTAAAACATTTCAACAGTAGTGGGTTCCACGTGGTGGATGCTCGTTAGAAGGAGGGTTTTGGCGATAAACCCTATGCATTTACATTCAATGTTTTCCATAAGAACTCGCTTGCTTTTCACAATTGGTTGGTTTGGAAAGGAAGAGTAGGCCGACAGGCCCTCTTCCTCCTCGGATCTCTACAACAGTTGTCATTCTTTGTTTGTCTGTGGCGTTAGCAGGTTTGAAGTCTTGGTTCTTTGCCATCATCATTTCATCGAGCTGAAACGTTAAACTCGTGGTTACTCTTGTTTGTCATGGCAATTGCTGGATTGAACTCTGGTTCTTCACCATCATTGATTCTTCGAGGTTAACGTTTAGGCTGGTAAGTCGTAACGACACCTCCCAGCATTCCTCTTTTCTTCTATTTATAACTAAGTTACTTAATAAACAATTTTTAACGTTTGTTGTTTGATGGTAGGTGAAAAATATATCGTCAAAGGTTGAAGACAATTCCTTTGAAGTTGAAGGGTGAGGGAGAAAGTCTTGGTAAGCCTTGGTCCCAACCTTGGGTACCCTTCATTGATTGTGTTAGCAGTGTTGTCGGTGGTATTTACAGTTTGTTTATTACGGTGTTTAGTGCTTGTAGCAGCTTGCTATTTGGTTTTGAAAAAGAAATGGTGGAGGCCGTAAGGCTGTCCATGGTGATAACCTTAGGGTTTCACAAGTGAGCTACGACTCTTTGTAAAAATGCTTGAGGGTAAACGTAAAACTATCCAATGTTTTTAAAAATTGTTTGTTTAATACTATAAATACGATATGTGAAGCTTCCTCGGACTCCTACTCGACCAGTGTAATACTTTCGAGGATACGAATCCATTGAGACATTTTGGTTTTATGAGTTGAACCATGCGGTGATTGTAATGGTTAAATTCTTGTTAAGTTGAAGACTCTGTTTTATAATTATTTTGTTTCTAAGAGGAAGAGCTTACGGCCAGAAAGTAAATACTTATTAGCATTTTTTTTCCTTTTATATTTTCAATTTCATAGTGCATTAAGCTTGGTAAATAGTTTTTCGACTATTGCAATAATTAGTTGTAAATTACGATAGGGTTGCAAAACTGGTTAAATCCATTAGCAAATTAGTTATTACGATTCTAATTGTGCAATCTGTATCATCAGGGAGTTAACCTAGGGTTTGTTTTTTATTAAACAGTTTTGATATTTAGGTTATCTATAGATATTCGATTTTTTTGGTATAAACAATAGTTAAAATGTAAAAGTCTTCCTTTTAATTGGAAGAGCTGGAATTTATCCTTCATCTTACGTATCTGTTGGGTAAATATTTTAAGAGATAAGAATTGGACCTTATCTTAAATATACAATTGACTATTTTAAATTAATTGCTAGATGTGGTAATATTCTTGTTCTGTAAATGGATATAAAGTATTGTATTAATGAGTAGGGTTTGAGAAGATCACTTTACAATGTTAATAATTGTATTATTGTTATACTGTATGTTTACAGTTTTGTTTCCTAAGTACTTAAGGTACTATAATACAATAGCTATTATAATTCTAACAAAAAAAATCAGTCTTTTCACTGAACATCATGAACTTCTGTGCTAGATGTTAAAAAGAACAATTTGAAGTTAGTACTAAAGTTAAAATAGCTAGTAAATCATTTAACTGTGCATTATTTATTGTAATATAGCTAGAATAGTTGTTTATAATTTAGGTACTTAGAATTAGAATGATGAATGGTTTTTCTTCACTAAGTGTAAATAAATAGTTTGTATTACAGTAATTATTATTGTGTTATACTATTCACAGTTTAATGATCGTGTGACAAAATATTACTATAATGGACTCTATGTAAACTCTTCAATTCGATAACAGTTTTAGATCATTTTATCCATGTATAATCATTCCTATTTACCTCTAAACAAACCTTCTATACAAGAGTACTTCATCGTAAGAGGAGTGGAAAAATGCAGAAAGGAATTTTTCTCATTAATCAATCATTTCTAATTCTAGGTTCATTTATTCATATAATCATTTACGAGTAAACTTTTCTAATTAAATGCAGACTAAAGCATTCTACTAACATATTCAAAATATCTAAGTACTAATAGAAAAACTAAACATGATTGCTTTCATTTCAGTAATTTGCTTGGACAAAAATAAATAAGATAACACAATGGAACCTTGTAATTTGTAGAAGATACAAACAACCCAAGGAACCAGTTCCACCCAACATTTTCCTGAAGAGAGCTCAAATGCTTGTATTAGGATCCCCGATCCTGTCCACTGATCCACCAGTATGAATGCATTGTGTGAAGAAATGGGATTAAATACCCTTGCAACTCAACAGTAGTACTCAATCAACAGTACTTCTATCCTCATCAGTATAGATCTCAGCTACGTGGTTGCACTAGTTCTGAATGCAGTCTCAATCACTTGAAATCCACTTCTAACTTTCCCCTCATCGAATCTCTTGTGTTCTTTTCTCAACTTTAGAAATTTCACAAGGTAGTGATTGAACAACCCCCTGCTGAATTCGATGGATAGATATATGCATGCCTAGGTATTTTTGGTCAGTTTTTTAAATTAATGAACCACCTACTATATTCCACTTTCTTTGGGAACATGACCACAAAATTAGGGAAGTTTCCCCTGCAACAGATAGAAGTGATTGAGGACGCAGCCATGTGTCAGTTTTCTCTCACCTTAGTCTATTCCTCCTAGTGGGTTAGTGGACACTCATTCAAAAACCTCCTTAGGCTATTTGTCTCATCTTTTATTTATTAAATATTAAAATATTCAACATAATTAATTATAGTCATCCTTGACCCCACTTGGTCAATAGTCATAAACTTTACAATAAAAATAAAATATATTGTTTTCTTAAACATAAAATGTTATTGAAATTGGGGTACGTGACAGAAAGTAACATATACCATGATGTTGTTGCATACAATTCACTTATTTGTTGATTCTATAAGGAAGGCAGGTTGGGCAGGGATACAAATATCTTCCATGTAATGTCCCACAAAAACATTTTCCCTAATGTTGTTACATACACTACGATGATTGATGGTTTTTGCAAGGAAGGCATGCTGAAGGATTCTATGAAGCTTTTCCATGAAAATACTAACAATTTTTTTTTCCCTAATGCTATCACATACAATGTGCTTATTGATGGTTTTTGTAAGGAAGGAAGGTTGGAGGAAGCTATCAATCTCTTCCATGAAATTCCCAACAAAAACATTTTCCATAATGTTGTCACATACAATGTTATTATTGATGGTTTCTGTAAGGAAGACAGGTTGGGGGAAGCTATAGAGCTCTTCCATGAAATTTCCAACAAAAAAAATTGTCTTGATGTTGTGACATACAATGTGCTTATTGATGGTTGATGTAAGGAAGACAAGTTGGAGGAGGTTATGAAGATCTTCCATGAAATGACACCAAAAAAACACTTTACCTCATTTTGTCACATTCATTATGCTTATTTATGGTTTCTATAAGGAAGGAAGGTGTTGGAAATTGGTTTCAATGCTCCCTGTGAGTTTCGTGATATGGACTAACCGCCTCCCAAGATCCTAACTCTAGAATTTGCGGTGGAGATTAACACATGCAGGTTATGGTCTACCCACAATTGTGAGTTCAACAATTGGTATCAGAGCAGGATCCTTCCAATAGAGCTCCAACACTTAATAAAGGAGAATATGCAGTATGGAATGTAAGAATGAGAGTGTACTTACAGTCATTAGGATATGGTGTATGGAATGCAGTAATATTTGATTACATCCCACCAAAGAGAGTAAGGACTATATCTCAGAAAGAATCCAAGAAAAATAATTCAAGGGAAATAGAGGCCATACTTGATGGATTACCTCAACCTATCAAAAAAAAGATAGGACCATGTCTCTCAGCTAAGAAAATCTAGTTCAAATTGGAGAAGCTTTATTCAATTGAAGACATAGGAGAATCAAGCCTTAATATCCCAAAAGATGAATATGAAGAAATAAGTAAAGATGAAGTTTTCAATGATGAATCAGATGGAGAGGTGGACCTAGAGGATGAACTCTTATATGCTCTTGAGGAAATTGAAAAAAGTACAAAAAGAACAAATTATTGAAAGGACAATTGTCAAAATACCAAGAAGATCTAAAGTCAAAAGAAGAGGAAGTCAAGACCCTCCAAGAAGAGAAAAAATCAAAAGATAAAGGGCCAAGTCAAATTATTATTGATTTAAAGAACCAACTTCAAGAGGTCAAGAATATTGAAGAGGACCTAGTAGTGCAACTCAAGAAGAGAATACAAGATTCTGAAAAAATTGAAACATGGATTATTCAACTTAGAAACACTACAGAATTTGAGGCCAAAATCCGACGGCTACCATGTCTGAAATTCGACACTAACCTGTCGGGTATTCGACACCCTCAATTTTTTTTGTCGTAGGTGTCATAACATAGGATAGTCGACAGCCAAGACAAGGCCGTCGGATTTCCTACGGCACGACCGTCGGATTTCCTACTACCCAGACGTCGGATTTCCTACGGCAAGGCCACTGGATTTCCTACGGCAATGCTGTTGGATTTCCTACGGCACGACATTCGTATTTCCTATGGAAACGTCGTTGGATTTCCTACGGAAAGGCCGTCGGATTTCCTACGGAAAGGCTGTCGAATTTCCTATGGCAAGGCCATTGGATTTCCTACGGCAAGGCCGTCAGATTTTCTACAACAAACTACCGTCGGAGCCACAACAATTTCATCAGATTGGATGAAATTGAACGTCAGATAACCGACGGGATACTGTATATTAATAATAAAAAAATTGTATTCAGTGGCAAGTTTACTTTGAGATATGCTATAGATATCATTGTCTTTTGATATATTTTGGTGG
>LPNX010167986.1:104272-128856 GCA_001517045.1 Pseudotsuga menziesii
AGAAGCATCTAATAGTAATCTATTAAGAAGTATCTAATAGTGTTTTTTTCCCTTGCATAATTATACAAGCTAAGAAAGAATAAAAATAGGACAACCAGTTACAATCTGATTCCATAGCTACAAATCTGCTTCATAATTTTGGAAACATAGTGTAAGGTTTTAATTTCTCAACGTTTCAGGCTCAGTAGCTCAGCCCATCATCAGGTTCCAGATTTGGTTCCATGACTACAAATCTGGCTAACAGAATTTTTCTATAAAATTATGAGATAGGCATCAAGACTTAAAAATCCAAGACAAAGACAAAAGGACAATAAGTAATACCTAAATCATCGATTGAGGCAGCAGACTGAAGTGCACCATAAACAATAGTTGCAATAAGGGCAATGTGGAAAACCTGCGACAGATTTCATGATAGATGAATGTTAATTTGCAATGTGAAAACCTGTGTCAATTCATCCTCCACAGGCTGGCTAACAAGTGATGCAAATACAGTAGGGAGACCCACCATACTTAAGAAGGAAAAAGTCACTCATTTTACAATATTTTATATGGCTTAGTACTTCACCATATTCAAGTCTTAATAGATTAGCTCTGTTTTTCCTCTTCAATAGTAAGGAACAACAAGGAAGCTTATCCCTACCTTGGAATCAATCCCAACAATAGTTTTTTTATATTTATCTGCCCTGCACAAAGACACCAAAAACAAGGAAGCTTATCTCCACCTCGAAATCAATCCCATCAGTGGCTTTTAATATTTCTCTACCCTACACAAAGAAGCCTCTATTACCAGGGGTCAAGAACGCATGATATATTCCCCATACTTGGAGCATGGGAGAATCCTTTTCTATGGCTTAACAGATTCACCATATTCAAGAGTCTCAATGGATTAGCTGTGTGTTCTTTGTAGAGCAAGGAAAAAAAGGAAGCTTACCTCTGCCTTGGAAACAATCTTCCCTCAATGTTTTCCATATTTCTGACCTACACAGAGATGCCTCTATTATTGGGGTTCAATAGTGTATGATTTATCCCCAATTCTTAGAGTATGGATGGAGAAGAAATACCATGAAAAATCATACCAGTATATGGTATATACTCATGTCTATGTACCAGTATATACCTCTATACTCATGATGTATCCCCTGTATACCAGTGTACAGGCTGGTAACTCCCCAAATTACTTTTCATTACTAACTTTATTAAAATTCCATTGCCTCACTGTCAATTTGAGTTCTATAACCCTTAATTTTGTAGTTACTTATGTCTTTACTACTTACATTATTGTTTGTACAGTCACCCAGTAAATTGGAAAAAACAAGGATATAGCATAGGTGAAGGTTGCAAAAGGAAAGCTTATAAACAAAAGGAGTGATAACTCAAAAGGCAATATGGAACAATTATAACTGAATTTAATTTAGATATAGATAATGGCGAAGTGAAAAAAATATTTCAAGCTAAGAGTCATATTTATATTCGAAGCTATTAGAACCAACCAATTTGGACTAGTTTGGGTGTTTTCCAGTCATAGCTTAAATGTTTTAAAACTTGGACTCTGACTCCAACTCAGCTCTAACTCAGCTCTAATTCAAATAGGGACCATAATGAATCTCTGGGCTTCAAGGTTTCTTTAACTGCCGAAACAAGCCACCAAGATATGAGAGCAAGTCACCAAACAACAACAAGTACTTCTCAAGCAATTTACTGGATATGGAATTAGGAATGATGCAGTCATTACATACAAGGAAAAACTTCAGCGTCACCAACAACTTGAAAGGATTTTTATCTAGCTAGAAACCACTACTGTGATTCTACTCATGATGTCTTCACAAGCGCATGTGATACATGTTAAACTTTTTATCTAATAACATAAAGGGGCAAAGAAAATAACTGTAAAGGTTCAAACACAATTCTAAAGAGATTCAAAGTTTCTTTTATTGCCCATTATTGAGAAATATTACATTTTTGAAAGAAGTTGTAATCACACAAAATATCTAGTGGGGATTTCAAAATTGTACTCATTTAAAGGAAGAACCTTGTCCCTGCTTGAAGGAAAATCGATTGTAATCTTTGGGGTGCAAGCTCAGTGGTACCCAATGCCCCCATCATTGTTGTGGAATATGGGTGCATGATCGGTTGTACCTAACACCCTTTTGTTGTGTTTATTATTGGCAAGCAAGCATGATTCAATCGACACTTCTAAATGCGTAAAGGAGGCAAACGACTACAAAATGCTTACCGTGAAATTGAACTTCTTCAGCAAGAACTTGAAGATGCTTTTCATGAAATTGACAAGCTACATAAACTAGACAATTCAATAGGGGGCAATTTTTTTAAAGAAATTGTTGATTGCACTAGAAAATGCATTAGTGAACTAACAGAAAATTTGGAATAAGTGGATGAATGGGTAAATAATCTCCTAAATCTTCATGATAAGAAATATCAAATGATAGAATCATTGTACCAAGAGTTACTGGCAAAGGAAAATGCATTGTTGGTAGTGAAACATGAAGTAAAAAATTTTAACCAAGAAAAAGTAATGTGTGATGCACATGATTATGCAATTTGTGATACAAGTAATTTGCTTCAAAAGCTTGATGGTTTGGGTGATTGCAGTAATTTGGCTGATGCTAATGTTGATGATGAACATGTGTATCTCATATTGAAGATGATTTTGGTGATATATTTGAAGGTGAACCTGATAGTGAAGATGATAATATTGGCTGTTTTAAAAAGCATACAAAGGGAATTAAGTCCAAAATTCAAACTGATGAATAAAATGGGTTCTGATGGCAAAGGTATAGGCAATAACATGCAAGGCATCCAAAAGCCCATCAAGATATGTATAAGGCCAAGAAATGAAGGCCTTGGTTATGAAGGTCAAACAAGCAATGATGACATCAAATTTGTGAAAGCAGAAACATCAACAGACAAGGAATTATCTACAAGTAATAGTGCAATGAAACAGGAGCAAATGCAGGAACACTCTTGCATTCAATTGTGGTAGAACATGACATGTACAAGCAAAATGTTGGAACTTGCATCCTTTCAATATTTGTGGTTTCACCAATCATGATCATCTCAGATGTTGGAACATAGAAATATCAAAATCTCTTATACAGGTACAGTGTGGTTGGACGGATGTATAAGAATGGCAGAATGTTACTTCTATGTTGAAAGGATTCTACAAGTTGAATTGTTCTAATGCACAACCTCTCTCACACAAAACCTTAACAAGTACATACAAAAATCTCAATAGATGAATGTGGACAAGTGAGTATAGCACTAAAAACTCTAAAATATAGGTCACATACATTTCCAAAATAAAATATTCATCTCTATGAGAAGAACAAAAAACCCTCTAGTTATCTTTATAGTTTTTTTTTTGAAACTGGTTATCTAGGAAGAGTTTAAACTTGATCTTCTAGGAAAACATGATCTTCTAGGAAACCATTTCTTCATCAAGATGGGCTTGAGACACCAATAAATCAACTATAGGGAAGTAAGTCCCCTTTTGTATTGTTATAGTTATTTTAACAATTTTCATCTTCCTTTAGTCTAGTCTTCATTTGAGCCATTTTCTCATCCATCTTCTGTAGTATATTGTGTCCCAATATTGCCTAGTATTCTAAGTGATCCCAACTTAATGGGGTTATTACAAATTATAAGCAAAGGCAGTCTAGAAATCTTTTCCCTATGACAAAGATTGCTTGTAATTGGTAAATGGATTAGAAATATTTGTCCTATGACAATCACCAGCAAAGGAATTCTAGAAATTGTTTAGGAGTTGTATCAACCATAGATTGTCACTAGTTGCAGGATTGGGTGACTATTTGTTGGAAAAAAATTCCTAAGTGTTTGCTACTCATATTTTCCATAATGACTGTAAATGTTTTGATAACAGTTTTCTTCCAATTAGTTCTTATCATACTTGGCCTAATAGTTGTTTAACTGGCCCTGATAAACTCATAATGCTGACGTGTTACATATGTTTGATTAGTATTTTGTACAATACTCATCCTGTGTATAGTTATCAACATTTTTCATTTTTGGAATAATCCAGGGCTTCTCACTAATAGAATCCAAATTACTAATTGGCTCATTCTTCCATCTATTGATGATTCATATGATCAATCAAAATATCTTTTATAATTGATAAGGCGAATCAAAGTATTATCTTATCTTAACAATATAAAAAAATGATTTTACCAATACCATGAATAGTACTGGAAACAACATAACCACTGTAAGGAAACATAATTGCAAGTGTCAAAACACTCTCATTGTAATGAATGGTTCCAAAATTCCATCCATTTCAAGTGCTCAAGATAAGTTGGTTGAGTATTGCTTTAGGTGCAGTCTTCTGGAGGAAATTCCATTTATCAAGTAATCATATCCTTAAAACCTATGCAGGTGTGTATATTTTATTTACAAGCACTGATGTTTATTAAGAATTTAAAGATATTGGTGCTTTATATAGTATAAATCACACCATTTATTTCAAATGAAAAAATGCTCTGCCCTTATAATAAACTGTAATTTTATAGAGGGGCAACCATTTGATGTCATTTTTTTATCCTATCTCAAACCTACAACACTACCCTATTCCCTTCACAATATGACTCCCTAATGCAGGACCTAGAACCCCCTCAACGTCATACCCTAAGGGAACATATACAGTCCAAGAGGACTATTTATCTTGCAAACATTTCCAGCCCTATATAGTTGGGCTCTATCACTTAGTCATTTAATCATACCCATCTAAAGAAGCTCTTGCACTTAGCTTAATTATCAATAGTTTTTCAAGAGATGGAATCTACATTTTGGGTATGATTGAGTGACATTTTCTATTTGGCTGGAAATTGCATGGACAATCGTAGAGATTTTACATTTGCTGGAACGTACCTTGACTTTGACAGTCCATTTGTTGTGATAATATTGAGCTTCAAAGCAATTGGTTGATACTTGTCCATAAATACTAAAGTGTCTTGTCCTTTTGCAAGATGAAATTTGTTTTGGGACAGCCATTTTGGCTATTAAGTTGACTGGAAACTTCATATTCTTACTGTGTACTTGTAAAGCTAGAAATCATATTTTGCTCTTGCAAATTCAAGTACAAGTTACAATTTTCAATCTTGAAACACAAATTTCCTGCCTCACCAAATGATAAGAAAGTTTGAAATGTAAATGCCAATGGCCAACAAATGATGGAGAAGGTGTGTTACTTCCAGCCTAATTAAAATATATGATGACAGATCCAAATTGAAATTTCATTCAACCAATGATATCAACAACCCAAACAAGTGTATCTAACCAAATTTTTAAAGGGAAATCTAAATCTTCTTTGTGTGATTTCCAAGGTTGTGAATGTTATCATGTTACTGTCAAAATCATAAGTATTTTCAGTCAAGCAAAATGTAACATATCATTGCTCAATCAAATGTTTCAAATCAAAGACAAGTGGTAAGAGAAGGAGTGTGAAATCACCAAGGTGTATTCTTTGAAATCAAAACAAGTTTTGGTCTTAATTGTATGCCACTGTCAAGTTCATTCTGAGTATGGCTAAAGGTTGCTTCTGAATAGACAGTCCCGAGTTTTGTTCCTAGGTTTCCAATTATAGAGTGAAATTCCGAATAAAGATGCAAATGATAATCAATAACTCCAAATGGAAATTTGTGAAGCTAAGTGGACTGTTAAGTAATTTGATTTTCTGTCAGTTAAGATGTTCTTATGACAGTCCTTAGTGCTTATGTTGGTGATTTTCTAAGGGGAAAATGGGATGGTTGTAGAGGGAAATATCAAAGGATAAGTTAGGGTGGTTTTGGGAGGATTAAATGGTAGGTTTTGAAAATGATAGGGCTACAAGAAGAGTGTTATGACAGTAAATATCAAGACTATCCTATAGGTGGCCAAAGCATACAAATGATGGCCAAATGGCCTTTTGTTGGGAGTTAATGATGCTAGGATGATGGGAGGGAAGCATACTTTTGTTCAAATGAACCCCAAGAAAAGGAAGGTAGCAAAAGAAGAATTAGAGAATCTACAAGTTACATAAGTTATTATTCAAGTAGACAAAAGCAAATAGGTGTCACCCATTGTAGTGGTAAAGTAGAAAAATGAAAATTTGCATATCTACACGGGTTTCCAAATGTCAAATAGAGTGACAGACAAAACCTTTTGCAGCACCTTTTGCAAAAGAAATACTTCAAGGAGTTGCCAATCCAAATTTCTTAAGTTTCATTCTTTTCTAGATAGTTGTTCCAGCTACATCCAAGTTTCCTTTAGATCATAGGATCAAGTTCTGACAACATTAAACACTGAATGCGTAGCAATCAACACTGACAACAGCAATAGTTGTTTAACCTATGGTGGCATGGAATTTCAAGCTACATATTGGCAAATGAAGAAAACATTGAAAAATCATAACAACTGCAAACATGGAAGATAACAGGATGTTGACAAAAGAACTGATAATCCCCTCAGTAGCCTGTTATCTACAGCCCTTAAAGAACCACCTCAGCTCAATCCCGTGGGGAACATGTTGTTGTGTTATCTTGTGATATCATGTAGTTACTTGAGTTGTGGTGGTCTATCCTAGGAAGGAAAAGGATCAAATGAAATTCCTAGGTGATTTTGGCATAATAGAAACCCCTCAAGAATGATCTCTAAGCAAAAGGTTTCTGGCTTGCAAGGGTCTTGTTCGAAAGGGTATTTAAGTTTTTAACTTCCAAAAACTTAAAGGTTGGGCTCATTCAAAGTAGACAACTCAAATCATATACTGCAATTTCAAAACCTGAACGGTGAACTTTGTGTTTACATGTTTTAAGTAGCACATTTTGTTAAAAATATGGGTTGGCCCTGGCCAACTGTAACTGAAATCCAATGAATTAAACTACCACATAATCATGCTTTCATTAGTCATGTGTTCTTTGCAAACATCCTAGGTATCTGACCTTGTGCCAATTACAGTTTCCAAGTCCTCACAAGTTCCAACTCTGTTGTAATCATGCATACCATTATAAAGCTGAATCGTACAGGGGATTTATCAAGTCAAGGTGAAATGACAATGCAATCCATCTAAATAGATTAACAGGCTCATACCCTTCAAAATTTCAAAAATTCTCGAGAAAGCTTGTCCAATGGTAAAATTAGGTTAGATTTCCTTGCAAGAGTTGGCATGCTAAATTCATGTTAGACAACAAATAAAGAACACGCATGAAGCTTACTAAGATAAATTCAGCATATTTGTTGCATGTGGCTTACAATACAGAAAGAGGAAATGAATATGTGCTTCGAAAGCATATTTCACCTTGTCAGCCACAATAGAGCATTTGTGCAACTAGAAGAGCCCTTGGTTGTTCTCTCTTCAATCTCCTTATGCACAATATCATATAACAAAATATTTGTTGAAGGATCCAATTCCTACTTAGCATCCAATCTCTGCAAAAATCATTTGGAAAAATAGTTATCTGACATGCTAGAAATGGGAACAATTTATGTTTAAAATATGCACTGTTTAAACTTTAGGTCAAAAAATAACCACATAATTGAACTAGCATTAAGTAATTACATGTAAGGATAAGTAAAAACCAAATAAAATAACTCAAACAACAAGATGTGACTAAAAAACACAAAATCAGAATCATGAAAATTTGTTAAATGCTTTCAAATTATAAGAAAAATAAACACTCTGCCTTAAAATATATCTTTTAGAAACTATGATCATGAAAATGAAGACTTGAGTTAAACTACATTTTTAAAAGATCACATCTTAGTGCCTCTTCACAGAACCTGAGAAAGGTTACATTTTGAATGCCAGGGGTATCTAATATATGTAATTTTGTTTTGCAAGAAATGAAATTACTATTTTTCCCATCAAAATAAAAAGATATCCTTAAGAAACCCATTCCCAGCTAGTTAGAATTAGAAGTTTTTGAGAAAAAGCCAAAAACTAACCCCATTGATTACAAAAGATTTATATTTATCATAAGGATTCAAAAGTGACAAAGTTGAAAACAATAAGTGTTTGAATGTAAATAGATCCTTTCATTAACGATTCAATATTGAAATTGTTATTGGCATAGGTTCTTGGAGATTAACGATTCAATGAGATTCTTGAGTGTGTCTCTTAAATCCATCAAACTCTCAATTTTTGCAGAGCAGGTCCCATGTTCACCATTCTTAGAGCATCCCACTTGAAAGCCATCCATAACAGGTTTGAAAGGACTGGGCTGATAAGTAAAAACCCACTAAAATATCTTGCAGACAAATGTACTAAAAAAAACAAGGAAGCAGTTTGTAGGGTCTCAAGAAAAATACTACTATGCAGAAATTTAAGCAGATCTAAGCTATGTAAACTGGCATTGCCCAAAATAAGCTAGAGAACTTATCTTTATGGAGTTTGAATCTCGTTTTGCATTGAGGGAAAACCTGGTTACCTTCACTCCGCTTGTACTCATATCACCTCCTTCAGATTGGAAATGCACATTCGTTGCAAGAAGAAAAAAGCTCTCCATCCACTGTGAGACCAACGTCATCACTACAAATATGGCAATTTGTGCACTCAAATGATGTAGAAGCTTAGGATGCAAATTACCCATGAAATCCTATTAACTGTAATGCTATGAATTCAACAACACAATAGTATTGTTATCTGTAGTGCTAGTGCTATTATATACATCTCGAAACCCCCAACTAAAAAAACATAATGCTGAAGCGAAGCTAGCCAAAATTCAGTGTAGATGACATGCACTACTAAAATGGTTGATTGTAGAGGGACTCGAATGATTGTTTCAAACCAATTCAGATGAGGAAGTTCATTGTAGATGGACCCAAATGATTGTTTCAAACCAAAAAATCCTCTGCCTCTACAAACCCTGACCATTGCAAACCCTCCTCTGCGTAAACACACTTGACCTCCGGCAAACCTCCTCTGCATGACCCCCTGCAAACCTCCTCTGCATGACCTCCGGATGTGGAGGTATATTGTATCGGCTCCACTGTGAAATTATTGATTGGTTTCTTTGTTTCACGAAGAAATATTGTGTCCAGATGATTGTGGTTATATATATATATATATATATATATATATATATATATAGATTTCCCTAGTGTCGAAAATCCGATGACATAGCCCTAGTGTCGGAACTCCTACGCCTGAGTGTCAAAAATCCTACGCCTGAGTGTCAAAAATCCTATGCCCTAGTGTCGAAATAGCCCTAGTGTAGGAATAGCCCTAGTGTCAGAGGTCCTACGCCCTAGTGTCAGAAATCTGATGCCCTAGTGTCGAAAATTCAACGGCGCTAAAATAATTTAAAAGGATCAGTATTTTTCATCGTTACTGTCTGACACATCCGTACGATACGTCGGATTCTGTCGGATTTCAGGTTCAAATTCTGTAGTGAAAAGGGGTTGATGAAGAATATATCAAATCAAAGTTTGAGAATAGCTCAAGGACTTAAGATGAAATCCTAAGTGTCCAAAGACCATCAAGCGATAAATATGGATTAGCATTTGACAAAGAAAATAAGCCAAAATATTATTCTTTCATAAACCAAGATGGAAATAAAAGAAGCTATGTTGTTGCACTCAAGAGCCCAATTAAAAGAGAAGAAAGTAAGAAATTTGCTCCACTCTTACAAAGAACAGATATGGTTCTTAGAAGACAAATGATAAGTAGATATCAACAAAAATTTTGGGCCATTGCTACTCTTGTAATAGTTTTGGAAATAAAACCTAGAATTGCAAAGCATATGAAAAGTTTCATATCTATAAGAAGAATACACTCAAGCAGCAGAAGGATTACAGGAAGACCAATTCCAGTCATCAGAACTCTACTCATCCTCCTAAGATAAAAAAATTGAGAAGCCATGCAAATAAAAATAGCCATTACAAATATCAAAGATTCTATAAAATGACATTCTTTGGATATTGTCATTGATGTCACAAGTTTGGTCACAAGGCTGATGATTGTAGAAACAAAAGAAAGATCAAAGTTTGAGAAGCAAACAAGACACAAACTCTTCAAAAGATAGAGGACCAATAAGTAGGATACCTCATGGAAAGATGTGGAGAAGCAAGCCAAATTACAAAGACTCAGAAGAAACACAAATTTCAAATATCAGTGAAGCTTCCAAAGATGATAATGAGAAAAATAATGCTATAGATAAAAATGACATCCATTCTGAGGGAAAGCAAGATGAAGATGCAAATCGATACACCAATGGAGATAAATATGATAATGATAGATGCATTTTCTAAAAGGGTTTCTCATGAACTAGAAGAGAACCATGAAATTAGCATTAGAAGGGATCATATACTCAGGGGGAGATATGTAGATAGGGGTATCTATTAGAAGATAACCTTTTTCATTGTTGTCAAAGGGGGAGAATTTTTTAATGCTTTAATGTTGCCATCAGTGCCAAAGGGGGAGAATGTTGGAAATAATTTTCATTGATGTCAAAAGAGTTCGATAATGAAAAAGGTATAAGCGATGGTAAGGAAATTGATGGCATATGTGATAAGGATGGAAAGACACGTGAGAAGATCCCACGAGGGGATCAAGTCAGGAGAAGTCTAGTTGAGATTGATTAATCAATCCTCTAATCAAACAACGCAGATTCATGGAGTTGCGGTCAACTTATTTTGGATGGCTAATATCGTATCAGGAAAATAGATCGATGACAGGGAAAGAACCGGCAAGGTAAGATGACATTCTGGAGCACCAAAGTGAAGTTCCATAGTTAATAAGAGATCAATGACTAGGAAGCATTCCATAATAGATCGACAGTTATTAGGAGTTGCGTAAATAGATTTGCGGGAGGAAATTGTGGAAGCCCATTTTCAGGAAAGTGTGAAGGCGTATCCGTAATCCACAATCCGCATCTAATATAAGATCAACGCTTAGAAAAAAATACGTAAGAAATCAATGACTCAGAAGAGTTGCGGAAAAGAAGTTGCAGGAGGAAAATTGTGGAAGCCAATTTCTAGAAAACTTTGGTTCCATAATCCGCAATCTGCAACCCAATCTCAATGATCAGGAAAGAACCTACAAGAAATTGATGTCTCGAAACAGTTGCGAAAAAGAAGTTGTGAGAGGAAAATTGCGGAAGCCAATTTCTGGAAAAGTGTGGTTCCGCAATCCATAATCGGCAACCCAAATATCAACATTTAGGAAAGAACTCACAAGAAATTAATGACTCAAAAAGATCATCGTGGAAAGATAATTGTGGAAGAAATTTTCAATAAAAGTCGAAATGCTTACCCACAATCTGCAATTGCAGAAGGAAGAAGTTTTTTATTATGAAAAGGTTTTTGCAGAAGCAATTTTCGAGAAAAGACGAAATGCTTACCCGCAATCCACAATCCGCAATTGCAGAAGGAATGAGTTCCCGCAAATTATGGAAAGGGAAATGCAGAAAGGTCTATTGCGGAGAAATTGTTGTGAAAAGGATGTTGCAGAAAAGAAACTATGGAAGGTCACGACTGATAATCTAAACATAGTTAAAATGATAAACAAAGAGATACAATATACTCCTTGGAAGAACGCGATTAACAAAGGGATGCAATTATGTGAAAAGACACAATGAACTTTTGCGATGATTTGATGAAAGGGCATGATGATGGATAATAATTAAGCAAAAGATCGATTTGATAGTGAGATGTCTCTAGAGTTCAAATCGATGTAGCAACAAGTAAAACAGAGACCATGGGAGACATAAGCAGATCTGGAAGTTTGATAAAAACATACTAGGGTGGTAGGGTGGTTCTAGGGAAGGATACATGCCTGTAAGGGGGTTGTAGCCTCCTTCCAGTGGTGTTATATTTTTATCATTTAATGAATATGATCTACGATCTTATCTGAGAGAATAACATGCAAAGAAATAATCAAAAGAGACAAGAGACACAAAGAGTTTTCCTTGGGGAAACCATAAAGGAGAAAACCCCACAACTTCCTCAAAGATAGAATGAGCACCAATAGAAAAAGTAAAACCCAAAAACACAAAGATGATCTCCGATGGTTGTTATCTCTCTCACTTATGCAAGCTCCTCTTCTCTCACTCATGTGCTACAGTTGAGTGAGTGTGTGTTTCAAATAGAGAGTCTCACTCTCTATTTATACTTGTTTTCCACTTGACATTTACTCTACAGGGCTGACTTCTATAGAAGAGTCTAATAATGCTAATACCCCTCAACTGTGGGGACTATTTCCTCGACTTACAATGGAGGGTTAACCTCAATGACTTTACATGACTTTATTATATTAATGACTCTCCTGATTGGAGGAATAAACATCTCAGTCGGGGTACAATGAAATACAATATAGAATATACAAGTGAATACATTTTGAAGTTACAAATACATCAACACTCCCTCTAAACTAGGAAGGTATTCTCTTGACACAGTTCATCAGCACAAGTATTCATTACTTGATCATCATCCAAGCTGGATCATCATCAAAGCTAGATCACCATCATCACTACTTCTGCTATCTCGAGTAAATGGTGTTATCTCTCAATTCTACTCATCATAGGAAGTTCTACAGAGCCAGCCTTGTTGGATGCAGGTCTAGCCTCCACGTAGGTCTTCACATCTTTAGCACTTATACATGACCATGGGAGGAACCAATCCTGCCACCATGTTAGAAAGGCATAGCACTTATATCTGACCATGGGAGGAACCAATCCAGCAACCATCTTAGAAAGGCACAACACTTATATCTTGCCATGAGGGGAACCAATCATGCCATCATGTCAGAAAGGCACAACACTTACATTTGACCATGGGAGGAACCAATCCTGCCACCATGTCAGAAAGGCACAACACTTAATCTGACCATGGGAGGAACCAATCCTGCCACCATTTCTGAAAGGAACAACACTTATATATGACCATGGGAGGAACCAATCATGCTACCATGTCATAGAGGAATAGCACTTACATCTGACCATAGGAGGAACCAATCCTGCCACCATGTCAGAAAGGCACACAAATTACATCTGACCATGGGAGGAACCAATCCTGCCATCATGTCAGAAAGGAACAACACTTACATCTTACCATGGGAGGAACTAATCCTACCACCATGTCAAAAAGGCTTCTAGACTCATCACTTTCCCTTGGAAGGAACCTTGATCTGATGAACACCAAGCTTCTCTTTGAAGTACTCAAACTTCACTATGTCTAATGGCTTGGTCAACACATCAGCTATTTCCTCGTCCATCGCAACATACTGGAGCTTCACTACTCCTCTCTGCACCATATCCCTCATATAGTGATATTTGATCTCGATGTGATTCGACTTGTCATGGAACAATGGGTTCTTTGACAACTTTACACAACTCTAGTTGTCATAATATATACAAGTAGCAACCAATTAGAGATCACACAAATCAGATAGTAGCTTCCTTAGCCACACTACCTCACAACTAGTCAAACAAGCTGTGACATACTCTACCTTGGCTGTACTCAGTGCCACGCAGGACTGCTTCCTGCTAAACCAAGAGATCACACCTGATCCCATACAAAATCAACACCCTGAAGTGCTCTACCTATCAATGGAACTTCCTTCCCAATCCGAATCCACATAACTCTCCAGGTTAATCTTTTGATTTGCTTCATATTTGAGCCCATAGTCAAGTGTACCCTTCAGGTACCTCAGAATATGCTTTGTGGCAATCAGGTGAACATGTCTCAGATCCCTCAAGAATAGGCTCAATGTGTTCATAGCAAAGAAAATATATGGTCTCGTGTTCGTTAGGTACATCAATGACCCAATCATCTAATGATACATCGTTGCATCAACCGAGTCTGATGAAGCATCACTCAATAGCTTCAGGTTCGATGCCATAGGTGTGGTCATGTCCTTGCACTCCATCATCCTGAACCTCTTCAAGATATTGTTGGGTGTTATAATTTCTTAATTAATTCACCTAATATTTAATTATCGACCGAGGTTGGTAAACTTCAAGTTGACACAAAGTATATGTGAAGGTAGAGGGGTTCCTAGGGTGTCGTAGAAATATTTTAACAAAGAAAAGATCGAAAGATCTTTCAAAATGAAAAACTAAGTCAAACTCCTATAAATTCAACTAGAAAGGTAATTAAACCAAACAGAGTGCTAAACTAGAGCAGTATCAAGCTATACTACTCTATTCTATAGACAAATACTTAAAGATAAGAATATGAACATTTAAACTTTAAGAGAATAAACTTCCTTTTTACTCAAATATTCCTCTTCTTAATTTAAGAAAGCTTTATAAACAACTTGAGAGATTAACTATACAATGCATTATAACAAAATTACAATGACTGGAGACACTTTTACAAATTCAACAACTTAAGCTCTTCATATAATTAACAAATGTACATAATGGTAAAACTAAGTTATCTAATTCCACTCTCCTTGGTTGTTTTGTGGATATGCATTTAGTGTGATCCAAACTTGAGGAGGAGTGGTGTCAAAATGGATTTCAAATGAGGTAAAGAAACCGAATGGAATCAAATCGAACTTAACTTCTACGAATATGGCCAAAATAAGGAAAGTCCAATTACAGGTAATGGTAAACATTGTGATCTATTCCATAAGAAAATGATTCTAACTTATAACCAATTCAAATGTAAAGAAAATATAGCTTATAGACAAGTAACTGACCTTAATAAAAGAAGCAAGTAGAAAACTTAATAAAGATAACTCTTTTAAGTCCTACTCTCTAAGTCTCTTCGGAAATCATACAGTGACAAAAAGGGGTCCTACTACTATATTCAATCTACAAAGTGCTAGTGCACTTTCCTAACATTGACATATATAACCCTAAACTCTCTATACAAAAGGATAAATCAATCCAAACCAATGATATAATTACAAAACATCACAACAATATTGAAGAAAGAAATAAAAAACCACAATAAACCAAAACACAAGATATAACTCAAAACATAGGGTGAAAGGAGAGAAAAGTAAGAATAAAACTTTAATTAACAATTTAAACAATCTAACCTAAGTCTTTAATAATAAATATAACTATTATCTAACTACCACAGTTAAAATATAATAAAAAATCTAAAGAAACAGGCTTAACACAAATTAGAAACACTAAAAGTTGAATGAAAGGCTGGATAACAGACTGAAAGGTAGGTCTGAACAACAAGCATAACCGACTTTCTGAATGACAGTTTGTATACATAAAACACTGGAATTCTTAAGAAATGGTTAATTTAAATGATTTCGAGATCAACTGATTCATGCACATGATAACAAATTGCATAAGGAATGATAAACAATCCTACTTAATAATCAAATTCAACAATAAAGTAATTTAAACTAATTCATAACTATAAAGACAACATTATCTATTGCATTTTTCAACAAATTGAAATATAACTAAATGAATTTACAGAAGTAAATAAAACTGAATCTACTATAAAAAAGATAACTTAAAATAATCTATAGTTATAAAGAGAAACTGCTTCCTATCATCAAAATAAAACAAGCTGAAATGTGATTGAACTAAGTCACTAAAACTTAGATAAAATCAAACCTAACTATAACAAAACTAAACCTACAGAATTAAACTAATTAAATTCTATTTCACTGTAACAATGAAACCAAACATAAAGCTGAAAGGAAAGATGGAAAACAAACTAAAAGCAAAGCTATGCGCGCAATCGCTTAGTTATCTCTGGAAATGAAACTAATTTAACACAACATTCACTAGTAGAAAATGAGAAATTAAGGACTAAAAAAATGACTAAATTCAGGCTATAAACGACTATTTTTGAGTCGGTGACTAATAGTAGCAAATTACCACTATCTTATAGCTAGTCGTATTTCACTAGTCATTAATAGCTTGACTTAGTAGTCATTGATTTAGTCATTGATAGACAATGATTTAGTCACTGATAGTCAATGATTTAGTCATTGTTTTAGTCATTGATAGTTAATGATTTAGTCATTGATTTAGTCATAGATTTAATCATTGATTTAGTCACTGAGTTAGTCATTGATTTAGTCGTTGATTTAATCACTGATTGCAACCATTAATGACCAAATATACAACTAAATAAACTACTAGATGTTAACATATTAATTACTAAGATAAATACGACTAAGATACGGGAAATTAGCTACTAATAGTCGTATATATGTGAATTTAGTTGGTTTTGTAGTCACGAATTTATGATAGGGCACAGAGGAATCGAACCACCAACCTCCTGCCTATAATTAGGCAGGCGCTCTACCATTGAGCTAGCACCCTTTAAGAAGTTGTTATTGCTTGACAATGATGATATTCAAACAAATTTATGATAGATATCAATCTACAAACTACATAATTATTACTATTACAACTTACCAGTAACTAGTATTTATGAAAGTAGTCATTTACGCAGTGGAGAATTGTAAATAAGAAGAAGCTGCGTTGGATGATTTCGCAAATCTCAATGTTTCGATCCCTACTATGGGATCATCATTAGGAGACAACTGAAGCATGAGGTAAAAGACCAAGAATCCCATCAGTATTTATAGTTAGTGTGAAGCATAATAGGTTCTAGGTTTTTAAGTCGGTTTTAAGTTTTAAAATTTTTTAATTATTTTATTTTTAATTTTTAGAAATCATTATTATAAAAATATTATAATAAGGTTTAAATATCTAAATTCAGGCACTTTGGGAACTTCTCCAAAATCCCTCCAGACACATCATTAGCATCATTGACTTTAGGCATTTGCGTAGTGTATCTTTGCATTCTCTTATGCCTAGGGGGTCAACAGATTTTATAGACATTATCAAATAAGCATAAAATTTCAATCATCTGAGTAAAACTAGGCCATCTAAATAAAACTAGGCCACTGTCAAAGCAGATCAAGAGAAAAACAGACTCTTCTTGTACTGTAATGAAATATGAAGCCAATTATGCAAACATGCTTGAAATTTTTTAAGATTTAGACATTTAAACTTAAACATGTCTGCAACACAAGATCAATTCATGCATGGCCATTAAAATGTAAAAGCAGATAGGAAAAATTCAAAACTCACATAAAAATGATGAATTCAAAATGTATCTCTGACTTGTATTCATGATATAAAGTTGATTCAGGATATAAAGTTGTTAATCCCTTGTGAATCTTGTAGCATTTACAATTAAAATCACAAATTATAATAGTTCAATGGCCATTCTATCAATTGTTACAAAGCAGTTCTCCAGATTTCTACATGTCAGAAAATTATGACAAACAAATAGACCATGTACTTCAGCTTAATAGCAGTGCAAGTTTAAATGTTTCATAGTCAGCCACACTGACATTTTAGTTCAAAGGAATCCTACAACCATAATGCACTTTGTAACATATCCATTGCAAGATTGATATCCAATTTAGAATTTGGCATGATATTAGTCTTCTAAAGGAAAAAAAGCCAATAGAAAAATACTTACAAGGACAAGTGTTAAATGTTCGTTAAGTGATATCAGTATTAATTCTCTTTTTCCAAATGGCAAGATCAACTTTTTCATACTTCTTTTCCCAGCACAAAAGTTCTGCTATTTCTTCAATTTTCTCTTGTTCCTGCTGGAGCTCCTCTTTTGATCTCTGCCAAGACTGGTAATATTGCTTCCAATTGATGGGAGGACCAGAGAGAATCCAATATCCACCTGGTCTCAGGACTCTATCCACTTCTATCAAATACATACCATCTGCAAACAAATGAAGCTACACAAATCAATTTGAGAATCAAATCAGTAAATTCAAGGCTCTTCTATAGCTCAGAGTTTTAACTTTAACAAAAGCATTAATCCTGTAAAAGTCCCCAGTACCATTTGCAGTCCAAGGTATCAAACACCGTGAACATTGAGACATGTCAAAAGCCCTGGAAGGGTAAGGAAGCTATTGTGTCCCCATTACACCAATCACAGTAGGCACACCTCGCTGCAAAGCAAACTGCACTTGGGCTTCATGTGAATCCCTTGGTGCAAATGACATGGTCAAAACATTTCTCTTCAAAAGTTATGCACCCCAGCTTGCCACCTAAGCATGCCATAGGGATTTCAGATAAGGGCATATCCTCAAACTCCATAAATCATTGCAAAAACAAAATACATGACACTACTGTATGCATGCAATTGATGTACAACCATGAAATGGGCAATCTACAACTATTTTCAAATATGTCACTGTTTAAATCGATTCCAATTATTCGAGAAGCTCCTGCAATTCTTGCCCCTTCAGCAGCCTGCGTAGTTAAAGGCCAAATCAAAAGTCTAACAGATAATTAAAGAGTAAACTAGTTTTGCCTAGAGGCATTCTTGAGCACAGGGGAGATGTTGTCACATTTGTACAGCTGTAATAAAATATTATTAAAGAGTAAACTAGTTGTGTCCAGAGGCGTTCTCAAGCACAGTATGGGGGAGTATGGGGAGATGTTGTCACATTTGTAGGTGACGCTGTAATAAAATAGTAATAAATTTTCTACCCAACATGTTGAACCCTTATTGGGTTTGGCTACGTTCAAAGTTGCACCCATCCCTGATTCCACATCAAAATTAATTTTGAATAAGAAATCCAATCAAGGAAATGATCATGGATGGTTTTATTAACAATCCAGCAAACCACACTTTAAGAATTGAATTACCCACTTTGTAAAACATTATATAGTTTAAATCAGTATCAAAAAGTCCAAGAAGTGATTTCCCTGTTGAGACACCACAACTCAGAATACAGACTTTGTTAAGAGGAGCCTCTGGATTAATTTTGGCAACACAACCGACATGCACAATAGTGTACTCGCTGAAAGTCGATGTACCAAAGAAATGGTAAATCAGTTTTCCATTGATTGAAAACCTTGACTTTCCATCATTGATCATAACCCCTCTTTCAGTATTAATCCTTAGCAAATCACACATGTTGCTCTCCTCTGACTTGCAATGTCTGCATTCTCTACATTCTCCAGTAAATATAGGAAGCACACTGTCACCCTCCTTGAGGTCAGTCACCCCTTCTCCAACACTCTCAACAATTCTGTGTCAACCATGTTATAATTATAATTATAATTAGTAAGCAACAAATCACTAGAAAATTCATATCATTTTTCCCTCTTGAAATTCTACATCTCTGCTACTATGACTAATCAAATTTTCTCAATTTTTTTTAATACAAACTTCATGGAAAGAACTGAGTGTATACAAAAAAAAAATTTGAGACTGAGGAGCATTTCATCTTTCAATGCCCCATCTACTACAAGATCAAAGGAAGGTTCCATTTTCTATTCAGAATAGAAGGGACAACTTGTTGTGCCAAGTGAGAAGAGTAGCAGAGACCTTTACGATAAAGCAAATAAGCCTAATAACGGAACCAAGATCCCATAAATGAGGTACTAGTGGTGTCCAACCGATAGCCCCTATTCAAAGTTTGATCAATAATTCTATGGCTCTATATTGTATCCCATGACCTCTATGGTTTGGGTTTCACTCTCCAAGCGCACACTGCTTCCTAGCATACTACCAATGGTCAATTGAAGGATTGCTCATGGAAAAGGTCATCCAAGTAGGTCTAGTGGTGCCATCTTGCTCTTGGGGGATGGTGGCAACTTGCCATGCCAATATTGTGGCTCGTAGTGCTTGGATCGATAATCTACAACCTAGCTTGGCATCTGGTTTCCACCCCAAGCCATTGTTGGTCTCCCTGCATTGAATGGTAGCTAGAGTTTTAGTTGGTTAGTTACTTGTTTCAATATTTTTATGTAGCCATGCGAGAGTGTGCCCCTTCACAAACTATCAGCAATCTATGGGAATAATCTAGATTAGGTATTTGCTTAAGCTTGCACTTGTTGATGTTTACTTTTTGCAACACGCCATTTTCATAAAATGGTTTTTTAATAGGATTCAAAGGAAGCATTTTTCAAAAACAAATGAAATTCAGCACATCAACAAAGTAGAAATGATGGATGACACACCCAAAGAACCAAAACTTGACGAGGAAGTGCGGTTGACTACAGCATGGTTTGATTCGCACCTTTGGAAACAGCGGCAGACATGCATGTAGAAAGGGGGTGCCAATTAGACCTGGAAAGCGGGAGATCAGTAAAGGAGAAGAAACCAGAGCAGTAGGAGAATATCACCTTAGGCCTAAAGCAGTTTACACTCGAATCATAGCAACAACAGACAGTCGTATCTAGCCTTCAAACACAGAAATATGGCCAACATATGGATACAACCATATTTGGCTATATACATGGAAAATACATTCAATGTACCCCTGGCCATACTTAAGCTGTATCTTGACCACATTGATCATATTCAATTGTATTTTGGCAGTATTATATCATATTTTGGCTGTATTTATCGTATTTTAGTCGTATTTTGGCCATATTTTGGAATACTCTTGTATCTCTGTCATATTTGTTTTATTCAAGTACAGAATTTTTCCATATCATATCAGATACCATTGGTATACAGTAACTATGTGTCAATAACATAAACATGAGGCCTTAAAGAAAGGAAGAAAGACTATGGGTAGAAGAATAATAATAGAGCATATACCTTGTCGACTGAGACCAACTATAAACACTAGACTCAATCTTCTTACAGCCTGAGAAACCTAATACACATGCATGCAAAGAATATCTTGGAATATAACAAGAACAAAGATTAATATCTTGGAATATAACAAGAACAAAGATTAATATCTTGGAATATAGGGGTCTCGAATCTCAATTTCCCAACATAAAAAGGATTACTTAAGATTAAGATTATCAACAAGAAACCAGACATTTTATTTATTATGAAACATAGTTACCCAGTGACAAGATCGAAAACTCGGTTAGTCAAGTCTGGAGAAGCTGCAAATGTGTGCAAAAGCTCAAACAGGAAGTGCCCAAGTTTTTCAACACTTTGAAATACAAAGACAGTAAAATATGAAGCAGGAGCAGGAAATAGGTGGTAGATCTCAATCTGGATTCACAGTGCCTCGTCGTCCTTTGAAGTGGTAACTTACATTTATGCCCCAAATTATATGACTAGTAAGATAGAAATTTGGTCACTCAATGACATAAAATAAAATTTCTGTTTCAATTTCAATTTGTAGTTTTTAGGTGATGGTCCAACTCAGATTGGGTTGTACAGAGACATTTTAATGCCATTACGAGATTATCTAAAAAGAAAGAAGAAGGATCAGTCTTCAAAAAAAATTGTGATTTTATCAATGACACATTGACAACTAACAGACATTCCCTGATGGAAGGGCATTTTATTTGAAAGTAATGGACAAAGAGGTTCCAAATTCCAATCTAATTGCAAAGAGATTAGATAGATTCCTAGTCAGTACTTCCATGATTCATCCTGATCTAAGAATCAAGTTCTGACCATTGGCTGTCCTGTTCTCTATTGAGAAGATTTGGAAACATTCCATTCAAATTTGAGAAAATGTGGTCAGCATGCTCTTAGCTATTTGAAAATTATTGATCAACAGTGGAAAGAGGGCAACTACTTCTATGGCACAAGGATGTACGTCCCTCAAAGGAAACTAATGTTTCTAAAGAAGAATCTTGAACAGTGGAATAGGGAAGCATGTGGAATATCTTCCATCAAAGTGAGTTACATGAAGCACAAATGGCATACATATATCTAAAATAGAATCCAAGAAGGCCTTCCAGATGAGTTATCCACCCAGGGAAGTAACCTGGTGAGTAAAATTTACACAACCCACAGGAGCTCAAAGAGATTAGAAAAAAAAAGAACTTACAGTTAAATGGCCCAAGAGAGTGATAATGGCCCAAGAGAGTGATAGGAACACCATATTTTTTTTATCTTTTCCCCAAGGAAAATCTCACAAGATAGTCCTCTTGCTTCCCTAAAATATCCAAACGAAGGGCAGCTCAGCCACCAGCCACAATAGCTCCTGGAAACCCAGTAGGACTATGTGGGACTCGAACTTCAGCCAGACTAGAATCAGAGACCTCATGGTGAACTCCACCTTGAAACAGCCCATTCAAACCAATTGAGCTAACCCACTGCACCGATAGAAGACCATATATGCTCAGAATACCACAATTAAAAATTAAGAACTTCAACAGAATATCAAAACTGAAAGCAGGATGGGTTAGTAACAGAGGACAGGGGTAGTTGCATCTTCCATTAGGGACTATTTTCAGAATCTGGTCCTAGAACCCCAGTTCAACAGAAACAAGGCAATTCAAAAGGTTGGATACGCTTTCCCATGGTTGATTTCAAAGCAATGGGACAATTAGCTCGTTAAAGTGAGTTATGATGTATGAAGGCTCCAGGACCCACCATATCTGCATATTTTATCAGGATTGTTGGCAAATAATCAAGGAGGATGTATGGAGAGCAACGGAGAAAATCAGGAGGCCCAAATCTGTTTTGAAAGTTCTAAGCACCACTCATATAGCCCTCATCCCTAGAAAAGAAATTTGTTTGCTCTAGACGAGTATAGGACAAACTCACTATTCAATACTTCTTATGAGATAGATAGTCATCAATAGACTTCAAAAGGTTCTTGGATGATTTAATTTCCAAAGAACAAAGTGGTTTTGTTGCAGGGAGAATGCCCATAGATGGAATTATTACTGCTCAGGAAACTATTCAATTGAAGAAATCTTCTCAAAAGCCAAGCTGATAAATCTATGTCAAAGGCATATGATCATATCAATTGGGACTTCATTATCAAAATGCTTTGCATCTCCCAAGATTGGAGGAGTTGGGTGAGAGTTGAATTTTCTCTATCTCAGACTCATATATTGTATTTTCAATTTTCATTAACTACTCTAAATATGCTATGAATTGGCCCTTTTCTGGTTGCTCAAAATAAGGGCTTAGGGGAGGGGAAATCAACATTTTGGGCCTGAAATCCAGCATGAACCATTTGGATTGGTTGAATTGCAGATATCACATGTTAACATTACACAATCCAGTTGCAGTATATTTGAGGGTGTTGAATCCATTTCTGCATTAAAAATGGCAATTCCATCAATCGAAAATTGCGTTTTCAGCAAAGATTGCATTGCCAGATTCTAGTGATGGAAAACTGGAAAAGGTCAAAAACATAGGATATTTAGCCACCTTTTGATTAATCATTAATGGTTCTCCTTCACTCCTGTTTGTCCCAAATAGAGGAACTAGAAGAACAAGGCAAGGAGCTTCTCTGTCTCCCAATCTTTTCATCCTTACGGCAGAGGCCGAGAGAGATGGATCAATAAAAGTCAAAAGATAACAGCAAATAAAGGGTGTCCAGATTGCAGAAGGAAAGGATCAGATCTCATCTGCAATTGTTGACGACACACTATTGGCAGGTGAATCCACAGTTCCTGAAGACTGAAGATTGAAGCAGCTCTTACAAATCAGATGCTTCTGGAGGTAAATCAAAATTCTTCTTCAATACAACCATCAGGATTCAAGTACATATAAGCACGGTACTCCACTTCAACAAGACCTCCCATCCTTCAATTACAATATATTTTGGGGTACCTTTATCCAAAGAACCCTTCATGTGTCTGAAGTGGGAAGAAGTCATCCCCAAAATCCAAGCAAGATTGGAGAACTGGACCTTTAAAAACTTTCCGTAGGGGGGTATGCAATCTTCAAATCAATTCCTTTAAAAAATGGACCCTTAAGAACTGGACCTTTAAAAACTTTCCGTAGGGGGGTATGCACCCTTATAAATGCAGTCTTCAAATCAATTCCTGTGCATGTCTTTTCAGTGTTCAAGGCTCCTGTTAGAGTTATCAAGGAATTGGCGCATAATCAAAAAAATGCTTTGTTTAATGGTGCTGGACAAAGTAAAAATGGACCTTAGTAGCATGGAATGAAGTCTGTGCTCGTAAGACTAAAGGGGAATTGGTATTGGAAATTGAAACTTCCTAATATTGAATGGAAATATGCACAGAATATTACTGACAGGGACTTAACAAGAGTCAACGACTTTCTAGAAGGGTCCTCCAACAAATTTCTTTTGGGACTATGCATGGACCCAATCGCAACCTTTAGATAGATAATTTTTTTCAGCATCCTTGATGATCTTTCAAAGCACTGAAACCCAGTATATACCCCTAATACAGCACAGCATCCCTGATGATCTTTCAAAGCACTGAAACCCAGTATATACCCCTAATACGGCTCAGCCAGCCAGTAGACAGGTTCTGCCAAATGGGCCCCAAGTCCAACAGATCCCTATTGAACAAAGGAAGGAAAGAACCTTTTCAACATTAAGGATGGATTGAGGTGACTGACTACCAATAAAATGAAAGGATCCCACAACAGGGCCTGCAAATATAAAACAAATGGACAAGATAAGGCTATGAGAGAATCGACAAAACCAAATTGCATTCTTCGATGATGAAAACAAGCTGAGATGGAGATGGGACAGTACACAAAAGTTCACAGTCAAACAAGGTTATACCTTCCACCTTCAGGACTTGACAATCTAGATAGAGAAACAACACTTGGAACAAGATCTGTAATAGGGATTTGTGGCCTGAGGTGGCTGACTTTCCATGGTTTGAAGTTCAGAAGAAACATAAGCTAATCTACAAAGGTGTGGTTTTGTTGGCCCTCTATATGCCCTAACTGTAAGCAAAACAAAGAAA
>LPNX010167986.1:130985-146272 GCA_001517045.1 Pseudotsuga menziesii
AGCAGTAGCTGTGTTGTTATCAGTCACATTAACCGACTGTTATCATGCGAAATCAAATCTGCAGTTGTCTTATGATAATTGAAACCGGCTTCCGAAATGTAGCTTTGTATAGTGGATCTCAGAGGTAACCCTAACCAAGGTGTAATAACAACTCCAAGAAATATAGCTAAAGTTGCTGCGGTTACAGCAAGGATAGGAAGTGAGCACGCCATGAATCCAAAGCTGATCGAGCTCTTTCCAGAAGCTTGCACCATGGCTTTGCTTCAGAATATAAAGATATTCCTCTTATACAGTTGACGGACTAAATGCCGCATCGACAAAAATAAAAGCCAAACTGGATAATGTTAAGGCTTTCAAAACAACGAATGCCAGGACTTCATAAAATCAATAGAAATAACGAAGGATTTCCGACATATAGGAGAATCGATGATCAAATCTAATTCTGGGTAGTTCTTTTCAATCTTACTATACAGTAAAATGCATCGTAAGATTCAAACCCTAGGAAACTCGGGAAAAAAAATAAAATCCAGACTCAGAAAGCAAGTAGCAACTCTAAACGCGCTTAAAATCAGCCACGGCGACTTTGAAGCTCGAGGGATTCCAGTCCTTACAGTGGATTTCTTGGGAAAACGAGACCATGGTGTTTAATAACGGTGAACTTGTTTGGTATCATCTCATCTTGAAACATGAAAAGAACTCTGGATTTCAGGTCAAAACATAAAAATATGTTCCACAAAATGATAATTTCGAAACGAAAACACTTAAAGCGAGCAGTAATAAACCTTTTGCTTTTGGAGAACCATCTACGGTGGATGTCTTCGCAAACTAAGCACAATTTTGTCTTAGATTTAAGCTTCACAACTTCAAGCATTCACGCGTCTGAAGAATGCACTGACTTTCTTGGAGACTACGCAAGTTGGAAGTTGGAACAGGCCATACCGGGAGTGCCAAAACTGAATAAATTTGGCCGTACTACAACAGCGATCCGAAGAAATTTCCCGGAAAAATTGCCGAAGAAATTTCCTGGAGAAGTCGGTGACCACGCATACGAAAAGTCTACGGTTCGATTTCGAACCTCATCGATGCCACACAGGGATCAAATTTTAAGGTAGGGTTCCATTTCACTTTGAAGGGTTGTGAGAAATTGAACCCTTCAATGTTGACATGTAAAAATAAATCATTTTTTTCATTTGAAACTGTAATTGTACAACAAAATTTTAATATTTATTAAAAACAGTGTATAGAAGAAAATGACAATAAGAAGAAATCCCAAGTAATACAACATTTACATGGAATTAGTGAGGTAACCATGTACTCTCTCACTCTTTGGAGCATATAGTTTATTGAACTTAGATAAGGGACAATTTTGTCGAGCCAGTGACATACTCGGTTGTTAGGTTGTTGATAAAATAAGGCATTGAAATTTCAAAGGACCTTTGAATGGAGGATTGATTCAGCTCGATGGTGGTTCTAATTGTCAAGTGTGATTGGGCCTACCTAAAAGATAAACCCTAGAATGTAATACCTAATGCTTTCACGGAGAAACTTTTTTATTAACCCTAAATTCAGAAGTTATTTTTAGAATTGAATCATGTCCTCCCCACATGCTCGAATCAAAGTGATCAAACAAAGGCCCCAATTTTACGTGGATTATGAATAGTCCCTCCAATGTATATCGAGTTTATACCCCAATTCGAAGTGATCAAACAAAATCCCCAATTTTAAGTAGATTATGGATAGTCCCTCCAATCTATATCGAGTTTATCATCCCTATAAAAAAGGTTAAGTATTTATTAGTCCACTATAAGGAAGAACTTTAAATTCTCCAACAAATATCACTACAAGTTGGATGTCTAGTTTTTACCAAAGTTAATAAGGAAGACGAATAATAAACACATGTTTGGGAGGTTTGCGACAACGAGGATGTTGAAATCATGTTCTTTGCTAGATCATTGCACTCCTAGTCCCTCATTCATGAACGTCCATCGAGGGATTCCCTTGTTTAGATATATTGGTAGACAATTTGTACTTCTTGTTTCCATTATTAGAAGGATGAAATGAAGGGGTCAGAGTCTACAACATTTACAGTGTCGGTTGTTAAATATTTTATCCTTTCAACTATTTGTTTCATCAAGGAAATTGGAACAATTCAAACACTTATATTCAAATATTGTTCTTTCTTTCAACCTAATGTTTACAATTCATGGGAGATAAATAACATTGACATATTTGGAACTCAGATACAAGGCTCTTTCTTCTTACTCCTCCGCCCAAACGAATTTGTGGTCCTAGAATATGAAAAGTATAGATTATTTTGGTTGTGATTTCATTTAAATACTGGGTTTTTTAAGGTTACATCTATTGAGTATTGGAGACCTATTCTGGCGGAAACGCAACCGCATAACACATTACAAATTTCAAACACCATTTTGGATGGAGAAATTTTAAACCCTTATATTTATAGAACCAGAGGGAACTCCAACAAGAAACACATTTAACTTTTATCCACATATAAAATGTTACACAAGTGTAAAATGCTATACATACCTATAAATTCACGACAGCCAAGTCGACAGCTTAGCACTGCATAATCTTCTGGAGGAAATAGAAATTAGGGAGACACTGAAGCATAGAATTGGAGAGTTGAGAGTTTGAGTCCCGACCTCCAATTGTCCTATACTCGTAAACCCAAAATATTTTTTTTTCACAAACTTCACCAATCTCTTTAAGTTCAGGGAAGCTCATTAATCCAACCTACCCAACGTTCTACCTTTGCTTCTCTTGCTCCTACCTGTGAAAAAGGAGGAACCTTCGAGTTGGCCACCGCAGAAGACAATGAGGAATTAGAGTGTGCAACCATTTCCTTCTACAGAAAGACTATTGGAAGCAACGCCATCTCAATTCCACAATATCCTGACGCTCCTGAGTTGGTTTATCTTGCCCGAGGTAGGAAAATGCATGTTTGTGTATTTCACATGATTACAAAAAAATCATTTTATAATTGCTTCTACGTCATAACATAGATATATCTGTGCAGGTGAGGGAAAAATCGGTATTTTTTTCCTAAGGTTTCCAGATACTTTCAGAGATCATTCTTCGTTATGAGGGCACTCGGGGCGTAGATCAGAGAGCCCATAGGAGGAAGAAGAAGAAGAAGAAGAAGACTCAAGTAAAAAGGTGAGGTGAGTGAGGAGGGGAGACATAATAGTGATATTTGTAGGAGAAGCCCACTAGTGCTTTGAATGATGGGAACGAGCCTCTCTAAATCGTAACCATTGTAGACATAGGAAACCCTCAAAAATAGCTTGGGTGCAAGAGTTACCATGTAAGCATCTCGACAAATTAAGTAATATTAATATTCAATTAAGTATATGACAAATTCATTCGTTTCTTTTAGAGATGACTATATGCATATTGTACAACCATTCTCTATGGCTGGCCCTCCATTCCAGTTGCCTTTGTCTCTACTGCCTAACCCCCTTCCTTCGATGAGACAGGTAGACTAAGCGGCCTAGGTGGACCATGGGAGACTGGGAATGATGATTCAAATGATTATGACCCCGGTAAATGAATGGAAATTGGATTAAATCCTAGAATACTGAACTAACTAGTATAGGATATGATTCATGAGCACAAAGAAAGGGCGGCATGCTGCTAGCCTGCTACCAAAGATCCGTCATCCCAATCTTGTGATGGTCATAATAGAAATGTCTAGCACTAGGTGAAACCCTGGTCTGGAAACTTACATACCCATTGGACCAGGTTAGGTTCAAATCTAGAAAATATTGCTCAATGCATTGTAAATTGCAACTTGTAAGTTGTAACCCAAAAAACAACACAATTAGTTTTTCCTTACATAGCCTTGACAGTGGAGGGTTATCAAATCAATTCACCATCTATAGATATGACTCATATGAGTATTTAATTTCACATCATATACTCAAATACTCAAGTGACTTGTAAGTTGTGATATCAAGTGACTCGGTGAACAATAAGATGACAGATGGAAAATCGAGTTGGCAGGTGGCATCATCTCATACAAAGATTTAATGAAGTTGGTGAATCAGTAATGCATGCTAATTCCATTAAATGCTTTGAAAGTGAACATCGAATCGTGAGTCACAGTCCTGACTCACCAACTTGAACTTGGCACTAGGAAGCCTAGTGGCCCACCGTGGTCCATGTCGATTGGGACTGAGATCCTCATCCATGATCCGACTATTCAAGGGCACTTGGGAAGACTCTGAGTCTCGAATCTCCCATAGTCCACTGAATCCCTGGATAGGCAAATTTTGTAGCTGCCCTTCTGTTGCAAATTTACCGAGGCTTACTCAATTTCGTTATTGAAGTGTTGGGAATGAAACTAATTTTTTTTTGCATGGTAAATTCCTTGTGGCCTTCTATGACATTTAAAATGGCCTTTGAAGGGATCTGAAGGCTTCAAATTTGAAGCCTGCTACCATCTCTCAACTCTTTGGATTCCCCGACCCCCGACCTTCACACTGTAACTTCCCGCATCTGTGTTTGTTATCTATATTTTTCTTCGTGTGTTGTCATTGTTATCTCACCTTTTCCTCGTGTGTTTGTTGCAACGTTTATATGCTGATACTTTGGATCAATAGTTTAATTTTTTATTTTTTTTTATGATTGTTAATTTCTTCTCATCAACATTATGACATGTTGAATTTTTGTATCCATGGAAGTGTTCCTTTAGTGATTTTGTGCTTTGGTCACTAAAAAGGGGACAAGTTATATGACCCTTGTATTAATAATTAACCGAAATAGGTTCATGAGGCCTATAAGAGGTTGAGGAATCGAAATATTTACCTGAAACTCGGAGATGGGGTCAAGCCTCTACCTTTATACTGCATATGGATCTGAGACTGGTTCTGGGCCAGCACCCTAGTTTAATTATAATTGGATCAATTGCTACGATGTTTAAAGGAACTGAGCTTGGTGAAGCTACGTTGACTGGTGCAGCTAGTTCAATGGTCACAGATCATAATACTTATACTGAAGTTAGAAAAGCACCTCAGTATGGGACTTGCAAGGACTCTTACATTGAAGGACCAACAACTAGCTATGATGCTTCTAGTTATCGATATGGTATTGGTTCTAGTACCTAATTCATAATTGACGTATAAGGAACGTAATTTTCCTTTGGCACGCGCTTAACCGGGTTTGCTTCAATGGTGCAGCAGGGACAAAGATGGTCAAGAGAAAATTCATGCAATTGCTTTGTTGGATCTCTGAAGATTGAGGTGCATGGCACCAATATTACTAATAGAAGGTAGACAATTTACAAAATTTTGACTTTATTGTCAAAATTGCAATTTTCCATGACACAATTAAAAATGACTAATTCATATTCTTCTAGCTAGTCATTTTTTATGTCGTGATTAAATTAGTCGCTTATGTTAGTCATTTTTAACTCTGTCACTTATTATCTAGTCATATTTGTTAACTGGTGACTAAATTAGTCGTTAATTTTAGTAGTTTATAGTTGGGTCAATCAAAATTGCTCATATTTAGTAGTAAATCACTTGAAAAACCTGTGGTGACTAGAATTTTTAGTCACGTAGTAGCTAATTCCTCATTTTGTACTAGTGATTATAAGGTAATCTATGCTACTAGAAACAAGTAATTGCATAACAAATTATAAATGAAGTTAAGCTAATGCAAAGAAAGAGATACATGAAAATACACATAAGAATGAAACCTCTAGTTGATGAGGGGACCTCCCAACAATCAGAGTGACAACTCGCTAAATGCTTTACACAAACACGGTCATATACAACATGAGAATAAATTATATTAAAGTGAGAAACTGTATTACATAGTTTTCCAACAACGATTGATTACATGCATAAACTGGATAACTAAGCACTTGCGTAGAGGCTGATATATGTAATGTTTATAGAGGTGAGCAGGTAGACCCTTTAGTGGTCGATCGCTCTCTAAATTTAGTCAACCTTTATGACAACTAACTGATCAAGAGCCAACACACATCGCTTCTTCCTCTTTTATCACGCGTTAGTTCTTCATGTTGCGTGATGTGGCATGAGGATCCTTCTTGGCATGGATTGGTGTTACGGTGTCAAGCAGAGGAGGACGCTGGAGAGAATTCTAGAATGAATATCATGCTATCACCCATACACATGGAAAATAGGTAGTTTCCATGCTTTAACACCTAGAAATATACCATCAACAGTGTGCGGTTAGCTTGGCGGACTGAACGGTGAACTGGACAGTGAGTTGGATATGCTCTACGCATATCTAGGGTGGATGTGTTGTCTCTTTGTTGGTTTGTTGAATACTATGGTATAAAATAATGAATTAAACATCAAACATATATCAAATATCACCAAATTAACTAATAAAATTGTGAAATAACAAGAATGAACCAGAACTTTCATAAACCCAAAATATAGTCGTACCTGGGTCTGAATAGTGAGCTGCATGACAGAAAACATGTCAAAAAGTGACAAAAAATATGTCAAACATGTAAATTATCAGCCAAAAATGATAACAAAACTAGGATGAACAGATCTCTACTGCATACTTCCCTTGTCCCAGGGAGATTCCATCTGCATTCTTCCACACCTCCATGCCTAGAAAGTAGTGCATCATACCCAAGTCTTTCATGTCGAACTCGAAAACAAGCTTCCTCTTGGTGTCAGCAATCAACCCATCCTCACCTGTTATAAACAAGTCATCCAAATACAATAGGAGTATCACTGAGTTCCCTTTCTCAACCTTATAGTAAAGGTTGGAATCTGCTTTACTCTTGGTAAATCCCAAGCCAGTCAGGAAGCTATCAATTCTATCGTACCATGTCTTGGGTGCCTATTTCAAACCGTACAAGGCCTTCTTCAATTTGCACACATGAGTCTCCCTGTCATGTGTCTCAAAACTGAGTGGTCGCTCCACATACACTTCCTCTTCTACTATGCCATTCAATAATGTTGTCTTGACATCCATCTGTTGTATCTTTTCATTACTAAAGCTAGAACAAGTACTGATTTGATGGAAGTGTATCTAGCTACAAGTGTAAAAGTCTCCTCATAATCTATCCCTTCTTTCTAGGAGAAGCCACGTGCCACAGATATTGTTTTATGTTTCTCTATTATGCCGTCTGCAGCATGCTTGATCTTGTAGATCCATTTGGAAGTTACAACTGACTTCCCTTCTAGTATCGGGACCACATCCCAGACATCATTCTTCATGATCGACTGGTACTCCTCGATCATAGCATCTTTCCATTATTTCTTTTTCGTTGCTTCTTCATAGTTGGAAGGTTCTTTATCAATGATGTCACATAGTAGGGATACATAATTGAAGTAGGACCTAGTTCTCTTCCTTTCTTTGTGCATTTCTTTTGAAGCCACATATCTCTCTGCACCTTAGATAGCCTCTCATACCCATGCAGGTTTCCTCTTGTAAGGATTCTTCTCCTGGAATGGATCTATAAGTTACTGAGGTTCTTCCATTTCTTGATCTTCTTCTAGAGTTACATCTTTCATTGTTGTATCTCAGATCCTGGGTACTTCTGCTTCTTCAATGTCTTCAACAGGTATTTTTCTAGATTTTTTGTAAGCTAAGTCTTCATCAAAAGTCATTCCCTGCTGATGTCGATCTTCTTGAATCCTGGAAAATATATTCTGTACGCTTTTGAGCTTTCACTCTATCCCACAATATACCCTTCTTTCTCGAAGGATCTAACTTCGTCCTCTTTTCTTTCAGAATGTGTATGTACACTGGAAAACCAAATATTCGTAGATGGCTGAATTCTGGTTTCTTTCCAAAGAAGACTTCTTCTGGTGTCTTGTTCTCAAGTACTCTATGCAGAGTACGGTTCTGTACATACATAGTTGTACTAGAAGCTTCTTCCTATAGATGCATAGGAAGATATTGATCATGAAGCATCACCCTTGCTGCTTCCATAATTGTTCTATTCTTCCTTTCTACAACCCCATTCTTTTGTGGATTATATGGAGTGGTCAACTCCCTCTTAATCCCTGACTCTTTGCATAATTCTTTGAATTCATCTGATGTGAATTCTCTGCCATTGTCTGATCGAAATGTATTGATGTTCTTCTCTATGTGGTTCTTGATCAAGGCTTTGAATTCCTTGAATTTACTGAATACTTCATCCTTTCTTTTCAAGAAGTATATCCATGTCTTCCTAGAACAAATCATTAATGAAATAAACATAATATACATACCCACTCAATGAATTGGATGACATCGGACCACATACATCGAGTGGATGATTTCCAAGATTCATTTTTCCTTGCTCTCGCTACTTGGAAATGTCTTCTTTGTATTCTTTCCCTTTGCACATCCTTTGCAAATGCCTTCATGCTTTTCCTTGATTTCTGGAAGACCGTCAACAACTTTACTTGCAAGTGGTAGTGCCCTATAGTGCACATGTGCAAGTATTCTATGCCAAAGTTAACTTGGCTACACTGAGTCATGGACCAAGGCTTGTTCTGGTTGGCCCTTTAATTTGTATAAGCCTCCCTCGTGCTCTCCAATCACTACTGCATCATCTATAGTCTTCCCCTTTGGCCACATAAGGAATTAGCCATCTACAAATGAAACCCTCATACCTTTTACATCTAATGCAAATATGGAGAGAAGATTCTTCTTTAGTCCTGGTACAAACAAGACATCCTTCATCTTCATAGATTTTCTAGAGTCTAGCTTATAGGCGGATTCATCACTACCTTTTATGGGATACTGGTAGTCATCCCCAAGTTTTAATTTGTGGGTGACTCATGTTCAGATAGTTTCACAAAGGATTCTTTGAATCCCGTCATATGTTTGGAAGCCCCACTATCTATGAGCCAATCATTGCTTCCATGTGTAACTGTCCTCAAAAGGGAATAAATAAAAACATACTCTTGATCACTTGAAGAATCTTCACTTTCTTCTTTGACTCTCTTCCTGGGAGGTTCATCATCATATGTAGTGTGAGCATGATGTTTTCTTTTGATGTCCTTCTTCTTGTGGAATCTACCTCTATTTTTGGGACAATCTTTGGAAAATTGTCCTTTCTCATCACAGGTATAGCATCCGACTTTAGATATATCTTTGCTATATCTTTGAGGGATATCTTTCGGGTGAGAATGATTACCTTTGGGATGATAGTGGTCCTTTCTGAATTTCTTGGTGTGTGTTGTGAGAGCTTGATCTTCATTTCCCATATTTTCTACTCGAGCTACTATCTGAGATTCCTCTTATGAGCATTCCTCCCATAACCTATTGAAAGTGATTAACTTTCTTCTAGCACAAATCCCTTAAATGAAGGAGTCCCATGACCGAGGGAGACCATTCAAGGTGGTCATCACAATTTCTCCATTCTCTACTTCTTCTACTGCTTCAAGTTGTTCTTTGATTTGAGAGACCCTTTTAAAGTATGACTATATGGTCTCTGTGTTTTGGATCTTTACATTCTTCAACTAGTTTCTCAAAGTCATCTTCTGATTTATATTCTTCCCTTCAAATATCTTGGTCAAGGAGTCAAACATATCTTTAAGTGTCTTTAGGGAAAACATCTGTGGTATAAGGTGATCCTTGATAGAATAAACAATAATCCTCTTGGGCTTGACTAAGTTCTTCTTGTGTAAGGATTTATCCTCATCTCCCTTTGGAATTGGAACTTATCCACTTATGTAGGTGTCCAATTCATTTTCTTCAAGAACCAGTGAGATCCTATACTTCCATGCTCGGAAGTTTTCAGATCCTTTAAGCTTTTCATCAAGCTTGGTGTGTTGAGACATCTTAAATGAGAACCTCAAATATAAATACAAAAAAATTAGATATTACAAATTTGAGAAGCCGGAACTGGATCTGGAGCTGATCTTCTGTAGTGTTGATTTTTTGGTTTAGGGGAAAATTAGGGTTTGACTTTCTCGGAGTTATACCCAACCAAAAACTTTGATATTGATCTCTAAACTTTGATTTTGAGGAGGAGAGATATCCTATGCTCACTCAAAAATTCCACTTCTGTGGAAAGCCCAAATTTCCCGCTACAGTGGTAGGTCAAAAAATGAAAATGCTCAGAATCAGATTTTGCTTCGACAGAAAGATGCGCCCTTCAATGGAGAGTCAACCTAGCCTTATTTTGCTGATGATCTATGGAGAGAAACTCAAAAATAAATAAGCCCTATCTTTTGCAGTTGCACATTGTCTTCTTCTCAGGTTAGCTCTGGTACCATGTTAGATTTTTATCATTTAATCAACATGATCTAGGATCTTATCTGAGAGAATAAAATGCACAACAATAATCACAAGAGACAAGAGACACAAAGAGTTTTCCTCGGGGAAACCATAAAGGAGAAAACCACGCAATTTCCTCAGAGATAGAATGAGCAGCAATAGCAAAAGTAAAACCCAAAAACACAAAGATGATCTCTGACAGTTGTTCTCTCTCTCACTTGTGTGAGCTCCTCTTCTCTCACTCATGCGCTACAGTTGAGTGAGTGTGTGTTTCAAATAGAGAGTCTCACTCTCTATTTATACTTGTTTTCCACTTGACATTTACTCTACATGGCCAAATTCTCTGGGAGATTCTAATAACCCTAATACCCCTCAACTATGGGGAATATTTCCCCGAATTACAACAGAGGGTTAACCTCAATGACTTTACATGACTTTATTATATTAATGACTCTCCCGATCGAAGGAACAAACATCTCCATCGAGGTACAATGAAATACAATATATAGAATATATAAGTGAATACATTTCGAAGTTACAAATACATCAACAAGCGATAGCTAGTAAATAGGGTGTCGTAGCATCCTTTCAGTAACAGTTGAAAAACCATGGGGTTGTATCCTCCTTCTAGTAGTTGATGGTAAATAGGGTGTTGTAGCATCCTTTTAGTAGAAACTGATAAACCAGGGGGTCGTAGCCTCCTTCGAGTAGTTGCTGGTAAATAGGGTGCAGTACCATCCTTGTCTGTAGTAGCAGGCAGAAACTATTTGTAAATGTAATTTTGCCGTAATATGAAGTATTGGTGGTTTACCCAATTGGGAATCCACAATAAATTTCTGCTATGTGTGTTCTTGTTGATCATGTGTATTCATTAATAAATTAAAAGTGGTTTAAAATTATTAAAATTTATCAATATTGATTCACCCCCCCCCCCCCCCCCCCCCACCTCTCAATATTGTCTAATATTCCAACAATCGTTAAAAGTTATCTTCTAAGTTGTATATGGAAGACACAACTGAAGAGCAACAAGAAAAATCATGAATGCTACTGGAATTTGCTTATCATGTATATGTAAAATAGAGCAACAAGTATTATTTTGGCATCTTTTTCTTTTTCAAGAGAAAGAATCAAGGAAAATTACTGATAGTAGGATCAAGTTGAGTGAGTTTACCAAGGGAGAGGGTGACTTATGGCGACCTACTCCCATTTTTTGTTAGTTTTGTAGATAGTTAGATTTGACTATTTTATAATGAAGGGCACCCTGATTCTATTGAATGTCATTTTATTTTGTTTCGACGTTAATTCCCTTTTCTAGAAATTTGTTATTTCCAGGTCTCTCTTCATGAGTTTTTATTTGAATTCAAATTTCAACCAATATTTAGAAACACAAAAACTAGTGTTGTCATGATTAAGAAGATTCATTGGCATTGGTTATTTCAGATAGATTTCATCTCTTTATCATTGAATAAAATTACATGAAAAATCTTACTTTGTCAATGGAAGCATGTTTAAAGGTTTCACCTCTCATATTTGAGCATGAGAATACAACAATTCTCCATGGGAGTGCTACAATATTGCATTTCAAAGTGCACAGTTTGTACATAAGGGACACCAAGTCATTTCACCCATTTATGGATCAACATCAATATGCAACAATGAAGGTATCCTTTGCACCATATTTTTGATGAGGCAAATGTTTTTCAAGATATGACAAATATCGACACTGTGTTACCTTGTTTTTTGAAGTAGGTATCAAGCTTTGCTATTGCATTTCTGGCCCTTGAATGTTTCATTTGGACAGAAGGGCTGGTTTTGAGAATGTAAGATTGAGATATTTGTTGAATTAATGGATTAAGGTTGGTGTTGTCACTTTAATCAACCTTACAGCTGGTGCATGAGAAAGAACGTGATATTATAACATAGATACCTGAAAGAACCATGGAAGTGTGAATGCAACAACCATGAAAGCCATCAGTAAGTTGTCGAGGACAACTCTTCCAGCATTGTGTTGATTCACCTGATGAGTTTTCTTCATCTTTGTCATTCCACTCTTACAAGAACACTGCATCACCAACACGACATTCTTTGCAATCTCACCACAAATATCACAAAATCGATGTCAACCAAACAAAAGGATTCTCATGTTCTCGAAATTCTAATCAGATATTTCTATGGTTATGTTTCCAAAGTTCTAGGTGCTTCACAACTCATGAACATAATATGTTTAATTTTATGGGCCATTTTTCCCTAAATTTGGCTAGTCTTTGTTCAAATTGCGAGTTTTCAATGTCCAAATTGCATTTTTTATTGCATAAATAGATTCAACTCCTTTAGAAGCTGCATTAATTTTATTGCAGAAATGGATTTAGCTCCCTCAAAAACCCATGGACACCTAGATTATGCAATTTTAACAACATATATCTACAATTTTAACAATTCCAATAGGATTACAAATTTATCTTAACTTTAGACTGAAAGGAATAAAAATGTATTGAAGTTTACATTTAAATTTATTTAATAGATTGTTGTTTCAAGCATTCTCTATGAATGTTTTAAAGATTTAGGATTAAGATAGATGATGTTAGTTTAAGAGAAATAAGAGTTTTCTCTCTTATATATTAGAATATGATATTAGTGGGGAATTGTTAATACAACTTATGGATATACTTGAGTGGATGTGGATTGTTTAAAAGTGGAATAATTAGTCTACTAGCCAACTTAAGGGGTCCTTGAAGCAAACCTTCTTACTGCTTGTGCAAATTTTGTACACCAAGACCATCACAAGTATCTTTGACCCAATGAACCAAATTTCATAGAGATATGGCAACTTATCAAGTATAAATAGACTAACTCATGGATCAATTTGTGAAAAGATAATAAATATATGTTTTTGAATGTTCATATATAGGTTTAATTTATGAATACCAATGTTTAAATGCCACATCTTCCTATTGGACAGTCTTGTTTCGGTCAATCTTCTGTCTTTCCTTATTTTTTGGGTAATAAAAATTGAAGTTTTCACCTTTCCATTTTAATAGTAAATTTATATAATAATATATAAAGAGGATGAATAATTTTGCTTTAGCAGGAGGAAGATGGGTACTCTTCAAGATTTTATACATATAAGAGTCTTGAACATAACTATGTTGTTTTGGACTGGAATTTTTTTTTGAAGAAAATTGTCTATAGAGTTTTACAAGAATACTATATATTATTTATGTCAACCCTCTCTTATTTTTATGTCCTATTTATGAGAAACAATTTCCAATATCCATTTTTTATACAATTTTCATTGTTTTTGGACACCTTGTGAGAAACCCTAGATTCATATGATCTGAAAAGAGAAGAGCCAATATTTTCAATGCACATTTTTAGGTTGGAATTTCATCACTAGAAAAACAAGACAGATATATGTTTGTTTGAGTCTTTGGATGACCTATTTTCTTATCACTTCAATATTTCCCTAAGTTTAACTTAGCATTCATTAATTTCAGGAAAAACATTCATTTACTATTGACAAAGAAGAAATAACCTTAGTTTTATCCATAATAATTGTTACACATATTCCTATGTATTAAGATAGTTTACCATTGCATATACTAAAAGGATAAAAGCCACCATGATTTATTGGAAATAGCTATTAGTTTAGAGGAAATACTATTGATATCATTGAATCCAATCTGGACATGCATGGAAATGTAGTAGAAAGTTGGTGTAAGTTAGAACCAGGACTATGCGCATTATCGAGGAGATATATCCAAATCCTCTTTACAACCATAATTAATATTAATTAGGTCTCCAAAACTTCATCTACAATTAGAGATCAATTGAAATACTTTGCGAATTCTCTCTGCATCATCCCCAACACCATGTGCTCCCTCTCCACCTTCCTTAGCATCTAGGAGACCTACCCCTTCTCCAAATATATATCCATGGTGTTCTCAACCTGCTTAACAATTTGAAATATAACCTTCTTCATATTATGTTTCTCAGGATTCCCCTCGCAATGTTCACTCTCATGGGAATCAACCCCGATACCATTCACATCCAGGTGAAGTGTAGGATATTCATTTTAACCCGAGATCCCATGTGAACAAAGAAGGTGTGATTTAGATATAGGTAGTTGAGAACCCTTGTTCTCTAATAAAGTGGGCTAGATATGGAATTCAAATGCCCAATTCCAAAGCTAAAAGTTGGCTTGTCTCATATAGGACCCCAGAAAATGGCCTCCCACTGCTTGAACTTTGGTGTGTATAGCTTACAAAATCAAAATCCAAGATATGATAAAACACTATTTCAAACCCTAGAATAACGTGGCAGATTTATATTGAATAAAGGAGCAATACGTGTGGCAGATTTTTATTGAATAAAGGATCAATACATGTGGCAGTTTTTTATTGGCACAGTAGACGATGAATCTACTAGTACAAAACCCTATTTCAAACCTAGAATAATGTGGCAGATTTTTATTGAATAAAGGATCAATACATGTGGCAGTTTTTTATTGGCATAGTAGACGATGAATCTACTACAGTGTCCATAAACACTTTCTCATAGAGAGAATGTCTTCGACGTAAAAATTAGCGTAAATATGCAACAAATTAATCATTTTCATAAATTCTTTTGGCCTATTGTCTGGTAGAATCTAGGCAGAAAATTGTACGACTGTGAAATAACTTCACACTTCTACTTGTCATGGATCTTTGGCATCTATTAATCGATTTATGGATTTGATCCAAATAAATTGAAGTAGATTTAACCCACATGGATTTTCAGCAAAACTAGACTGTGTTACATTTAATAGAATTATATTAAAAATGGAAAAATGAAATGATGGAAAACAGACTAATTTCTTGATTGCGGAAGCCCCAGATCCACAAAAACAATGTGAAATTCATGACATAATAGTGATTTCATTGTTAAAGTCGAGATGTTTATTTATTCATCAAACTGTCTATATTGAATAAAGGAGCAATACGTGTGGCAGTTTTTGATCGGAACAGTAGACGAGGAATCTAGTACAAAACCCTATTTCAAACCTAGAATATTGTGGCATATTTTTA
>LPNX010167992.1:0-130632 GCA_001517045.1 Pseudotsuga menziesii
TCGGCACAGATTTCGAGGTATGTATGGCTGCATTTATTGCTGTACGGACAGGTGTACGGACTGCATTAATTAGGGCACGAATTTCGAGGCAATTGTACGGCTAATCTGCTGTACGGCCTGCTGTCTGTTTTGGCACGGAATTCGAGGAGATTGTACAGTTAGGGTTTGCTGTACATGTGCATTTAATTTCTGTCCTACATTTTACTGAAGAAATAATAAAAGCTCTCATCTCAAAACTGGTTTTCCCCGTGGGGGTTTTATCCAGGGCAAATTTGCCAAAAATTACTGTGTCAAATTTTATGATGTGTATGTGTTTAATTACAGCCTGTTAGTTGTTTTCAGCGTGTTTAAATTGTTCAAGATAAATTTCATAAGTAACTTCAAGCCTTGCATAACCGGCTGAAGTGAAAGAAGAAGAAATTGTTCATTAAACCAGCTTGCTGTGAAACAAGGGTTTTCAACACATTACGAGGGAGGATGAGCCACCACACCCACCCCCTCATCAGTACAACTCAGCCCCAACTCAGTCTTCAGCTCAGTCACCTCACAATTAACAAGCAAATCAAGTGCCAGTGTGTTCCTCTTCCAGGGTTGCGCATCTCTCCTTGAGGTTGACGCTTTTAGTGTTGGAGGATGCCTATTGGTTGGGTGGAGATCGCAATGAAGGGAGTGGGGGCACCTTGCCTAGGTGCAAGCCACCTCCCCACTCCTACCTTCCAGATCTTGCAGTTAAACTCAGTTCATCAATGCCGAGTAGATTCAATCAATCAGATTTGCTCTGGTGTTACTCTTTGTCCAAATTTAGGGTTTTGAGACCTATCTTTTTTTTCTTTTTGTATAAATAAGGGTCTCTTCTTCCCATTTGCATATAGAGAATTTTCAAGAGACCTTTGCCAAAATTGTAATGCTCTTATTTGTTTAAAGTGGAATACAAGCGACTTTGGAGGTCCATGCATGGTTTCTTAGTGTTGTGATTTCATCTTGTATGAGGTGATATATCGCTTAACCCTACCCTCTCTTTTACAATTGCATGTTCATTGCTAGCTTAGGAAGGCTATCAGTATAGCACAAAGGTTAACCATTTATCGTCTTTAAGTTGGTTATCTATGCAAGGTCTTTCAAATATCTAAATCGAACAGGACGTAGTCAGTAATACTAGTGTTTTTTGGATATTTGTTTGATTTAGTATTCTAGCACTTGATATCTTTTGTCTTTGCGAGAGTTGTGTTTTCAGGGATCACCAAAGGTGGAGAAAATGTTGAAGTTCAACTGATTCTTCACAAAACAAGAGCTTTTATCATCTACCACTTTCATCTTGCGGGATCTACAAGGCTTTTACCTCCAAGTCAAGAAACTTAGCCAACAGGGGCTCTCTTCTCTTCCATCACTTTTGAGATTAAAATTCTTTCTTGGTTACTAGATCTACCATTTTGAAGTTGTGGAAATTTTAAAGAATCATCTCCCCCCAAGCTTTAAAACCTATCAAACTTCTCCTCCTTGGTTTTTTGGTTTAGTTTGATCTTTTCTCTCCTTGTCTCCCTTCCTTTTTCTCTTCTTTTACCTCTCTTTCGTTGCCCTCTTCTTTTACCTCTCTTTCGTTGCCCTCTTCTTTTACCTCTCTTTCGTTGCCCTTTTTTACTGTTTTCAACCCTCTTCTTTTACCTCTCTTTCGCTGCCCTCTTTTATTGTTTTCAGCCCTCTTCTTCCTTGTTGTTCGCTGCCCTCTTCCTTACTGTTTTCAGCCACTTCTTTCCTCTTCTTTGCATGCTTTTGTTCCCATTCGCTCCATTTCTTTGCAGCCTTTAATGGATAAATCACCTTAAGTACAACCCATTTCAAGTGCTAATTATTATTTCTCCTAACACCCAAATCCTAAGGCATCGTATTCTTCAAGTCCTAGACCCCATAATCAAATGTCTATTGTTTTTCATGTTTTTGTATCAATAGGGCATCCATCCCTAAGTTGGGTCTAGTTGTATCTTGGGCGCCTTGTTTTCTGAAGCAACGCATTCTTTCGATTTCCTATCTTTGTGGATGCTTGCTTTTAGCTTAAAGGGGGATTTCATTTCATTTACTAATCTCAAGCTCTCCCTTAGCGTTCTCCACCAAGGATGCCCATTTTCCTAATTTGTAATTCTTCAAGGCACCTCTTTCCCATGTAAAAGCGGTCCTGTTAGTACTATGAGAAAGTTAGTTTTACCGACAAGTATCTGAGAAAGATTGACTGGGGACACCTCCCGACGTTAGTCTAGGTCGGCTTTGGTGGACTTGGGAAACCTAAACAGAAGGGACCCTTCCTGGGAACCCTTCCTATGTGACACTTTGGAGCAGCGTCCCAAGATTCCACCGATTTGGCAACCGTTTAATCCTTGCAAACACAATATCGTCACATCATGTGACAACACGTCTAAGTTTGACCTCATGGACATTATTATTCCACCCACAATTTTGTATGGATCAAAGGAGTGGGGGCTTAGTCTGCTTTTGTCGGATTGGGTCAAGATGAAGAGTGTACAAACCCTCATTCCCCACCATTTCACCAGGAGCAACGGTAAAGTTTCCCATGCCATTATTTAGGCTGAGCTTGTGACCCACCAAATCCAACTTAAGATCATTTTCATACTAGTCTCATTTCTACATCATAAATGGAATTTTACTGACTTGGTTTCCAATAGAGATCATTATCTACACCTTTCTTATTGCTCCTCAAATCCTATTGCTTCGAACAAACCTACAAGACATGCTCAAGGTTGTTGGATTTTAGAGGCCTCGTGCCTTCTCCAATTAGTGGGCATCTTGCTAGACGACCTCCCTTCTTTCAGGTATTCTCTAAATGCCTCTAGACATCTCGTGTTGAACAAGAAAGAGATGAATAGGATTATCAGAGATGCCATTTAAAAGCAATAAGTTCATGTTACTCGACTTGACCCACCAAGGGGATTGAAGCACAAAAAGGCATTCTATGTAGAGAAGTTCTTGGTGCTAAGAGGCGACCTCATTGTTCGATCCTTATACCACAATGACACAAGAAACACATGCATAGGATCCCCTCAAGCCAATTTCATGTGGCCTCATATAGTGTCTCGGTCAAGGTTGAGCATCAAATTCCACAAGAGGATAGGATATGCCAGCTATGTCATATGTAGGAGACCAAGATGCCCTATCTACTACAATATACGAGGACAACTCAATTACCACTTTGAGGAGTCCCATAACTCTCTACATATTCGTCCAATACCAAGACGAATAGTGTTTGGTTTTGTTTATGAGGATTTCCCCATTATTCTATGTTAAGGCCACCCCTACAACTACAGACGCCACATTAACTTTCTTACATCTGTTATAGCTGATTTTACCACACTTGGTAGATCACACATTTATGGCCTTCCATGTCCCTCTGCAGACTCCTTAGACCCCCCTTGCTCAAGTTATACTTTAATGATCCAAGAAAATCCCTAAAAAACACTTGTTTATTTGTATACACGACTTTTAATCCAATACCCGCGTGTACATGCAACTTTTTAGCCAATACCTGCGTACATCGGGAAATTTGCATAAAATAAAAAACTTTTAGAGTTTTCCTCAATGAGTCCCGAATAACTTGACTCATGGCCTTCCATATGCCTAGAAAACGCTCCAACTCGACCCCCCATTGTCAATTGGAGGGCTATATATTGAGCCTCTTGGATGCATTGAAGAAAGAGAATTTTGGAGAGCAAGGAAACTATAGTTCATTGTTGCTTCACGTGTTTATGCTTGATTCTGCATCCCTTTGTCCCTTTAGAGCACACATTGCTACTCTTCCCAAGCTTGCCATTTCCTTGTAAGCTTTCCATTGAGATGGAGAATTGAAGTGGTGGAGGACTTGGTTTCTCCATTTCGACGAGGTGCCGACAGAGTTTGCCACTGTTCTATCTCTGTTTATTACTAATAGAAATATCCTTTTCTCTTCCATTACATGTATATAACTATGAATATTTTGTCCGTGGATATAGTTATATTTGCTTATACATGATGGTTTTATATATGCTAGAGTAGGCCTAACACTTTGATATATAGCATGCTTGTCCTGTTTGATGTTGTTGAGAGTGAATTGTAAATACAAGCATGTTGGAAAAGCTCAACATGGATCTACATCGACTGTCCGGAATAAGGTATGCTTCATATCCCTTAGTGTTAGATGCATTTATTTCTCTTGCATATTGGAATGGATTGATTTCTGGTGTCATTCAGTCTGTTGTGGTCTACCCCAAGCCATAGGAAATTTCTCTCCGTAGAGAATTGGTGATTCCGCTGGGAAGGTTCCTTGTTTTTCTTTGGGGATTGGGTGCACAATGTGCTTGAATTGCTCTATGTTTCTCCGTGTTTCTGTGTCGGGTCCAGAAGTATGTTTTCCCATTAGTATCTTGTCGAAGTAATTTTGGTCTTAGCCTGTCATTTTACCCCCTCTTTCTTCCTGTACGCGGGTTTTTGCCTCACAGCTACGTATACACACGGGTTTTGTCCGAACAGCCACGTATACGCGTAGGTTTTCGGCAAACAATCGCGTATGCTTCTTTTTTTGAATGTGATTTGGATGATTGAGAGTTGCTGGGTGAAGTTTGAATGTTATTGAGTCTTCCTGCGTGTTGTTGGTGTCTGTCTACTGCCTATGTTTCTCACTAGAGACCTTTTTATTTGCTTCTTATTTAGAAGTTGTTCTTGTCATCTTATTTCCTTTTTGTTTTGGTATTAGTGCATTGGATTTCTTTTATCTCAGTGCCTTGCTTGGCTGTTGTCTGATAGTTGTTGCAGGGTCTAGGAGTTGTAGAGTCTTGTTATTGCATTTACATATCATTTATTTCAAAAATACAAAAATATTTTATTTTTTGCATGTTCATGCATTTTTGCATTTGCATAGTACTTGCATTAGGTTTGCTTAGTTGATTAGTAATCAAGCTTTCATATAGGAATGGTTGCATTGTCATTTGAAGGAAAAAATATGCATCTCATGTAGTGGCATACCGCATTTTCACATTTAAAGACAAAATTGCACTTAGTATTGTTTGTTAGGTGTGCATATTTACTTTCACTGCTAAGTCATAACATCATTGGTTGCACGATCATTTCCTTTGAGTAATCATAGCCCCTAAAATCAACGCTTAATTTTAAATAAATTAAGCATTTTTCTTTGATAGGGTACATCAACAAACTTAGGTTTTAGAGTCTTGGAATAGGTTTTTGTGAGTAAATTTCTCCAAGACTACTAAACGAAACAAGTAGGTGTCTATCCAAGTGATAGAGTGAAATCCTTGGTATAATTAGTGTTCTTAGGAGGCTCCTCTTACACAAGAGTTGAGCACGAGGCAGCATACACGTTTGTGGTAGGGATAGCCCCTTGCCACTCTCTGTGCAGTGCCGGAGATATTTCCAGGATCTTATTCGTATCTAGGGGCTTTTGAGGTACCTTTGGTACTTTCGAACTTCGGGCTTTGCTACCCTACCCATACGGTAGATCCCGCCTACCACTGTCTGCCTGAGCATTGGTTATATTGGGGTGACCTTAGTTGCCTTACCTAAGTATCGCAGGGGGTACTTGCAGAGGTTATTATGTGAGTGTCCTGGCCAGGTAGGGGTCGAATAGCGCAGTCGCTTTAAGCGTTGAAGCTGAGGGCCACTATAATTGGTTATACACCTCTTCTTGTAGTGTATGGGAGTCTTAGGCCTCTCCTAGGCTAGACATACCTGCTACATTTGGGAGCTCATTTATCCTCCCCTTGGCTTGCTTGCAATTTAGCTTAGATACTCTTCGGAGTGTGCTCTATGTGAGCTAGATTGCTCTAGAGTCCGTAATTAGTTTGAGTCTCTTTATTTTTGTGGAGTCATCGTGGATTCGGGAGCGAAATCTCATCGTTCTCAACGTTTAGCAGGTCTTCTGCCTTCTACGTCTCCTCCTCCTTTGCGGAAGAGAGCCAGACAGTCCGAGCAGACTCATATTCATCGTGATTCACACATTGATCGCACTATGAGTCATACATCTGAGATCCCGGAGGCCCCTCCTTCTCCGCCCCCTGGGGTGGGGAATGTGTCAGATAGTGTATATGGGACTCCGAAAGAAGCTGATCCTTTTGAGGTTGGTGCATCATATAATGCATGATCCCAGTTTTCAGATTATGTAAACACTGATCGTCGATCTTATTCACATAGGTCGAGCGGTGAGACTCATCTGGTACCCTCTAGCACTGACCCATTTATATTTGGCATGCCAGACCTTTCGGAGGCCGTTACGTCATTTAATGTCGGATCTGGTGTAGACCCTGGTACTACGCCTAGGGGCACTTCCATCCCTTTCCATACGGATAGGTTTGGTAGTGGTCACATTGCACCTTCCACACCTGCTGTGGGAGGATCTTCATACCCATTACCCAGGCCTAATACTAGTGTCCCTCTTCACGGAAATGGCTCTAGACATGTAAACATTGGAAGCACCACTTATATTCCATCTTATGCTCCATCGTCCACTGCACTTGTTCCTTTGAATGCGTTTTTAATGTCGCATCCTCCCCATGACTCACATGGTCCTTCAGATCGGAGTACTACCTCTAGCCATGTTGTTCCCTCCTTTACCCACACTGTAGTGTCACGAGGCGAAGTGCCTCCTTACGTGTAGACAGGTTATGTACCACCTTATATGTCCAGGGGTCAACCTGCTTATCAGTCTTACAGCTATGGCTATGTAGCACCCCAGTTTCAAGGTATTCCAAATTATAACAATCCCATGTATCCTTTTATGGGTCAAGCGGGAGGAGGCTATTATCCCACTGGCCAAGGCCATAGTATTTACAACCAGACTTGCATGAATCAGTCTTATCAGGGGGCATGGAACCAGATGGCACAACCTAGGCTCTCTTTCCTAGTTACACTAAACTTGCCTGATTTGTCGAGATTGACCAATGATATGGTATCTCATGATCCAACATGGCCAGTTGTTCCCACCAAGCTTCCTTTGGACATTCCAAAATTTGAAGGCAAGAGTGGTGAGGACCCTGGTGAGCACATTACTACTTTCCACCTATGGTGCTCTTCGAATTCGTTGAACCATGATTTTGTTCGTTTACGACTGTTTCAATGCACCCTCACGGGTCCTGCAGCAAAATGGTATATAAAGTTGCCTAGGGCACATATTAGACGTTCAATGACCTAGCCATGACCTTTCTCAACCACTCTCATCTACCAGTGCGTTACGATGCCAGTACTGAGCTCTTGTCGACCTTTCAGCAAGATAAAGCCACGCATATTTCTGACCATATTCAAGGGTGGCATAGACAAAAGTGGTTGATTAAGGCCAACATTCCACCAGAATTTCTTTTGGATGGTTCCTCAAGTCGTTATTGCCATATATAGCAAAGGATGTTTCCACATCTGGAGTGATGAACAAGGAACAGGCTATTTTCCGAGCTCAATAACTAGACTTGATTTACGCTCAGTCTGGGCTCTTATATGAGATTATTCTGAACACAATGCGGTCAAACTTCGAGCCTAAGTTCAAACTTGGGCCACATGCTGATGGCATTGTTGGCTTTGCGAGTACTTAACCCGTAGACTCAGTTACGAATCAAATGAAGAACTTGTCTATTAACCAGCCTGCGTCAAGACAAGCTACGACTTCGTCTCATCCCACCTAATCGATAGATGTACACTCAGTGCAATCGTTGAACCAGAAGGGTAACCAGCAGCTCGGACGAAACAAGAAAAAGGGAAGAAATAATCGTAAGGGTGGGAAGAGAAATGGAAATTCTAACAATGACAAGAATGGTAATGATGTTGGGGGGGAACAAGAAGTCTAAACGTAAGGTTAAGTTCTCTTGCAAGCTTTTTGGGGGAGATCACCTCACTTACTTGTGCCCTCGTATTGAAGATGCCTCAAAATTCATCGCACAGAACCCAGCCGTGTTGACGAACCCTTTACCGCACAATCAAAATATGAAATCAAGGATCGTGGACTCCAGAAGTGCTTCTGGTGGGCATCAAAACCCGCTGAACACCGAAAGTTGGCATGGGTGCATCAACATGATGTCTGTCGAGAATGTTGTGACACAAGCTAAAGATTATCTGTGTTGCAGGGGTACCCCTCCCTAGGGGTTGGGTTCGCGTCCCCGTCCCGGAAACCGTCCCCAAGTCCCGAAAACTAGGTCGAGTACTTCATCGACGTCCCCTGGAGTCCCCACCGAAGTCCCCAAGTATTGGGTACTTCTAGCCCAAAAACAGTAAACTTTGCTAATTTTGGGAACTTCAGGGAAACTCCAGTATGTGAAAAAAAAATTACCTTTATGAAGAGGGACGTGGTAGGCATGGTTCCCCCTACCCTCTTAAGACCTCGCGGACCTATACACTTCTCCCAACGCATAGTTGAGTCTTGACTTTTGTTGGATCCTGCGAGAGGAGAGCCTGTTGCGCAAAAGAGATGATACAAGCAGAGGAGAGGAAAGACAAGCTTAGGTTGGAGGGTATGGTATCTATTCTTAGACTGTTTCTTCTAGAAGATTACCTTATTCTTTTATGACTCTCGATCTTGTCATTGTATTTTTATTGGCATAGTTTGTGTTAATTATTGATCCTTTGTGGAAGTTGTTCCAATGTTGTTGCACAGACCGTATTCTTTGTCCTTCATGAATGATAGAAAACCTACTTTGTTGATGTTTGTGCAGACGTTTCTATGCATGTGCANTAATGTGCATGTAAATTGTACTTGTTAATTATTGAAATTGAATACTAGTGAAAAATAAATTGATTTAATTTATTATATATATATATACCCCTGACGTACCCAAGTCCCCTGTTTACAAAAGTGGCGTCCCTGTCCCAGTCCCCGTCCCCGTCCCTGTACCCAAGTTTCCTTACAACTTAGAAGATTATGGTTCGTCGCAACCCGACCTGGGAAAAGAACCTATTCCTCCCGAGGTCCCTTTGCATATCGACAAGCCTGAAGTTCCACCTCGCATTCCTAAGGGAGTCTTAAAGCGTTCAGGGCACAATCCTAATGCCTGAGCCGCCCAACACTATTCCATTGTCGAGGATTTGGGCCAAACTCCTTGTATGATGTCTACCTTAGAAGTCCTTCAGACTTGCCCTTCCCAGAGGAAAGCTTTGTTGTTTGCCCTTGGGGTGGTTGATTCAAATCCTTCCACAGTGATTAAATTTGAAACCCATGAAGTCCAGCCTCACTTGCCTTACCATGTGGCTCTCCTAGTCCACGTGGAGTATATGAAGTTGAACAACACCATTAAACGCACAGTAATTGATGAAGGCGTTGTGGCTTCTGTGATGTCTTTAGCATGTTAGAAGGGTTTAGTTTCTCCCACGTTGTGAAGATCTAGAACCATGTTGACTGCTTTTGATGGGAGATCTTTTCGACCACATGGTATACTTCCTTCCCTTGAAGTCCAATTGGGAGGGAAGACCGTGTCGATCAAGGTCGAGGTGGTTGATGCGCCCCTTGACTATAACCTTCTACTGGGTCGTAACTGGATTTATAATATGAAAGTGATTGCGTCATCCCTCTTCCGAGTTATTTGTTTCCCTTTTGAAGGGAGGATTGTCACGGTCGCACAAAAATCTTTTGATTATTCCAGTACGAAAGCATCGTCAAGAGCTACTATCTCGGTCATTGATAATTCTTCAGCCGACAACTTAGAATGTTGGGGTGGGAATGTATCCGTCATTGATGGGAACTTTCAATATTTTCGCACCAATTCTTACGATAAGTTCCATCCTTGGTAGTGAATCGTCATCGTTGAGTTTGATTCCATTCCACGTTTTGCATTTGGAAGATCCTTGGAGTCTCCCTTCTTCGAGCACTTCCGATGAAGATCCTAGACCTACCAAGATTGACATGTCGTTATCTTCAACGACGATTGCATATCAAGCTACTCTCGGTCCCGTTGTAGATCCTAGTCCTCCCTCTTCGCAGACGAAGGAGGAGGACCCTTATGCACTGTCGGCTTGGGCGATTGTGTCATCACACTCTCATGATTGCTTTGATGACACTTTTCCTTCGGATGAAGGTACCCTCGAAGCCATGAATGCTTTAGATGGGTCTTGGGAGGAGTTACACCATCGATCTTACTTTCTCTCAGAGCTTGAACGTTTTGAGTGTGATAACTATAGGGCGATCCTTAGCAAGAAGGTTGGTAGTCCCGTGGTCCCATTAGGCGCTCCTAGTAAGTTTGTCGAAGGGAACATGGCTAATTTATCACCGACTATCCCTATCAACATTTCTCGAGCTCCTAGAAAGATAGGAAATGTTTACATTGGGGTGGATTGTTCTCCTAACGAAATTGAAGCATACACTAAGCTCTTCAAAGAATTTTGAGATGTTTTTGCTTGGTCGTATGATGAAATGTCAAGAACAGACCCTCGCATTGTTGAACATGAGATTAAAACCTATCCGGATGCTAGACCTGTTCGACAACGCTTATGAGCGATGAATCCCTGTAAAGAACCCGCTATTAAGACAGAGATAGAGAAGTTGCTTAAGGTTGGCTTTATCTATCTGGTTCCCTCCACTGAATGGGTATCCAATCCCGTTCCGGTTGATAAGAAACAGGGGACTATCCATGCATGCACTGATTTTAGAGACCTAAACAGAGCTTGTCCTAAAGATAACTTTCCCACGCCATTCATAGATCAGATTTTGGATGTGTGCGCGGGAAGCAAGGTGTTCTTGTTCATGGATGGCTTTTCACGATATAATCAGATTCAAACCAAACCTGAGGATCAACATAAAACGACTTTCATTTGTCCTAGGAGTATGTTTGCATACCGACAAATGCTTTTCGACCTTAAAAACGCTGAGGCTACTTTTCAATGGGCTATGACCTTTGCTTTTCACAACCTTAAGCAGATTACTGAAGTGTATCTTGATGATTTAGCTGCTCACTCTCGTTTGAGAGTGGATCATCCTGACCATCTACGCTTAGTATTCGAAAGATGGCGTCGTTATCAAATCCGGTTAAATCCCCAAAAGTGCATCGTTTGCATGAAGGTAGGTCACTTATTGGGGTTTATCGTTTCTAAGGAGGGCATTAGGGTTGACCCTCTTAAGGTTGAGGCAATACTTCGATTGTCTCCCCCGAACGCTATTAGACATCTTCAGAGTTTGCAAGGGATGGCTAACTTTTTGCGGAGGTTTGTTGTCAATTTTGCCAATTTGACCAAGGGTTTCATGCGCCTTTCGAAGAAACACACTCCGTTTATCTGGGATGAGCAAGCCCAAGAGTCTTCCGATGCATTGAAGAAAGCCTTGACATCGGCCCCCGTGCTAAGTCCACTTGACTATATCCATGATTTCTTGTTATATGTGGCCGCGTCTCAAGAGATGATTGGAATGGTTTTGGTTCAAGAGTATAAGGAGCTTCAAGAGCAAGTTATCTATTATTTTAGCCGAAACCTCATTGATGTTGAACTTCGTTATACTCATGTTGAGAAGCTAGCCTTAACTATCGTCCATGCGGTTCAATGATTGAGACATTACATACTCCTTCGCCAGACTTTGGTTGTGGCTCACATCAATCCATTTTAGTTCGTCCTCACCAGACAGATGATAGGGGCAAAATACAATAAATGGATTGTTATTTTGCAAGAGTTCAATCTCCAGTTTGTTTCGACAAAGTCAAAGAAATCATTGATTTTTGTGGAGCTTATATCATATTTTCCTAGTTTGGATGAAGTCAAGGTTCATGAAGACTCTTTCGTGGATGAGCATATTATCCTCATTTCGACTGTGAACCCATGGTATGGGGATATTATCGTCTATTTGCAAACATTGAAGGTTCCTCCTCATCTCTTATGGGATGAGCGTCAACGGTTACATCATATAGCTAAGAACTACCTCATTGTTCGTGACACTTTGTATCGCCGTGGGGTTGATTCCATTTTACGTCGATGTTTGACTCACGAGGAGGCTGAGGTTGTGCTAAATGATTGCCACGGAGGGGCGTGTGGTGGTCATTTATCTGGGCTTGCTACAACCCAAAAAATTTTGAGAGCAAGCTATTTTTTAACGTCGATCTTCAAGGATTGTGTTAACGCGATCAAGCGGTGCCACCCTTGCCAGGTGTTTGCACACAATATGTGCTCGCATCCTGCCTCATTACATCCGATTATCACCGTTCATCCCTTCACCAAGTGGGGGTTTGATTTTATGGATTGCAACCTAGCTTCGGCTGGGGGGCATCATCATATTATAGTGGTTGTTGATTACTTCACGAAATGGGCAGAGGCTATGCCCACTATCAAAGCCGACGGTGAGACAGCCACACATTTCGTTTTCAATCAGATTATCACCCGGTTTGGTATCCCGAAAGAGCTTGTCATAGACCATAGCAGGCACTTTCAAAATAAGATGATGGCTGAGCTATCTTTGAAGTTGGGATATAAGCAAGAGCACTCATCTTCTTATTATCCTCAAGCGAATGGTCAGGTTGAAGTTGTGAATAAGTCCCTTAAGTCCATTCTCCAAAGAACCATCACACAAAGCAAGACTAATTGACATATCATGTTGTATCCTACTTTGTGGGCCTACCAAACCGCGGTTAAGACTGCCATTGATTTTTCTCCATATCAATTAGTGCATAGGGTGGAGTCGATTTTACCGATTGAATGCGAAATCCCTTCTCTGAATCTAGTTGTAGAACTTTTGCTAGAAACTTCTGAGCTAGAGGAACATCTGGTTCGCTTAGAGCAACTTAATGAGCAACGTCGAGATGCCTTAGTGGCTCTTGAAGTAAACAAGTGTCATGTTAAGGCTCGGTATGATAAGTTTATCCATCCCTGGAAGTTTAGTGATGGTGACTTGGTCCTCTTGTATGACCAAGCTAGTGAACCATTAGGGGCGGGAAAGTTCAACCCCAACATAGTCAAGCGATTGTTAGAAAAAAGGGCTTACGAGCTAGTAGATTATGAGGGGATAGCCTTGGCGGAGCCTAGAAATGGGCTCCATCTTAAAAAGTACTATGCATAATTCTCAACCGAGGCTCATATTTTGTATACTATTGTACAGTTGCATAGTTCAGTTTTGGTCTTCTTGTGGTGATTGGGTTTGTTGACTTGCTTTCGTTTATTGTAGAAGATATTGACAGAGTCTTTCGTATATGTAGGATACGCTGACGGTGCCAGCTGCCACACCCAGAACTCAACTTCGGCTGCTTGGGAAATCTAGACGCCTACAAGTCAGGTTTTGTCTTTAGGAGGTGTATGTCTCTGGCCTTCATCGAACAATATTGTTGAATATAGTGCTGTGATTGAGTTATTACACAATGCCATCTCTCATGGTATTCAATTTCTTGAGGTACGTCTTGACTCGCACTTAGTGGTCTTACAGTTAAATGGCGTGTATCGTATTAGAGATCCGACTTTATTACAAAGATTCTTGCGAGTAAGGTTGTTAGAACGACAATTTGAAAACATTACATACATTCACATTCCTAGGAACTACAATCATGTTGTTGATTCATATGCAAATTACGTATTGGATTGGCATTTGATACACAGACAATGAAACATTCACATCACATTCACACATGTAAATATAATTAACCAATCATCATAAACTTTTTTCATTTAAAAATATAGTCCAAAAAGTGGTGTCATAATACATAATGTCATGATACAAAATTGGGGCTTTTAAGCCACCAAAATATACTACACGGCCGATACAAAATGTACATGAAGGCCTCTAAGCCTGTGGAGCAAGGTGCTGATCATGAAAACACACGACAGCTCTAGCCAACCGTCTGAGCAACTGAACCCATGCACGGAGCACACCTACTATTTGTCGCTGCATTGCCTCAGGAAAGTCCTTGACTTGCGCCATGGGAACCCTGTGCATCAAACAAACAAAGTTTGTGTGGATGTTCAGGAGCGTCTGCTTCCACAGCTGCACCCAGTATATCATCACCTCTCCCCCTTCGACGATGTCGAGGGAAGCCGTCGGGTCGTCTAGGACCAACATCTGTATGTACATGACCAGTATTAGTGTGTCACCACCGAAAAACATGTTTTTTGATTTCATTATATCAAAAAATACAAAAAAATTAAATAATTCAAAAACAAAATAAAGTCGGGATTGTTACCAATATCGCCGTATGCAGATCCCTTTGGAATAGGCATATCTGGATCGCCACAGATGTTTATCCCTGCATATGGGCAGTCATCTATGGCTACGATCTTTCTACGCCACCATTGGATGAAGTCAAGTGGATCAGGCGTAGATACGTGTCCTCCTAGCCATCGTATCACACTTGCCCAACACAACTGAGCTGGATCCCGAGGACCAAGGTTCTGAATAGAGTTCAGTGGGACCTGACTCCCAACCTTTTTTATGTTTGAGAGGCAGTATACAGCAATGTACTCCTCAACAGTGAGGCTACCTCCAACCCCACGAGCTCTCAAGTTGACTACCTAGCCTCGACGAGATAGTCCAGTGATAAAGTATATATCCTCAACCTCAAGGCTAAGGGGCATCCCATCGATCTGAAAGGTCTCTGTATCCGGATCCCAGTAATCCACGAGCATTTGGAGTAGTCTTGGCTTAGCTCTTAAGCTATCAAGACGCCAAAATTTATACAAACCACATGCCCTCAAAGCTTGTTGGGCAGCCATATCACCTTGTACAGCCCTATCCACATCTTCGTGTTCGCGTTCACACCAATCCAATATCATCCTGCAGAAAAACACAAGAGTTTGATGAGTTTTTACCTTAAAAATTGGTATGCGCGGCCTTGTACACGACTATTTCCTAAACAGCGTTGCGTATACGCGGAAATTGAAGGATTTCTCGGGTATACTCAGCCCTATACGCGGAAATCGAAGGGTTTTTCTCATGAGCCAAGCTGCCAAATTTAGGGTGCTCCAAAATAAAAATTCAGCCACTACAAATTAAAAGAAAACCATTAAAATGAAAGAGTATGGGATGTAGAGTTCCCTGGCTCAGAGGGTTCCTGGTTTCGTGGCCCGTAGCTCCTAGAATCAATGTTTGAAATCTGTGGTTCAAATGCACTGTGGGGAAAAATTTTCAAATGGAATGGTGAAAATGACTTTTTTACTATTTTATAGAAAAAAATTTGAAATTTTTACCCAATACTCTATAGTTTGGACCCTTATTAACTATTTTGGACTGTTTTTGCTTAATGATGTGGTGTACGGACTTGATTTGAGTGTACTTTTACCCAGTCTTTGACCCGTTCGTATCTATTAAAGGTATAATTTTAAACTAGCATATAGGTTAGGACTACACATCCGCTTGCATTATGCATCGCCTTATGACCATGTCGACTTAACTATAGGTACGAATCCACTTCGTAATGTCACGGAACCTTCATACTACTATTAGAAGTGCCATTATGTAAGTGGTAGAGCCTTCCTATTCATGGGTTCCCTAGTTAGATCCCGCTTTGCAGTTTGGTACCCATGTTGAGTTTTCTCCACTAGGTTTGGGAGTCCCTTATAGTCCCGCCATGTCTTTGAGCAAGAGCTTCATATCCCTCTTGAACTTTATGCTAGCCATCTCCCACAAGGACTTCCTTGTATATCAAGTTGTAATTGCATTTCATGCGTTTTGCTTGCCTTGTTGAGCTTTATGTCGACTCCCCGCTTCAGAGTTATAAGCCATGTAGCCCGAGCTCGTCTCAATCCTAGCCAAGCAGAGCCTTTTATATATCCTTTGCAGCTTGATCATCCCTTACCGAGAGGAGACCTTCCCCCGAGTGTCCTCATCCTACACATGCTTCCTTGCATTGAGCATAGGTATGTTCCACTACTTCGAACTAGTTTGCTTGCCCGCGACACTCGTCTCCTCCTAGTTGTATACTATAAGCATTTTTATTCTTTTTCAAGCTTTCTAATCTGAAAAAGTCCAAAAAAATTTAAAAACATAAAAAGTCGGACGAGAAATGATATTACTTTTAGCAGTTGTCGAGTCGTGTCGCCTTCGAACAGAGCACTGTATATCACATTCATTGGTTGGGTTATTAGTATGACTTTAGGAGTTGTACTCATTACTCTGAGTTTTATCCACCGAATGGTTATGCTTCCAGTTCTTATGGAGCCTCTATCGATGCCTCTTGTGTCGCAGAGATGTCTCAGTTTGCATGTCGAGTCTATGTTGCCTATGTTCAGTCACCATTTGCCTTATGCTCTTGTTCGAAGAAAGTTTAGTCTGCGTCGACCATTCCTCGATTATCTTGTCTTTGCATGTCGACCATTCCCAATACAGTTACAGGTTCGTGCACATCTTGTTCGTCCGAGTTCTTCCAAATTATCCAGTGTTGCTGAGTACCTCGTGTTGGTTGATGGGGGATGCCTTAATGCCCTCCTTCCAGCGGATTCCATTCCATCGACTTCAGATCATTTATTCTGGAATAGGAGTCTAGAGTCCAAAGAGTGCCTTAAGACTTGCAGTCATCAGTGGCAAGTTCTCTCACCATCGACAGTTTTGGGAATACATCAATCTCCCTTGATCGATAGATTCTTTCAAGTCTTCGACCTCAACACAACTATTCACACTTGTTAGATTGCAGTTTGTACCTTGATTCCCATTATCATTATCGATGGGATATCTCTCGTCTGTTAACGGTATACATCAATGACCGGTAATCAGACGATGGATCATCATGTTCGACCTCGACACCCTTATTTGCATGATGGGACATGTACTCGTAGCGGTTTGCATAGAAGACCTCTAAGCTTGGTTGCATTCCACATATGCTACCTCCTTGATCATGCCAGTATTCAAGAGATGTCAGTTTTGATGACCAAATTCCAGTATATTATCAGATATCTTCATCCACTATGGAGATCTTGTTCATTGTATATTGTACGTGGCGATCACCACACATGACATTTGTATATCATGCCTATTCATGGCCATTGAACTCTTAGGTATCCAGGACAGATACATGTATATTTGCAGTCACATGCTGAGATTTATCATTATATTGTACTGATGAGTGGTTGGTTCTTCCACCTGGGTCTTCATTACTCCACTTCTAGGATGGATATAATATATTTCAGCCATCATGTTACCCCGCTGACCTCACACATTAGGGGGCATCTGTTATAGCTGATTTTACCACACTTGGTAGATCACACCTTCATTGTTGCCTCACTTGTTTATTCTTGACTCTACATCCCTTTGTCCCTTTGGAGCACATATTGTTGCTCTTCCTAAGCTTTCCATTGCCTTGTACGCATTCCATTGAGATGGAGGACTGAAGTGGTGGGGGCCCAGGTGGAGGACTTGATTTCTCCGTTTCAACGAGGTGGCGACAGAGTTTGTCACTGTTTTATCTCTGTTTATTATTAATAGAAATATCCATTTCTCGTCCATTACATGTGTATAACTATGAATATTTTGTCCATGGACGTAGTTATATTTTCTTATACATGATGGTTTTATATATGCTAGGGTAGGCCTAACACTTTGATATATAGCATGCTTGTCTTGTTTGCTGTTGTTGAGAGTGTGAATTGTAAATACAAGCATGTTGGAAAAGCTCAACGGGGATCTACATCAACCGTCCGGAATAAGGCACGCTTCATATCTCTTAGGGTTAGATGCATTTATTTCTCTTGCATATTGGAGTGGATTGATTTCTGGTGTCATTCAGTCTGTTGTGGTCTACCCCAAGCCATAGGAAGCTTCTCTCCGTAACAACATCCTTTTTCAATGGCTACCAACAAACAAGGACAGTACGGGTCCAATAGCAAACAACGAAATTCCAACAAAGTTCAGACCTGTGAGATCCCAAGGGGGCTCCTATCCCCATCCAACAAGACCTCTACAGAGTTGCCAACTCAAATTCTAAGACAAAACATAGCAATCCTCCAATAACTAAGACCCTTCCAATAAGCAATCCTTCATTCATAGACAACAATAGCAAGTCATTTCCATAAGAAAACGAGACACACCATGGATCACCTCTTCTTCTAGTACTTCCAGATAGTCCTCTATTGTGAGCTCCTTCCCTTTGGCCTCAAGTGGTAGGAGCAACACATATATAGCAGTGTTCCACGGGGACGCGTCCCGCAGGATCGAGGACACATTTCCACGTTTCCTGCGTCCCAAGGACTTGGGGACTCCTGGCGAAACGTTTCCCCCCCACCATGCCCCTAAAAAAATTTTTTAATGTTTTCCCATTATTTTCACTTTTTGCAATCCCTACTTGGTACTACTTAGAAAATAAATCAATATTTTTGGAATTTGCATTGCACAATTATGAATATACATCAAATGAATTATTATTTTTATATTTTATTTTATAATTTTTTATTTTAGAGACATCCCCCTCGAATTTCCCTAAATTTGGGAGTGGTCTCCATGCGTCCCGAATGTGCGTTTCCCCGCTCCCACGTCCCCACGTCCCAGAAACTTGGGGGAACATTGATATATAGAGGTGGATGGACCACAATTATGCTATATTTCCTCATCATCGTCAACAAACTAATCCAATGAGCACTAAGGCTCCTTTCCATCCCCTTGTATCCTCCTCTGAGGTATTCTTCTAGGGATTTCTGATTTTGATTATTGCCCTCACAAAAACATATATTGCTTTAGATTTTCCATCCACACTTTCTTTTCCAGATGTTGGATTTTAAATCCTAGTTTAGATCTTCTTTCCGTCTTTTTTTAAATAGGAGTGGACCTTTATGTTCCCACGATGTATTGACACTATAATACTCATCAATCCTATTGCCTTATGTGTGGCCATTTGTTGGACTATCTTATCTAATATCACCTTATTTAGCTTAGCTTCCTAATAATGTTTTTCCATTCCAATTTGCAAAGTCCTTTATAATCACACTCATTGGTAAGGACGCCATTTCTTATCATTCATATATATAAATATATATAATAGGGCTAAGATTGCCTTTAGGTGTGCATCTATTTAGATTCCAAACACTAAATATGTTTCCATGTTTGTAAAATACTAACCATGGGACTAGAGAGAAATAGGTTGAACACCACATGCCAAAACTTCACAATAATTGCAAAACAACAAACACAAATAATCTTTTCAATGAAATTGAATCTGACCCAATCATATGACTGGAAACGCTTCTAGTGAGGCCATAAATTAGTGGGATTTTAAAACATCCTTGGTGGAATAACAACTCCACTCCTTATTTGACATGTGTCTTGTAGAATAAGACGCTAAGTTGCCAGAAAACGTGGGTACGAGGACGGGTACTAGTATGGGGACCAAGACGGGGACGCCACTTTTTGAAACAGGGTACTTCGGTACGTCGAGGGTACTGTAGACATATATATATGTGTGTGTGTGTGTGTGTGTGTGTGTGTGTGTTAAAATTTATAAAAATAAAACATTTCACACTCACATCATACATGCATATTTGATATTTCTAAATTCAGCGATTCATATGAACATTCGCATTGAAAATTTCAAACATAAAATAATAAATTTGATAAATCATATGACATAGACTCATATTAGATATCAACTGGAAGATTGAAGTTATATTAATATAATTAACAACATAAAATACTATATGTCCATGACACCATGAGTTCAAACTTCATTGCCATACTACATCCAAAATTTGCCTAAAGGCATTTTTAGACATGAAAAAGAAAGTTCAAAACAGTAAACATTGAACATGAACAAGATAGTTGATTTGGCTTCCTCAAGCCATGTCATCAGCAACCTTAGGATCAATGTCATTAGCATCACTAAGGTCCTCTGTCACGTTGTCGCTGGAGTAGTGAGCACAGTGCACTAGCCATGAGAAATGTAGTGTGGCGTTGGTTTAGGTAAGGGGAAAGGCCTCGCATAACACGTGTTTTATTATTTAATTTTTAAAATTTTAAACTTCAAACTTTTGAAATTGACTCATGCCGAACAACGAGCTAACATAAATTGTCCAATGGCTGTATCAGCCACATACCCAATCACATGGTACCGCGTACCAAAATCCACGCAAGTACCCTATTTTCACACATGAAGTACCCGGTACGTGAGATTGGATTTGGGTACGGCTGGGGACGTACCATTGAAGTACCCAAGTACCCGGTACTGGTTCGTGTACCCGACCCCCCAGTACGGGTACCCATGCAACACAGATAAGAAGTCAACAAAACGAGAGCTAGCTCCATCAATGTTCTCACATGGAGTTACATGGGAAAACTATAATTCGTTGGCACAATAGCAAGGGAAGAGGGGCCAAGTTCAAGATTTAGTTTAATAAGGAAAACATTTATCTTGAAGCTTTTGCCCTTTGCACCAACTATTTGTCAGCAATAAGTTTTCTTGAAGGGAACACTAAGCATTTAATGGAAAAGGTTAAAGAGAGATTAAATGTCCACATCCGAGTACTTCAATGGAGAAAATGGACAAGTTGATGACAAAAACATGTATATATTGCTAATAAATATTGTTAAATTTTCTAATTCGTGATAGCAAACCTGCACTCCAATATTTTATCCTGAAGCTAAAATGGAAAATATTAAGAAACATCAATTAAAACTTCATATTTTCGAGAACTAAAAGCATAGGATTTAGATCAGGAGTGTAGACATTGCATATCAGAATTTCATATCAATCTGACAAGTGCAGAGAGTAGATCTGAATAATACTAAATCTGCAACTGATAACCCTCATTCTAGAATGTCATAATAACAATCACACAACTTCTCATTAACACTAAAAGAATAACTGCATTGATTATGTGTTTGCTAATGCACTCTCCATCTCTTTTTGTTGATAAAAAAAGAGGTCAATGCATGCAAAGATGTACAAGAGTAGAAAAGTGCAGCTACTGATGTAATGCACCCTACATGTGCAAAGAATAGGTAGACACATACCAACACACACCAAGCACACACTTCCACATGCAAAGCACACCCTCTAACTACACAAGTAATGTACCCCACATGTTTCAAGAATAGGTAGACACATGCCACCTCATGCCAAGCACACTCCATGCAGTGACCACATGCCAAGAACACTCCTCTATGTGGTGAACACATGCAAAAATATGGTAAGTGCTCAATTCATTATCTAAATGTAAAATACTTATTGATGAGTAATCACTAATCATAACAACTCTAGTCTGTAAATAGAACTGCTAAAAATAGAATATCCCTAAAGGTAGTGCTGCGCTTCACCTGTACCCAATGCACCTTCAGCCTTCAGGTGCACCCCAGGGATAGAGGGCCATTTTTTTTCGACCAGGAGGGGTGTTATCGAGAATTGGTCGTCATGGTTGGGCCCTTTAGTACATCCTTTAGGAGTACTATTGCTTAATGGTGCTATTGACTGCCCTTTGTTGGTGTTTTTAACCTCAGGGTTGGTGTCTAAGGCTCCTAAGGGTTGACCACTGGGTCACATCGCTCCATATCTTGTTTATGTGCTCTGGTGGCCTCTGCTTCAGCTACTAGACATCCATCTCAATTCGTAGCTACTTTAAACACCCTTTTGGACCTTCAATTAGTGGGAACCTGCTCTCCCTGGCCTTATCTCCTCAAAGGAAACCATCCTTCATGCCAGGCCTTTTTCATGCTTTGAGGAGGGTGTTAAGGGATTTTACAGCATTCTAGGGGTTAGAAGGGGTATAACGCTCTCCCTCCAGCTCACTCCAGCATTTCGTTTGGAGTTTGCTTATTTGAGCGTATTTTGGCGCAAACGGGGTACAAATACCCCAGGTAGCCTACCTTGAGCCTACCTTCGGTCATTTTATTATTATTTTGTTTTAATTTTAAGTTGACATCTTATAATTTCAAATTGACATGTTTTAAGGCATGTAGCCTAGATATTTTGTAAAAAGTGAGTGTGAGACCATATAAATAGATCTCCTTACTTTCATTTTACAACAAGACTGATGGGATAATACACTATGCATTTGTTTTTCCCTTGCTAGGGCTCTTTGGAGAGATACACCCATCTTGAGGAGATTTTTCTAGGTTAATGCAAGCTTTTTCTAGCAATTCTTTGCTGAAATTCTTTGCTAGGTGATGTTTTGATTTGTTGGCTAAACACGAGCACAAGGAGGACAGGCTTCTTATCTCTTTGTTTGAATGGTGGTTGATGATGCATGTTTGAGTCTAAATGGTAGCCCTAGTGCTGCATTTTCTCCTCGAATACGACATTGCCATCCTTCTTGTCACCTTAGCTAGTTGAGGCACCTCTCCTTGTGAGGGTCCTCTAGGGTTTTTACCAATGTTTTAAAACTTGGACTCGGACTCAGCAATGACTCAGCTGGTTTGATTTTAATGACTCAGTTTACTAAAAAACACATAAAATATTTAAATATAATATTTACTATAATATTTTATCAAAATATAAATTATATTCTATAATATTTTAAAATATAATATATACAAAATTATAAACTATAATACATATATTATGGTATATGATATATATAGAAATAATAAAATATAAATTATAATAAATAAAAGATATAACATATAATATATGCCTAAAACATTTAATATACATGTTATAACCTAAGTTACCAGGAAACTTGGGTACGGGTACGGGGACGGGTACGTCACTTTTGAAAAAGGGTACTTGGGTACGTCGAGGGTACTGTATATATATATATGTGTGTGTGTGTGTGCATGTGTGTGTGTGTGTGTCTGTCATAGTCACATCATACATGCATATAGTTCTTCATAAATTATGAATCATGATTCATAATTATAAATTCAATGATTATTATAACAGTGAAGATTCAGTTTGAAAATTTGATAAATCATAGTCTCGATAGATATCAATTAGAAGACTGGAAGTTACATAAAATTTGATAAATCATTGTTCCAGGAAGCTGTAACAGAGAATCAAACTCAGACATGAAAGTACACTTGAATTCTTATTTTAAACACCTATTTGTACTGCTGTTACAGGCAATACAAATTTGAAAATTGCCAAATATATTCCCGCGTTGATGTGAGTGTATTTCTCAATATTAAATACATATGTATATTTTTTATGTGCACATTTGGTAGTCGAATTATGTTCCATGAGTGCTGAACACAAAACCATAAAAACATTCATTGTAAATCAATGTAAAATCAATCTACTAGATTTGGACAATATTCAGTGGAATTTGAACAGTGGTGCAAAGTGTTTGACATAAGTCTTGAACTAGACTCCATACGTGGTTAGCAAAAAATTAGTTCAGATTTGGTGGGGGGTCATTACATTTTCCCCAATGAATTGCATTTTATTGAGTCGGTCGTACCCCTGGAGTACCCAAACTTGGGGTACGAAGTACCCAAACACGGGGAACGGCATACCATTTTTCCTATAAGTACCCCTTTTTTTATAACGGAGTCTCGGGTACGTGGACCCAGTTTGCGGTACGGCAAGAGACGTACCCTACGAGTACCCAAGTACCCAGTACGGGTACGTGTACCCTACCCCCGGGTACGGGTACCCTGGTAACTTAGGTTATAACATATGATATTAATAAATTATATGGCATAAATGGAATGTCAAATAAAACCCGTGTTAGAGTGATATGGCCATTGAGAGGTAAAACCCGAATTTCTTACGCACAACTTTTACATACACGGAACACACACTAATATAAAAAAAACCCATGTTAAAGTGATATCTGGCCCTCGTGAGGGAAAACCCGAATTTTTTATGCACAATTTTTATATACACCAAATGCACACGATGATATATGGCCGTCCAAACAAAAAGGAATGCGCAAACCGCCAAGAGGGAAATAACCGAATTGTGAATGCACAGGTCGTCGATAAAGAAATAACACGATTGTGAATGAAAGGCACGCGCATGTCACTGGCCACTCCTACCTTTGAGCATTGAAGCCATGAGTGGACGAATTTAATGAGCTGAACTTAAACGAATTTGAGAATTTGGTTGAAGTTCAACGAATTTCAAACTTGAAATAAGAAATTTGCCAAACCTTCCAACATAGGTCATAAGTGTTAGGGTAGTTGGTTAGTGGTTAGGTTAGGGGTCAAGTTAGATTTTAGGTTAGTTATTAATAAATTTTAGTTAAAAAAAAATTGAGCTCAGGTCCAACTCGACGAGTTGACCTTTAACTTGGCCGAGTTGGCCGGTTCGATACTCGAGTCCAACTCGACAAGTTGACCTTTAACTCGACCAAGTTGGTCGGTTCAGTACCGAACCGGCCACTCGACCCGAGTTAAAGGCCGACTCGGCTCGGCTTGGGGTCAACTCGGGTGTCTCGACCGAGTCCGAGTTGGCTCGAACCGAGTTTTAAAACACTGGTTTTTACCATAGTTTCTCTAGGCTAGTTGTTTGACCTGGGAATTCTTCCCCTATAGGTTAGCCATCTTCCTTAGATGCCCTAGGTTGTGGTAGGGCTTTTTTGCTAGGGTTAGTTCCCTTGGTTTTCACACCTTTTCTCTTCTAAAAAACCTAGTTCTAGGGTAAGTTTAGGATTTAGGTTAAATTTAGGTCTGGAATTTTGTAATATCCCAAATCCCGATATTTTCTATTTCTAAGCAAATATGCTGATACAACGGGGCATGCAAACTGCCAAGCAAAAATCCCTATTTTATAGGAAAAATTAGGGTTAGGGTTTGCGAGATAGAATGAACACTTACCACTGATAAGCTGATCTGAACTACTCCAGCAAAGGTCTGTCAGTACTGCAAGCTGGATCGGAGAGGATCTGAGCTCCTCTGCTTCAGGTGAATCCCCCCAGCAGCAAGACGCCCAATTAGAGAAGTGTGATGCCCTCAAGGAAGGAGATGTCCGATCTGACTGAGAATTTGCAGGACTGATAGCGGTTCAATGTCGGAGAGAATGCCCGGAGCATGCGAAGGTTCTGAGATCTCCAGGTAGGGTAGCGAATCACTTTAGCGAGGCAGCTACACACCCTCTTGAACCCCGAAACGACTGATAACTGCTTCGGATGAGCACTGATGGATCTGAAAATCACTGGGTACCGGAGTATGAGGCTGATGATGATATTGGTGCCCGAGTTTCGAAAGGAAACTGAGATCTGAAGGCCCAACAACTGATTAGGGCTTTCTAGCTGAAAACCCCCTCTTACGGCTGCACACGTGTCCCTGCAACGATCTATACCATGTACTAGGTAACTGATGAATGAATAAAGAACAAGTCATGAACCTGTATGGCTTACCCGAAATAAGACTACGACAGATGTTTCACTGCCGAAATCCTGTTAGCTGAAGACTCCGTCTCCAACCCCAACTGCTGTGCTGCTATCCAAGAGCTCCCAAAATAATAATAATCAAAAGTGAGTCTCCTGTTGCTTTCTCCTTTATTTATAAAGTTCAACTGCGCAAATCCCTAATCTTTGACCTAATTAGGTCACTTTATCTTCTAATTTGCCGTTGACTTGCATGCATGCGGAGGGAGACTTAAATAGTGCATGCATCATTAAAATAATGCTTGGGATGGCATGCACGAGGGTGGCCTTTGGCCCCGGTGGCCCTTCTTGACCACTTGATGATGCCCTAGATCTTCTATGGTTGGCATCAATCCTTAGCTGATTCCCTAGCTGTCAGTAACCGCTCGAACCCACAGGAATCACATAGGTTAGCGGTTTTGGACCTTAAGGCCTAACTGGAAGAGGACATTACAAATTTTATGTTACAAACCCTAAAAATCAATAAATTATTTTATTTGCACTTTCGGGCCTCCCTAAAATTTCGGCCACCTTCCCTACAAATTCTCCCTGGCCTCTAAAGCCCTAAAAACCCTAAGGCAGAATTATAGGGAACCCTAAAAATACAAAAATTGCAAAAATCTCAATCTGCCCCAAAAGGGACTAAAACAGTCCTAATTCTGCCTTAAAATCCCTAAACCTGCTCTCCTAACCCTCGTTGTTGTATCTTTCACCTTCACTTCTCCCTAAACAGTCCCTTTTTCTACCTCGCTACCCTCCAAAAGCAGCCTGAGGAGGCCTATTATAGCCTTGGCCTTGCTTCTCTATCCTCGAGCTGCCACCCTACTGCTGCTGCAACAATCCTCTCCCCAACCTCCTCTTCACTTCAGGGCAGCCCTTTAGGGGTTTGACAGGCCATAGTTCAGCTGTCCTCTTGGCAGCCTCACAGGCTGCCCTTTCAGTGGCAGCCTGTCCCAAACACTTCAAACTGGCCTGTGGGATGGTCCTCCAGTCTTCCTTGACCTACACATCGACACACAAAGGGTTAGTTCAGGTTGATTGAAGTCTAAAGTGTCATTGAAAGTGGACTGTTTGCATTTTTCCACCATTTACACAGTCTGCACACAAACACACATTCGTTCCACATTAGTACTTCTAAGCTAGAACAACACTTGTGATTAATGTGGGATGTGTCTAACCACTGATAACATAAGGCTGATATGTTGCTATAAATACCTTGACTGAAACATACTGCTGCACATACTGTATACTCACTTAAAAATCAGGTTTTAACCCATAACTAATGATGTTTGTTTCTTGTGGGGAGATGGTAACTACTGCTGCCGTGAATTGTTATTAAACTTCATGTGAGAATGTTGCTTTAATGACTGTTATATGCCCCACTTATACTGTTGTACTTAAATAATTGTTTGGTGGTGACATATACTTATGGTTACATATCACACTTGTCTATATTATTAGTTTTATATATTGCAAGTGAATGACATGCTAGTGGTAATCCTAATGAGTACATGCAATTGCTAATCATGCTTGTTTTCAGGCTTGGCATATTAATGAGATAAACACATGATTGTGGTTGTTACTTATGCAACATGTCTTTAAGCACTTGAACGGAGGACAGATATATATTATGCATGCACTATTGTTGATAATTACTAGTTGCACATGACTGGTTTTGATTGATATATTACTACTAGTTCCTATATATTTCAATCTTAATAAGCCTTATTTTTTATAACCATATTAGTATACTACATATACACATGTAACACGTCTCTTTGATTTGACTCCATAAGGCACTGGTCACTGGCATCCTCGAAAGAGGTATCTTTTAGTGTCTTTTCAGAGTCTTAATAGGGCTCTCCACTAGGAGGCTTAGGCTTCCGAAGCAGTTGAGAGAAGTTGACTAAGGTGACATTGGTCACTTCATCCTCACATGCTTACCGATGGTTTAGACTGCCATTTCAACCGGTAACAGATAGGAAATGTAAGAAACCTATGGTTAGTGGAGAATAGGCTCAAAGCAACAACAAAAAATAACACTCCCTCTCTGTGAAGACCATGTTCTCCACCAAACCAAACTTCTCTGCAAGGATCTTCAACTTCACCTTTGCTATTCTTTGTCAAAATGTCAACTACCTATGAACTTATATGAACTTATAGAAATGTAGTCCAAGGCCATTGCTCCTTTCTATACTTTGTCTCTTAGGAGATGTACTAGATATCAATGTGCTTGGAATGATCATGGAAGACTAGTCTCTCAAAGACTCTGATGCAATTGTGATTAGCACACAAATCATAGTGGACTCCAACATCTCATTGGTCAACTACACTACCAACTTGCGAAGCCAAATATATTCACAACTAGCTTCTATATAGTTTTCTTCTGCTAAATTGAGTACAGTTGTTGCTTCCTATAGAATCAAGCAACCAAATGTCGTTCATGTCAAATTCACCAACCAATTTCTTCTCACCGCAAAATGCACTAGAAAGAATTTCCTGTAATGATAAGATCATGTACATACAAAACCAAGACAAGCAAATCAGATTGATCAAACAAAAATAAAGATTAGAATCTGCACAAATCTTAGAAAAGATCAACTTAGTGAATACTCGTCAATCCTGGAGTATGTTCCTCGTGGTGCCTGCTTTAGCCCATAAAGGATTTCTTCAAGATATTAGCATGAGTCTCTCACCAATGGCTCTCAAAACCTCTTGGCTAATCTATATATACCTCTTCCTCAATCACGCCATTCAAGAATGTTGTCTTTACATCCATCTAATATAAAAACCAACCAAGGCAAGATGTTAAAGATATGATGGCTCCAATAGACGTAAACCTACAAACTAGAGCAAACATCTCATCAGAGCCAACTCCCTCTTTTAAAGAGAATCCTTTGGCAACAAGCCTAGTGTTGTACATTACAATACTCTGATCTATGCATGCTTGAGCTTGTAAAATCACTAGGAATCATTCACTATTTCCTTATAGGTATTGGAACCATCTACCAAACATCATTCACTATTTCCTTATAGGTATTGGAACCATCTACTAAACCCAACTTCTCAATCCCATAGAAGGTAACATCTACACAATATACTTATAATCTGAAGCACATGAATCCTATTTACACTTCAACAAATAATATAGCAATCAAACATGAAATTTCACACAATTGTTTTTGGTCAAATGACCCTAGAAAAAACTTGAATGGAAAACCAATGAGAGAGATATGGACGCTTTTATAATGTTAAGAAATTTACAATACAATCTAAGAGATACCAATGCAAACTTATCTAAAGTATGCTCAACTGTTGGAATAGCTAGAATCACCGAGAATAACTGTTGTAGCTGGGAATGCGCCACTCTCCCCAAATGTGCCTCTCTTTGCCTCCTCACTGAGCCCCTCTCGGTAAAATTGCTTTCTAATCTAGCCCTCACACCCCTTTGCCTCTGTCCTCTCTCTAATCTGGAAAAACCCTAACTCAAGTTCGCCCTCCTCCAGTAAAATGCACCCCTCTCAGGAATGAGCCTCTCACTCTGCTAAATCAATCTCTAATCTGACAGCTGCTGGATCCAATCAAACATTAAAGTCCACACTGCCTCCTGATGAGTCCTTCCTCATCCATTGAGAAGAATGACATATCTATCCCAGATCTGTGCCATCCTTTAGCCAGAGAATGTGCCCTCTCTCTCAGAATGCACCCCTCTGTTTGCCTCTAGATCTAAATTGCTATGTTGTTGGATGAACTGGATTTGGTAGCTATCTCAAGCCCTGGTCTAACTCTCTCTGCCTCATATCAAGAGTGCCTGATCTGTCTCATATTTGAGCCTCTTTCCTCAGGAAATGTGCCCCCTTCTTTGGAATGTGCCCCTCCTGTCTATGCATACACCGGTGCGCTCTCTTGTGAAGATAAACTCACGACACACTAAGAAGACCGACAACAATTACCCACTAACTTCCTTTTATAAGTCACTGAAATTAGGTAAACAAAACCCAAATTAGGGTTCCAAAACCTTAATTTCACTCTCATACAAAATTACACTTCTGCATCTTTCCTTATTAGCTTTTCAACGCTCCCTCTTAATGAGTAAAGTGTTTTGCACCACTCCCATCTTATCCCTAAAATATAGAAACTTATTTTTCCCAAGTGACTTTGTGAGAATGTTAGCTACCTGCTCATCTGTAGACAAATACTAAAGTTGAACTGCTCCCTTCTGAACATGATCTTGGATGAAATGATATATAATAACAATGTGCTTGGACTTATCGTAATATACTGGATTCTCCAATGAGAGAGGAGAAGTTATCTTGGGTATTACACTGTCTTGGTTGAGCTCTATACTGAAGAAGTTCTGCAGGGTTTTCTCCCTTGTGGTTTCCTCGAGGAAAATCTCTGCGTTCTTTGTGTTGTTGTGCTTGTTGTGCTTGTTATTCTTTCAGTGATATTACTATTGTAAATTGTTTTAGAATATCATCTAAGAAATTAAGAAAATTGAACACTAGAGACATGATACATAAGTAGCTGATGAGGATGGAGCTTATGCGATGCAACATGAGTTGATTGGGGTGTCATTAAGGATTCTTGAAAATGCAAATGACCATAGATACCAGGAGCGTCTTACAAGGCCACACTCCTAGTCCAAAGTCTGCTTCGAGCAAGAGCATTTAGCGAGTGTCCTTCAGATTGTGCTCCCAAAAAAAATCCCAATGCCAAACATATTGGGAACATCCTTCTAGACCACACTTCTGATCCACAAGTACGCTCCGAGAAGGAGCGTTTGCAGAGCGCCCTTGGGAGTGTGTTATTTAGAACACTCCCAAAAAGAGTGCTTGTGAGAACATGCTTCCAACAAACTTGGCATGCTCCCTACCCCTATCTAGAGTAACACACTCCATACCCATATTTGGAGCAACACGCTCCCTACCCAAAATCATGCTTCAACTACACTCCCAAAATACTCTTGTACACTCCCTAATCTGCTCAAACACTACTGCAAAAAAATGAGAAAAACTTATTTTTTGTTTCTTCTTAAAGGTAGGGGCACCTAGGATAGGGTTAGGTTTTAGGGTAAACTCAAGGGAGAGACAAAAGCACTTATCCCTCACTATGTTCCTCGTTAGATTGATCTTTAACTACTTGAGATTGGAGTGGGCAGCTTGGTCTTCTTGTTATTTTTTCAACAAGGAAAATTTGTGAGAGCTTAGAGGAGAGAATTGTTAAAGTTTGGGTTACGTTAGGGTTTAAGATAGGAGATTTCAAAATTTTAAACTAGAATGCATAAAACAAACTCTAAAACAATGCTAGATCCAGAACAATACTGCTCTAATAATTTTCATCTCTTTTAGCTTTACACTCCCATGGTCATCGTGTTAAAGTTGGTCCTTGAGATACAGTTTATCAATTGCAATATACAAAACATAAACAGTAACAATAGTACTATTGCCCACCTATTTCGACTAGGTGGAAATCTCATGTACATTGAAGATGTACATTCTGTGCAATTTGTACCATGGAAAATCCTTGGGATTTTTCACTCAGCGGGGCATTTTTGCCCCTTTTTTCATGAAATTTCCGCTCCCTTGCGTGGAATAATTAATGTAATTTTGTACTAGCATGGGTCATTCCTATCAAGGATGTCACCATGGCCTTTGTTATAAGGGAAGTCCTCTTCACCGAGAATTTTTTTTCCCCAATTAATTAATTTTGTTATTTAACAATTTTAATTAGTTCGGTTTTTCACTCACAAATCCTCCAAAATGGTGATTTGGCGTTCTAATAATCAAGCCCATGGGGTGGCTAAGGACTTAAAATGTTGTTTATGACCATGCTAGAAATCCCCTAGAATTTTGCGGAATCTCAAGAAGAGCAACCACATGATGATGATATACTAGTAAGCGAGATTGACCTAGAACCTTCTTTGTCACATCTTTCGAACTGGAATCTGTGTCCCAATAATCATCAAGAGCCTCCAAGGAATGATTCTTGTAATGTTGTTACTATTCCCCGTCATATTCTTATCAAGGTGATTTGGTTGAGGAGATTAATCATAGTGAGTCTAGTTCTTGGGATGTTAATTTTAATCTTGCCAATTTCTCTAGCAAATGTCCTATATCACATGGAAGATTGGTGTTAACATCTTTATGTGATACAAATCAAGTCTTAATTTGTCAATCCACCCTCCCATCCCAACTTTTGAAGTCCTCTATGGTATCATGCGGTGCAGAGTCTCGAAAGTGCCAAATGGTCAATGGTAAAACATTTTATCTCCTTTCATCCTTGGCGCATAATGTTTGCAACTTTGCTAATTTCTTTGATTGGGTGAATGAAAAGCTCTATAAAGACCAATTCCATATTTTCTCAATTTATAAGCAACAAATGGGGTTAATCTCAATTTCTGGTTTAATGATTTCTAATTTGTCCCTATTTTGCTTCACCATTGATCATGATGTGAGTATGATTGAGTGTGCTAACCAAAAAGAGGAGGGAAGAAATGATGGCCTAGGGGGGATGAATCATGTATCGTATTATTTTATTTCATCAAGTTTAAACTTGCATAAATTTTATGATCCTATCGATCTATGGGTAGAAGAAGTTTGCAACAATCAATCTCATCCCTGGCATGATTTCATTTCTCTACATCCATGTCTTTCTTTAATTTTCAAACAACAAGTTATAATGGCTTCAATTTTCATTCACATTGCTCACAAGCCATCTTTGATTTGTTGTATCATTAACCGTAAAGAAAGCTCAATAGATTTGTTCAGCAAGTGGTTGCATTGGATTTATGATTTTACCTAACACTTGTCTAAATTGGTTAGAGTAGGGTAGGTAGGACTTGAATAAGCCTTTCCCGACAGTAGTGTAGAACCTTGCATCTTTTCCTGAACCTCGTCTTTGAAGCTCTTAGTGTAATTTTGTTATCCTGCAAAATAAAAAATCAAACTTTTATTGAAAGTTATGGTTATAGATTAGATTTATTTTTTGCTTTTCAGTTTCATGCATCTTTACTTTCAGTATTTTATATATTATCCACAAATTGTTCTAACGACCGGTCTGTGAGTTTGGTATAGCTCTGGACATGTTGCAGGAAGTCAGGGACATTTTTGGTAGCGGTTGGAGAGCTGGAAGGATTGATCGAGGATGCGAAAAGCAAAGTACGAGGACCAGAGATTCAGAGGTTCTCTAGCGCTCTTTTCAGCAAAGCACTTCTCCCAGCTAGAGCCAGATGTTATCACATATATAGTAGCCAGGCTACTTTTTTCAGCCAGATCTCTTACATATGAGATGCTGAGATGAGCAGTTTTGCCGGATCATTATTGTATTTGTGGACTATTGTACTCTCCCATGTCAGGACTAAGTCTCAGGACACTCAGATTAGAGGACCGATGTAGCCATTTAGTCATTACAAAGTAGTTATTGATGCCCAGTTTTATATCAGTGCTTTCTCATTGGACAGATGATGTTTCAGATGGATTATATTGCATGATTATGACTCAGCTTTTTATATTGTGTTATGGTTATCATTGCTCTTATACTGAATTTTTGTGACATGTATTAACTTGTGGTATCATGATCTAGCGGTCATAATAATATGGACTTGGATGTAATTTGTACTATGTATTGATGTCCCTACTTAGACTTGGAAGTTCCTGATCTATACTCATTGGTTTTACCCTCCTTAGGGAGAATAAAGGTAGTCATTCCTACCATTGTTTTGGCTTTCTAGTGTTGGCTCCATCACTCATTGTCTTCACCCATCCATTACCTTCCAGTTTAGTTTTCAACCCGACTGACTTCTTGACTTATGGCATGGAGGATCTTTTTCCCCGCTAGAACTTTTGTTGGACAAGCCTCCCTGTTTATATTGTGTCTCGGCTCTGAGTTGGTGACAAAACTTGCCTTTGGTAAGTTGGATTGTATGCCTAAATCATTCTAGTCGGTTGTCCCGATGTTTGGCACTGTGCAGAACTCCCCCTGGTCACTTGAGATGTTGTTGGCTAAAACTGAAAGCTCATGTACTACATGTATTGGAAATATTGAATATGCGCCCATGGAAAATGAAAATGATAAAACTGTGTTTCTTAACATATGTAAAGAGGGCAAGAGCAATGAAATGCTAAAATACTCCTTGAAGAGTATAAAAAAGGTTCAAAAAAGCAATGGTTAAAAATATGTTGTATCCAAATATTGCTGACCTTATAAAAATAAATATGTCTCGGATCAAAGCTGCGATTAGCTGTGCTTTTAAGCACTGGTGAAGTCCCAAAGGGTCATATAGGCCAAAAAGGCCATGGAATAAAATGATGGCCCTAATGAACTTGGATCAATCTTGATGTAGTCATGATGCCTAAGTTGAATAAGCACTCTCTAAACAACTCACCCATTTGTGAGGCACTGTCATTCCTCGTGTTGTTGTTTGTCCGACATTGGTTATAGTGAGTATTCCCTTTCCATTATCCAAAGTGTCATGATGTTAAGTAGGAAGTCATCCTTTGCCTTAGCCTTGTCATTTTCACCCTTCACTAGCAAATTGGCTATAACTATGAAGTGAGTATAGTCTTGAAAGTCTAAGTCTGAGCAGTAATAAATAAAGCCTTATATATGTATTAGTTGATGTACCGCTAGTGAAATGAATGCTACTTGTTGTGATTGTTACTTGAATGAGTTGTAGAGCATGTCTTAGCCTTTTAACACTTGCAGCAGATGGATGACAGTCTGAGTTATTATTGGTGTCTGATCAGTTACAGATGGTTATATTGTTTATTGGATATGATTGATGATCAGATAGAGACTTGTGAGAGGTATGAGTATACACCTTAGATGGATTTGGACTCTCCGAGTCCAATGAGACAGTTTATTCCTAGTTCCGGGCACTTGCATATATGATCAGGCTCATTCTGCCTTTCTGATGCATTTTTTTTCACACGTTGATATGTCTGAGCAGGGAGATGTTTTAGTTGGATCTCCTAGGGCGTTGTATGGACATAAAGAGTGCAGCCACTTGTTTGTGCCATAGTACCCCCAGCTCAGAGAGCCTGGTGGGCTTAGTTTGACAACGCGGGCACCCTAGGAGGTTGTTTTGGTAGGATCACGTTTCTCGAGGCAGATTAAAAATGATTAAATGGCTATTGAAGAAATCGATTTGGGCTACTGAGGTAAAGAAATGGCATGGGACGAGTCACAATGGTGAGAGTGATGTCTTCCAAACCTTCTCCAGCAGTTGCAGCACCTGATTGGGCCCACACCTATTTTTGGGCATTTTTATATTATTTTCTGGAGCTTTTGGGAGGCTCACGATTTCCTCAAGGAGGCACAAAGTCAAAGAATTAAATTATTATATTATTTTATTGTGCCATGGGGACGCCCAGAGGGAGTTAGTCAAAAACTCCTTGGACCCACCATGTGCTTCATTTATTTCTTGTTGAGTGGGTTACCCTCTTTATGGGTGTTTTAGTCCACTTTGGTACTTTATGGTTAGATTGATCCATGTATTGTATGTTGAACTCATCTCAACCATTGATTAGAACATTTCATCTTTTAATCTTAGCCACTCATTTTGAAAGTGGTTAAGATTCGGTTATAAATTGTGGTTCTCTCATTTCTATTTAAAGGAGAGAGCTTCTCATTTGTAAGGGGTCTTTGGCTCTTGGATCTGAATAATAGAAAGACTTTTTTGTGGAAATTTTCTGGATCTGCTTTGCATCTGATGTTCTCAAATGGTGATTGGCTAGTCTTCAGCTTCCTAGCATTGTGGAAATTCTTGTGAGATCTATATTTTTTTGCTATCATTGTTTTGCCTACAGGAGGGCGTTTTGGCTGGAGCGTTTTTGCAGGGGGACCTCAACTCGCTTGGTTTTCTTCGTCTTGGATCAGGGGGTTTTCATTAGTTTCATTATGATCTATGATTACTTCGTTTTACTTTATTGTAGCATTTGGTTTCTTTATCGTGTATTGGCAAATCTGATATTGTTGACGTTTGCTCATGCAGGATAGGGGGCGCATTGGTGGCTTGTGGCTTACATCCTTCATAGAAATCATTGGGATCTTCCAGAATTGATCGGGATAGCAAAGATCATCACTGTTAAAGACTTCTACAAGCATTTCTAGGTAAGATCTAACAGGTACGTCTCTTCTTTTCAGTTCTTATTCCATTGTACCTTGCTTTACTTCACTTTTTCTGAAAAACTCCTAAAATACTAAAAACCCTAAAAAGCAATAAATCTAGGAATAGTCCGATCTTTGGGCAAACCATTTCTGGGTTTCATGGATCGAGCCTCCCCTTCACTAAATCTACTGCAACGCTGGTCAAACTCCTGCAGGTTTGACCTAGATCTGATTTTTAGCCAGAAAACTACATAACCGGGGCACTGAAAATTTGACTTGCTAGGGTTTTGACTTTTTCTGAATTCTGACTTCACAGACGGATAGATCGGGTACCACACAGTCCAAATCAACCCCAACATTGTCCAAATTCTTGGCAGTTTGACCTAGATCTGTGTTTTTTACTGAAACAGCCCTACCTCCCTCACTAAAAACTAGACTTTTCTGGATTTGACTTTTTCTGAAATCTGACAAGATAGGTTGATAGATCAGGGCTTAAGCACTCCAAAACACCCCCAACGCTGAGCTAGTTCCTTCCGGGTTTCCCTAGATCTGAAAAATTGGTTTTCAACCCCCCTAGCCCCCTCATCAGATTTTGACTTTTCCAGATCTGATTTTTCTGCTGAATTTCTGATTTGGGTTTGTAGATTAGGTTACCCTGACCTCTTTTCTCCTTCAACGCTGAGTTGTTAGCCTCCCGATGACCCTAGAACTGCAGATCTGCTTCTCCAAGCTCTAGCGCTAGCCCTCCATTGAGCTGGATTTCCTGTAACCTGATTTTTCCGAGCTAAATCCTTTCTTGGTCCATAGATCAGGGTATATCCCAGGTGGGTTCACTGAAACGTTGGGTTGATGCTGACTCCATTGCCCAATGCACATAAGGCACTGATCTCCTAGCTAGCGCTAGCCCTAACTTGACCTCACTCCCATTCCCTTTGCCAACATTCATTTACAAATCAAGTTACCTACCTTTCACTGAGTCTGTCTCCTTGGTACTAGACAGTCCCAACTCTATCCTTGCTTACCCTGTCACAGTTACATTTCCCAAGACAGTGGTCATCTCCATCAGTTGCTAGTACCTCAACCCTACAGCTAGGGTTTCCATTTACCTTGCACCTTACATACTTTAAAGCCCCATTTGATCTATTCTGGTGTCTAGGTTTGATCTCTCCTGTCAGGAGCAGATCCGGGTCTCCCCCATTGTTGTCTTGGACTAGGATAACATAAAGTGAAGGCTGCCTTGATTGGCATGACAACCATCCATTTGGAAGTCTAGGCAGTCGTGGTTCCACCCCTTAGTTTCTTGCCCCTCTACCATCCCTCCTGGATCCACCTCACACAGACAACTACAAGGCAAGTGATAACATGTATAAAGTAATTTACAACCTAAATCAATCTGTGTATCCTCTGCCCTCCGTTATCTCCGTTTACGAAACTCGGATCAAGGGTATGAAAAGCAGAAGGGTTCTGGGGCTTGTTACCGACTAGGCTGCACCTAGTTGGACTTTCAGTGAGCCGCCAGTGATGAACAAGATACTTGTTCATATTCAGAGTTCAGAGGTCCTTTCAGGCCTCCAGGGTAGTTTTATTTTTTGTAACGCATGTTCATACCCCCTTGGGGAAATTGTAAAAAATGTCCTAGCATTTAATTTTTTATAAAAGGCTCGGCTTCCCAGACTTAAGCATCAAGCCGACTAGCCCAGAGTGTTTTTTCCCTTGGTTATTATTGGTTGTTGAACAAACGACTAATAATTTCTGAGTTTTTCACTCACACCTCCAAAGCTGGGGTAGTCATTTTAGTGTTGCGGCCTAGGGAGGTTATTAGAGCCTTTGTGTCAGTGTTTTTCACCATGCTAGGCATTCGAATTGAGTCGTATGGACATGTGCTAGGTCCCCAAGAGTTTCGTCAATTTCCGCAAAAAAAAAAAATTCCCGTTTTTTAAGCCATTTTTTAATGGTTTAATTAAAAAACTTCAGATTGTAATAAAAGTCAGATACGGAGTCCGTTTCTGACGTGGGGACACTCGTTTTCACACTCGGAGCATCCACTTTACCCATTGGACCACTTTCTACATCAGTCGGGCAGCCGAAAAACCCATGAGGCATTATCTGGGCTAAAAGTGCATAAAATAGCATTTTAATGCTAAATCTGGACAAATTGGTACTAAAGTCAAATTCTAAAAAAGGTCAAAATCAATTAAAAAATTGATTTGAGTGACATGGCAAGGGTCCCATGTGACTAACGATTCATACCTCCTCTCATATAAAATCAAAATTTGGTTATAAAGTAAAGTGGTGAAACATTGTATTGAAGGGTGACGTCAATGTATGGAGGAGCTCACGCTAGCATTATGTGGAAGTCATCTGCTGGCACGTGAGATGTGGACCCCATTCACATCACGTTAGAACCATTGTTTATTCTACATTCCACCATACTTTGTTCTGATTTGTTTATAGCGCAGGTGAAGTGGTGACGTGAGCTTCACGGCTCATGAATATGGTGATATGGGTTGCGCTAATCAAAGCGTGGACCCCCTTTGTTACCCACGGTGGCATTAAAACTTGGATTTATTTCCTTTATCGCACATTGTTTGAAGTTGGTGGGGTTCACGTGAGATGTGGCAGCGTAAACTTGGGCTCGGCATCTTAACTTGAGAGATTTTGGAGTGGTGGCGAATAATGGAGGGAGGTCGTCTACCTTTTGAGAGGTGGCATCTCCTCTAAGGTGATCTTGCCATCAAATCAAATCATATCCATTGCGCCAAAAAAGAACTACGAGCTATCCCAATTTCAAGCCAACTCCATCTCTAGTTTTGGAGGCACTCCCTGGTTTGGCATTTTTATATATAGGATGGTCTCTTCTCCTTTGTAGAGGATCAAAGGTGGAACCTCTGCTTGTAATATTGTAATATTTTTCTTGAAGTATTGTGAATAAAAGGCTTTGGAGGCAATTTCTGTGTGGGATCTATGGATGTTTGGATAGAGTTTACTCTACATTTGTGAGGTAACCTGTATTTGTTTTCATGCTTACATATGTTTGGGATTAACTTGCTTTCGGAAAGAAATGGGATTTTTGTAGAGATAAAAGGTAATTCTTGTTAGGTTACTCTTTTATTGCAAGTCGAGAAAGACTATTTGATATATGTATGATTTCATGCTTGGATCTACATTGTTGTTGTAGTCTCTTTCGGTTTACACAGGTATTTTTTAATCCCCATTGCTAGTGTTGATAATCTTTTGCAGGAAGCTAATGCTAGAGTATTGATGAGCGAATGTGCTCTACCTTTCCTTCAGTAAAATTTGAAAATAAGCTCTGTCCCTCTGATCTCAACAAGGAAGCTTTTTTTGTCCTTTATTTCTTGCTCTACTCTGGGTTCTTTGAATTTTGATCTACAAAATTCTTAAAATTTTCTTTCGATTTCAAATGTTTCCACATTAGATCTAGCATCTAAAGTCATATCAAAGGTAGATCTGATGTCTAAAAGTTTCTATTTCTAGTCTGCTTCAAAGGTACATTTAAAATTTTCGATCTAGTTACTTTTCCCTCTTTTCCGCAAGTTTAAAAAAAAAATTAAAAATTAAAAAAGCTTGTTGAAAGAGTTTCTATGCATTTTAAAGTTTGATCTAGCACTTTGTGCTTAAGATTTGCTTGCCATTCTCCTCAAGAGGCAAGCAAAGATCCTAAGAAGGCAAGCTTTCTAGCTTACCTCACTTAGTTGTTTCCTTGTTTTTGTAATCAGTTGTTACTTAGATTTTTTTGTAAATTTTTGCATGCTGCCCAAAGACACTTCCAAAGTGTTTTTGGGCATCTTTCACTGACATATGCTTGCTGGTTTTTAGCAGGCCCATCAAAAAAGAGAAGGAAACTCTGCCCGAAATTAGCTTTTTCGAACATCCAGAGCTCCCAGAAGGCTTTCCCCTTAGCTGGGCCTATTTCCTTTGCATGTTGTAAGCCTTTGGATCCCATATAACAAGGACCAAAGGGCATTCTCTGCTGAAGCATTGTAACCGACTAATAAAAACAAGTTTGAGTAGGCTCAGTAGAGCCCGGTCCCCATCCCCCTTGGGGGATTTGTGTCGGTGTCCTTTTCTGTTTTCTTATATGCTGGTAGCGTAGTTGTCTTTTTTTATCATTTCATGCTGTGTTTAAGTTGTGCAAAAGTAACCTGAATACTTACCCACTGCGCTATACCAAAGTACCATAAGGGAAAAGATTTGAGCAGTGTAGTAATTAAAAAACAAAAACAATTTTGTTATGCACTGCTAAGTTAAAATAAACCCCCTCGCTTTCCCGAGTACAGGTTCGTGGATAAGGGCTTGCCCGAGTACTAAATTTGGAAAGAGACTCCAGGGTTTTATCTTTTTTCTAAATCAGAAGACTTGTTCTAATTAAAATAAACCAAGACTCCTTCCCCGTATGCTCTACAACGCTGCAGCTTGTCTGATCAGTTGGCTGTATCAGAAAGGGATACGAGTTACTAGATCTAATAGGAAAATCCACACAAGTAATTTTCTTGAGAACTCGGGAGGTTGCAAAGAGTAATCACTACAGAGTCAGGGGGCCACTCTAAGCAGGTCTATCCTCGCCCTGTTGGACACTTGGTATTACTGCTTTAGCACTTAGTTCGAAGGGACTTGACTTGTTGGGCCAAACCCACAATTTACCCATTCCTTAATCAATTCATTTAATAAATTAAAATTTACCAACCAAGACACTGCAATACTTTCACTGAGACTACACTAGCAACCCACTTTTGCAAGCACTCTTTTCATTTTGGCGCTGGTCTTTTCTGTTCCTTTTTTTTGCATAAGTTAATCTCGCAATGTGTCATTGAATTTTGTGTATCTAATTTGAGTTAAGGTGTTGCTAAGGTTAAATTTTGTTGGCAGTAATTGGTAATTTCTTAAATTCATCCATTCCATATTAAAACTCCTAGAATTAATTATTTCTCTCGTAGAGTAAAAACCTTAGATTTTACTTTTCATTAGGGTCCACCCCCCTTGGCTTCGCTAGGAGTTGGCCTAGACGGAGGAGCTGAGTATCAGGTGACAGCACTTGGCTCGAGCTTGCCCCCAAGGTCGCACCCAGTGGCTTGAAGATATCTGCCACGTTACTCGAGGTGCGAATTAGGCGACAACAGGGCTTAGGACTTTAATTACATCACATTTACTTTCTGTCTTTTAAAGTTGGAATAAATCACTTGCTTAGCGCCTCCTCCTCTTACTCTGTCACTGCCCTTCGGGGTCTTTAGGAGAACGACAGGGGGTTGAGTGACCTTGGAAGCTACGGGGGGTGAGAGACCGTTGGGGGTCTCACGGCCTTCGCGTCCTCCTCGTTGAGCACTGGGCACTTAGGGTTTGACCTGTGGATCTACGGGTGGACTTGTTTCCACTTTATTGAGAGCCCAACACTCCCTCTTTGACTTGAAGGATACGAAGTTGGGGTAGTCACACCACCGGATCTAAAACTTAATCCAAAACTTCAAATTTCATAAAATTTACCTAAAAGGAACCAAAAGACATTGCAAAACGTCCCACCAACATTTAATTACTGTTTTAGGTTCAAGTTGCTTTGTTGTTCAAGTTTTCCTTTTCCAAGCAATTTTCAATTACTTGCCTTGTTGTTCAAGGCTTTGTTTTACAAGTACTTTCACATTTCAGTTTACTGCAAGCACCTTCTTTCAAGCATCTAATCTCATTGGGTGGCATCTTTAAATCTATTGGGTAACAATCACACTGTTAATAACTTGTAGATCTAGTATACACAATTTGATTCATTTTCTTCAAGCATTTTGAGTAATTGTTAATAGTTGTTCCATTTATTCGGCTGTCTATAAGCATTTGTTTAACTGTGAAATATTATTTATGCTGAATAACCCATTTGACTACTTATATTGTAATCTTGTTTAGTTTAGACAACACTTAAACTATGGATAAATCAATCTAGTTTGATTTCTATAAAGTTGTGACTCATTTATTTGACTCCATTTATTAATAGGTACTAGTCTTTCTATATCTTAGGATCTACTTATCATTGAAAGAAACACCTGCATTGCATGCTGCATATCATTCTTGGGATAGTACAAAGTCTTAGCCTTACAACCTTAATAAAAGATCCCTTTAACTAATAGTTAATAAACTTAGAAATAATTTCCTGTAGGGACTACCCCCCTTGGCTCTGTTGGGATTTGGCCTAAACAGAGGAGTTGGTAGACTGTGGTGATAGTGGTCCCCAGCTCTAACTTGCCCCCAAGGACACACAAAGCGGGTTGGAGACTTCCCCGTGTGATAAAGTGTGTGTTAGGTAGCAACAAGTACCATACAAAACAAACTAATGAACAACAACTAATGAAAAGTAACTAATGAACAGTAACAAAGTTGGTTTAGATCTGGTTTGGATCTTCCTTATACTCAAATACTTTTGGAAGCAAAATCTTGTCACTATAAGGACAAGTCACCAAAGGAACAAATGACATACCTTGGGAGAGAGTAGGTTAGAATGTTGTACGTTAAGGTTAGATACATACAGAAGCGAATCACAGTCACCAAGTGGGAAGATACCAGTAGAAACTAGTAGCATTGATACATAGCCACAATTAGGCACCCTAAAAGGTCACAGCTCCCTCTAGCAGACTTAACACCATCACTGACCTATCATCTAGGGCTTAACACAGCCACGATTGAGCTAGGATAGGGAACCACAATCCACGGTCAAGCTTGAGAGGGTCACTACAGTCAACGGCTAGCTAGGAGTGAACATGTACAGACATGGGCCTGCAAGGATAGAGACAACACAATCACAAACCAGCCCAAAGGGCATCCAAACAGTCACGACCTGCTAGAAGAACGCAACCACAGTCACGACCAGCCCTAAGGGAATACAAACAATCACAGCCTAGTAGGAGAAGGAAACTATAGTCACGACCAGCCCAAAGGGCAAACAAAACAATCACGGCCTAGTAGGAAGGTGTCATGAAAAAGCCTTAAAGGATCCTAGCAGCCACAGTTCAGCAAAGAGAGACCATGGCTCAGTAAGAGGGTAAACCCATAGTCACAGCCCAACCTGGGAAGGTTGTTAACAAACACGGCCTCGGTCAAAACAGGTTTAGCATCCCCAGAATAATGACACCCAGGCTAACAGTCCAAGAGCATCCCACAGAGAAAAACACGAACTACATAACCAACAGCAAAAATGTTCACGGATTAGTCCAGTACACAAGGAGATAGAAGCAACAAAGACCCAAAAACGTCCACTCAAAGCAGCAATAACCCTAGGCGTCAAGCACAAACAACAACAAATTGTTCTCAAGCAGAGAAGGATCCAATCTGAACTTCTATCATGTCAATATGCACCCAAGAATGAAGTTATGAACTTAATTTATAATCTTAGCAAGCCTTCAAGAAAAGTCACTTAGACATTCCTAGGATTTAGGATAGTTACCAAAAAAAAGCATAAAATAAAGTTAGATTGACTTAGAATAGGGTACCTAAGGTCAAACGGCCACACAAAATAAAAAACAATAAAAACGATAAGGTTAAGTCACCATAGAAAAGGGGTCATGGTACCACAAACAAAATGGGCGCTAGGACCAATAGGAAAACATAAGACCAAGAGTCAACAAGAGGGGTCACATCAAGGTGGGAAGACAACCCCTTCACCCACAAGACCAAGGTGTGCCATCAAGGTATATTGTCCACATGTGTTCCATATATTTTTATCATCACTGTATAAGGAAGATCCAAATTGGATGATGTGATCCTCGGGTCCTCCATACTACTCCTAAGGGTCGAGTGTTAGTGACATCATCAAGGGGTGTCCAGTCCCTTGAGAAACAACCTAGCAATAACTGATTAGGAGAAGAGGACACCACACATCATCATCTCGGTCAACTGACCAAGATCCACCTGCTTAACTGACAAGGTATGTACCTGCAGGAAGTGCTTGGTCCCAAACCAAGAATCTGCCTGGTCCTAGTCCAAGAAGTCTCTGCCTCAACCTATAGGATCTGCTTGCTTCCAGACCAAGAATCTACCTGGTCCCAGTCCAGGAAGTCTCTGCCTCAACCTGTAGGATCTGCTTGGTCCCAAGCCAAGAATCCACCTGGTCCCAGACGAGGATACCCTAGTGGCATATAGGGGCCCTAACCACATCTTAGAGACTTTGCCATGGCATCAACCTGCTTGGTCCCAAACCAAGAACCCCAGGAGAAAGTTGGGGGGCCTACCCTTCTAGGGACTTACTCTCCCTAGTTCACTGACCAAGACCCTATTTAACTGACTAGAGTACCATCCTTCCTGAGAATGGCTCACACAAACATTATCTTTAACACTCCCTCTCAACAAGAGAGGCATTCTTGGCAACACAAGAAACATCAGTAATCTGTCTTCTTGACAAAACATACTACATTATGTGCTTGACATAGTGATATCTCCTCTCGATTTGTTCCGACTTGTCATAGAGCACAATATTTTCTGAGAGCTCCAAATAGCTCTAATTGTCAGCAAGAAGCTTGATCTTTTATAGATTCACTTGGAAGCTATAACTAACTTCCCTTGATAGCTGAGAACCACTTCCTACACGTCATTTAACATCTTTACCTCTTCTAAACCTAATGTTTGGATTCCTCCTCATAAATGGAGGATTCTGAAATAGTGATGTGTCTTATCTGAGATATCAAATCAAAGCAATCATGAATCCTCTCAATAGGTTTCTTAAAGAGACCAACTGAAGACTCCCTGACCTCCTCCCTCTACTCATCTAAGAGAGATGACTCATAGACTAGGCTTACTTCTATGTCTATATCATTGGGAGGATTCTCTGAATAACTTTTGGGACATCACAACTTTTCTTTGCAATCCCATCCTGCAGGGGATTGAGGAGCACATTTGGCTCCCTCTTGATCTCTAAACTTACAAGTTGTTCCATTCTAGTAAGCAACAAGCTATGAATAACAAGTTCCTGGCAATTTCTCTTTTACTGACTCTATGCTGATACCTAGGAGGATGAACATCCAGCATAACTGATCCTGCATTTTGTGGAGCCACTTGCTCCCTCTGTACCTGGGCACTCAGCTCCCTCTTGAGTTGTGCATTTAATTCTGAGCAGAAACAGGATCTGCAAACCTTCGACACTTGTCACGTCATCCTTTCCTTGTGGATCTTACCTACAAGTTAAGTTTGATCAATTTCACATATGAACTATCATTCATCCATGTACAAATCAGCTATCTAGATGTCATCAGGAGCATATCAATATGTCATAAATAAACAAGTTGGGATAGAAAGTCCTCCTTTATATCTGCCCTTATGCAGAAATCACAGTATGCATGCATCTTGATCTTGATATCAAATTGAACATGTACCCTTATAGGTGCAAAGGTATCAACATCATATAACCCTCATGCATTAGCACAATCTAGGTTAGATTTTAACCCTAGATATGAGGGCATGATAAACTGATATATGGATGAGTTCTAAGCTTCTTTGCACTTGCAAATTCAGATTACATAGATCAATGCATCACAAAAACTCAAAGAATGATCAAGCACTCTACACCAATGCCCTTTAGACCTGAGCATGCAATTCCTAAATGTACATAATATTATTCTCAAGATCTGATGCATCATCACACTTGTTAGTATATTTTGATGATAACATAATCCAGGATAGATTAACACATATGATCATGATCATAAATGAATTCTTACTTCCTTACACTAACAAACTCTGATCATAATGAGTCACAAAGCTCTTTTACACAAAAATGATAAACTAGAAGATATCATAATTATGATCACAAGTCAAGATTCAATCATATGAAGATTTAAGTAAGCTTTCTCACTTATCACAGAAAAAATATGCTTGGGTCAAAGACTGTCAGTAGTAGTACTACTGAAATATTGGTTTTAAATCTAGTCAATTAGTGAGGCCAACCAATTGTGTAAAAATCAGATCTTTACCATCTTTATCACTTTGATGGCCAATGAACCCCTATGGCCAAGATTAATAAAGTTCATGCCCTTACTATTAGTTTGACAGTGCCGAAACACTTATCTTAGGAACATTGTAGACTCTATTAGACTGCAAAACATAGTTAACTACAAACCCTAAGCTCTGAAACCATGTCAAAGTTTCAGTTAGGTTAGCGTTTACAATAGCAAATTTCAAAACTTTGAACTTTAATGCATAAAACAAAATCTAAAAGAATGCTAGATCCAGAACAGTACTGCTGTAATAATTTAAAACATAATTTTCATCTCTTTCAACTTTAACACTCACATGGTCACTTTGCTAAAGTTGGTCCTTGAGATACAGTTTATCAATTGCAATATACATAACATAAACAAAACAATAGTACCATACAAAACAAACTAATGAACAGTAACAAAGCTGGTTTGGATCTACCTTATACTCACACACTTTTGGAATCAAAATCTTGTCACTGTAAGGACAAGTCACAAAGGAATAAATGATACATATAGTAGCAAATCCCAGTCACCCAGTGGGAAGATCGCAGTAGAAGCGAGCAGCATTGATACTCAACCCCAATAACAATTACACACCCTTAAAGGTCACAGCTCCCTCTAGAAGACTTAACACCATCACTCACCTATCATCTAGGGATTAACACAGCCACTAAGTCACATGACACGAGGACACGAGACACAGAGGACACGAAAATACGAGTATTCAACACAAGACACGATGACCCAAAAAATAGGGCACGGGAGACACGTTCTACATATATATTAAAAAATTATATATATATTAAAAAAATACATAAAGATCTACATTTTCTAAAAACTAGAAGTATATACAATGTATATCAATCATAATAGCATTCAATTGAAATTTGACAATGATGAATCAATAATAAAATTATCAATGAATCATGAACTTTGAACCATAAATTGCATATTTGATATTTCTCATTAAACCACAAAAATCAAAATGTATTACATAAATATCGACAGAATGCCACCGACAAATACAAAATAGAGTAGTACTAATTAGTACTAAGTCTAGTATCTACTGTACTACTAGATACAAAATGAAAATACTAAATTGCCACAAGTAAGAATATCATAGCTCATCAATGGTACTAGCCATTGTCAATCGTCCTCTTGCTCCTCCATGTCAAAATTAGCATTACTGTCGTAGCTCTTTCCTCTATCCTCCTCCTCCTTTATACCCTTTTTGACAGGACACATGTCCAGAAATCAGGACACGTTCCTGCGACGTGTCCGACACGTGCTAGAAAGTGTTCAAATTTTGGGACACGAAAATTTTGGTGTCGAACACGTATTAGGGCAAGTGTCGTGTCCAACACGTGGAATACGGGACACGGTCCCTATTTGGAAGTGTCCTGTTACTTAGCACAGCCACAACTCAACTAGAATAGGGAACCACAATCCACGATCAAGCTTGGGAGGGTCACTACAGTCCACGACCAGCTACGAGTGAACATGTACAGCCACGGCCCAACTAAGATGGAGACAACACAGTCACAAACCAGCCCAAAGGGCATCCAAACAATCACGGCTTGCTAGGAGAAGGATACCACAGTCACGAACAACCCAAAGGGCATACAAACAATCACGGACTGCTAGGAGAAGTAAACCACAGTCACGACCAGCCCAAAGGGCATACAAAACAGCCACGGCCTAGCAAGAAGGTGCCATGGCCCAGCCTTAAAGGCTCCCAACAGCCACAGTTCAACAAAGAGAGACCATGGCTCAATAAGAGAGTAAATCCACAGTCACGGCTCATCCTGGGAAGGTTGTTAACAAACACGGCCCCAATCAAAACAAGCTTACCAGCCCTAGAATAATGATACTCAAGCTAATAGTCCAAGAACATCCAACATAGATGAACACGACCTACATAACCAGCAGCAAAAATGGTCACAAATCAGCCCAGTACATAAGAAGATAGAAGTAACAAAGACCCAAAAACGTCCACTCAAAGCAACAGTAACCCTAGGTGTCAAGCACAAATAGCAACAAATTCTTCTCAAGCAGACAAGGATCAGATTTGAACTTCTCTCATATCAAGATGCACCCAAGAATGAAGTTATGAACTTAATTTATAATCTTGACAAGACTTCTAGCAAGGTCACTTAGACATTCCTAGGATTTCGGAAAGTTACCAAAAATAAAAACATAAAAGAAAATTAGGTTGACTTAGAATTGAGGTACCAAAGGTCAAATGGTCACACAAAATTAAAAAAAATTAAAAAAATAAGGTTAAGTCGCCATAGCAAAGGGGTCATGGTACCAAAAACAAGATGGGCGCTAGGACAAATAGGGAAACATAAGACCAAGAGTCAACAAGAGGGGTCACATCAAGATGGGAAGACAACCCCTTCACCCACAAGACCAAGGTGTGCCATCAAGGTATATTGTCCACATGTGTTCCATATATTTTTATCATCACTGTATAAGGAAGATCCAAACCAGATGATGTGATCCTCTAGTCCTCCATACTGCTCGTAAGGGTCAAGTGCTAGTGACATCATCAAGGGGTAGCCAGTCCCTTGAGAAACAACCTAGCAATAACCGATTAGGAGAATAGGGCATCACACATCATCATCTTGGTCAACTAACTAAGATCCACCTAGTTAACTGACCAGGTATGTACCTGTAGGAACTGCTTGGTCCTAGACCAAGAATCTACTTGGTCCTAGACCATCAAGTCTTTGCCTCAACCTGCAAGATCTTCTTGGTCCCAGACTAGGATACCCTAGAGGCATATAGGGGCCCTAACCACATGTTAGGGACTTTGCCATGGCATCAACCTGCTTCGTCCCAAACCAAGAACCCCAAGAGCCTGTTGAGGGCCTTAGGGTACCTTCTAGGGATTTACTTTGCCTAGTTCACTGACCAGGAACCCTAGTTAACTGACTAGGGCACCATCCTCCCTAACAATGGGTCTCGCAGCGGCACTATCTTTAACAAGAACGAAGGCCACCATAATCACATTCTACTGCTGCAAAAAGTTAGAGAGCTAAAGAGGTAATCCCAAAGCCCATTCTTTGTAGCGATTGTGTATATCCTTGTTTTGTTTGTTGTGGATTTGACCTTTTCTCCTATTCTTTTTCGTTCCTTTTTCTCCCTCATTCTGGTGCAAGTTGTTCATCTAAGACTTGAGGAAATTGTTATTGTGATTTATGCTTCCAGTTTTGATTCTCATGGTGTTGGTGGGAATAGGCATGAGAGGGAAGAAGAGGACGATGGGCATAGTCACAATGACCCATTATATGAACATGAGGAAGGTTGGTAAGGAGATAAAGATGAAGGTAGTAATGAAGATAGAAGCAAAACTTTATTAACACTCTTGTCGATGAATTTTTAAAGCATATTCGTCATCAAGGAAAACTGCTCACTGGTTCATATGCCCACATGAGTAGGCATCTTTGTGGAGTATTAAAGAGGGACGATAATAAGGGGTGGCATTGGGATCTCAATTTTCCCTAAGGTATCATAATCAAAGGAAGAGAAAGAAAAAAACATCAAGATAGAGGAAGCTGCACAAAGAATGCATTGTCAAAGACAAAAGATTCAGTATGACACATCATTTGATTTGGCAGAGCCACATTTGCATTCCCTCGTGCTAGTGGAACCTCAGGTGTATATAGAATGAAAACAACAGATTTCTTTGATGTTGGGGGTAGGGATGAGGTCAATGCAAAAATGGTGAGGTTTTTCTATGCATGTGGCATACTTCTTGGTCATGTTGACGGTTGGCAAATAGCCAATTTCATTAAATAAGTCAATGGTCTACTTCCTATTACATTGTTTAATAATTTGTGTGTTTGTAATTGCTAGATGGCTGCTGCTCAAATGATCAATCATTAATATACCACGAATGACATTTCTAACTTCGAAATAATTTAGTATTCATCCACAAGTAGCACAAACATGCATGTTTTCATATATTCTGCAACTAATTTGGCATTATGCATGTTTTTTAATATAAATGCAATATTATATATAACAATATATGTTATATAGAAAACACTCTTGGCACTTCCGCTACATTCTCTGGCAACCTTGCAAACCATGTCACAAGGTTCGGGTTCGGATTCGACGACCTTCAAGTTCGATTCGGATTCGAATTTTCCTATGAGGTTCGAATCGGGTTCGACATAGGTTCGTCTTTATACATTTTTCAAAATATATATATACAATAAATTTTAACATAAAGCATTTACTATATTGTGAGTTATAAAGTATTTACATTATGACTAAAACATTAAAAAACATTTACATTATGAATAAAATATTATAACATAAAACACTTAATATGAATTATAAAACATTATAACATAAAACATTTACGTTTTATATATATATATATATATATATTATGAATTACTATTCCTTGTTGCTCGTGGCTCGGGGTTAATGGCTGAGGGTCGACGCCCCCGAAGTTGCGAACCCCTCAAATGAAAACTCTCAACAGTCAAGACAATGCAGAGGGACGCAACAGGTTGAGCTCAGAGTGTAACAGGGTGCTTGCAGCTTGGGATTTAGGAGTGTGTCTTCGCTGTCGACCCGCCGTGAAGGAAAAGACTCTCCAGATATGTGAAAACCCGCACCAAAAACCTGAAATCCCCACCGAATCTGTGCCAAAAATGTGAAATCCCCATCGAATTTGTGCCCAAACCATTTGCTTTAGCTTCATTTTTAGGAGGTTCGGTGAACCTGATGGCTGAACCGGTTTGCATTCAGGTTCGGCATTAGGTTCAGCCATCAGGTTCGCCAAACCTAAACAAACATTTCAAATTTTTTTAGGTTCACCGAATTCTGAACCTGGATGTTCAGGTTCGGTAAACCCTGTGACATAGCTTGCAAATGAAAATGATTTAGATAGTGATATTCCTATGGATGATGTTGACTCCTACCTATATTTAGATTTTGAATGGATAGAAAGGACTAGCGGACCAATGTCTTGAGTAGTGATGCTCATTTGATCTCTTTTTGTTATTTTCTGTTTTGAAAAATTTGAAGCTTTAAAGTTTAGACATAGATATGAATGCTGAATGGTATTAAGAAATTATAGGTTCGGACCATTTCTCTTTCCTATAATTTACAAATATCAAGCATTTCAGATTTAAATGTAGAAGGGATTATAATAAAAAAGATCTTCCAAACCAGACAAAATTGCAACAATAGAAACAAACAGGGAGTCTGCGTTCTTTCTTTGGTCTTTGGCATGCAATCTTAGAAAAAGATAGAAACATGCACTCAAGAACAGCTGCCTGTCCAAAACTACACTGTTCAGAAGCTTTCAATATAAGAACCACAATAAATGTGGAAATCAAGAGATGGATGGCTTTGAAACTTAGAATGTCAATACTGCTTGATATTCAAACAAAGTAGATGTGTATGTGCTCTGCAAATAGATAAAGAAATTATATATTTATCGATGTTCTTTGATTCTTATTTGATTTCTTTTGGTTATTTTCTGTTACGAAATAATTGATGCTTTATATGACTAACTCAGGTGGAAGTAAAAAAGTGCCATTACTTGTTCCCAGGCAATGTTTTGTCTCCAGAAGGTAAAGCTGGTAGATCTGGTGTGATTTCCCAGCTCCCACTTTTTCGTCCCCAGCTCGAGTGCCTAGGATGTGATCCGTTTCTGGTTTCACTCCCCTCTAATGAAAGTGGACGCCCTATAGCTCGTGTAAAGGCATCCTCATAGCCTTCCTTGATGTCCATAACAGTATCAGGCCCATTGCTCTTTCGGCTATGCAATTCTTCGTGACCTTCCCTTTCAGGATCAAACTCATCTCTCATTGCAGCTTTTCTACCTGCTTCCAAATCGATGCTTACTTTTGCAGGTAATTCTCCAACCACCTCTCTTGTATCTGTGCTTTGAGGAATAACCCGAGTCTGCACAGATGCTTCCTGTTGTACCTTTGCACGGAAATTATTCTGAGAAGGTTTTATGTTTGCACAAAAAATTGCATTGAAATTGGTAATGATCCCTTCATTGTAAGGGTTAACTTTGTTGTCGCATCGATACCGGAAGTTTTCATATGTTGTCTGCAAAATACACCAGTATTAGAGAAGCAATTTTTCAGTAAGACGATAACTATATATCATCACCACACACAATATCATCACTACTTCAAGTGCGGCAATTTCGTGCCAGTCCTCAAGCTGATATTATTAGAAAGATGGCTGAAAAAAATAACTGCACATTAAATAATCATCAAGGGAATCAAAATCCTACGAAATGTGATAATAAATTTATCATTGACAGAATCCATCTATGACAAGAAAGTCTGGAAGGAGAAAATAAATAAGTATAAAATAAAGAAACCCAATGTTCAAAAGCTCTGTTGTGATTTGAGAAAATATTAATTCCACTAGTTGAGTTTTTTCTATATCATAGTTATATCCATACCCAACAAGAACAAAAGTGGCCAGATTAGTGACAACATCACAAACCCCGAGGATATTATGTTATACACATAAATTCAGATCTGTTCTAAATGTAAGGATTGTCAAAGCATACATGCCTGTTCAGTTGCTCTCAAAACTACATTTAAGATGCAACTTACGATACGATGTTTACATTATTAGAGATAAAATTGTTTCTAACTCTGCAGATACCATAGATATAAAACTTTGAAATTAGTATTTCTGAAACTCATATCCTTTTAGACACCATTCCCATTTCAGCTTAGATTAACATCCATTCCTCAGAGATCCTCCATGGTGTCATTCATGAATACCTAACAACTCTTTTGACAGAAATTGAGCTAGACACCAAGCCTTCATATTGCATTCTAACAAGCAATTGTAGAGAGACTTGAGGATTCTTGAAGCTTTACCCTCAACTCCAACAATCGTTGAACTCCTGCCTAAAGGAAAGGAAAGAAAGAACTATGGGATAATCAGAGTTACCATATAATGAATCAATAACTCGTCACAATATTACACAAGGTTTTAAACTAAAGATGTAAAAATGTGAAAGCAAGTATATCATTGCTTATAGGACTTCAAAATATTGGAGTATTAATGAAATATGGTCACTTTTAAGTTTTTATTAGTGACATGTGACCAAACTTTTGTTATAGTTCAGCTGCGAGACCCATTCTTGGAGCGGATGGTACCCTAGTCAGTTGACTAGGACAAAGCAAGACCATAGAAGGTACCCTAGGGCCCCAGTAGTCTCCTGGGGTTCTTGGTCTAGGACCAAGCAGGTTGATACCATGGCAAAGCCCCTAGCATGTGGGTAGGGCTCCTATGTGCCTCTAGGGTATTCTGGTCTACGACTAGGGACACGATCTCCAAGTAGATCCTGCAAGTAGAGGCAGAGACATATTCTAGTCTGGGACCGGGGACGTGATGTCCAAGTAAGTCTTACAGGTAGTTGATCAACTTTTAGTGTGAGACTGAAACTCAACTTAGTATTGAGAACCATTCTTCGAGAGAATGGACGACCCAGTTAGGGTCCAGGGTTGATCAACCTGTTTCAGTGTGAGACTAAAACTCATCCTAGGATTGAAAGCCATTCAATAAGAATGAAATATAATGATGTCCCCTCTCCTAATCGGTTACTGCTAGGTTGCTTCTCAAGGGACTAGCCACCCCTTAACGATGTCCCTAGCATCTAACCCTTAGGAGCAGTGTTAATGACAAAAGGATTGTACCATCCATTTGGATCTTCCCCTTATACAGTGATGACAAAGTTTATAAAACTATGTACCCTGAGAGAGAAAAGTCTTTGGTCTTGTTCGTCCTAAATGAATGCTTGTCCACCTTTACAGTTCACCTTGACCTTGTGGCTGTTGACTCATGGTCCTATTCTTACTTGGTCCTATCACTCTCACTTGTGTGCACCTTTGATTATGATGACTCCTACTATATGGATTTTATCCTAAAGTGTATTTACCTTATGATTTATTAAAGGACCATTGGACCATTTATTATTATGGTTATTTTATGGTTTATTAAAGGACTTTTGGGCCACTTATTGTTTTGATGACCTTATGTTTTTAAAAGAACCTTTGACCCTCTATCCTATGAATGTTTGCCTTATGTTTTAATTTTGGTTTTACTTTCTATTATTTTATTGGTCCAATTTTGTATTATTTACTTGGACCAATTTCCCGTTCCTAAGCCTAACTAATTTGGTTCTCTTAACTTTATAAAAGGGACTTTAGCTAAGGTTTATTATTACCCATCTGCCTTCACATTTTGATTTGCTTTTTTGGCTACTGTCAACGTGGATCTCTCCCTGCGTTCTCCACGACTGCTGCCTGCATGCTCCTCTGTGGCTGAATGCGTTTTCCTTCACGGATTACCTCTACGTGTTTTTTATTTTCTTCACGAGAATACTTCGATGCTATTCCTTCATGGGTTTGTTGCCACGTTTTCTCATTCACGGGATTGACTGCGGTTTTCTCCATGTTTTCTCCTTCGCAGGTTAGCCTCTGTTTTTTCCTTCACGGATTGCCTCTGCGCTTTATTCCTTCACGGTGAACCTCCCGCGTGTCACCTCTGACTGCCACTCACGGGTTTCTGAGACTACCCGAGGATTCCTGCCATCGATGGATCATTGATCCTGTCAGATCCTCTCCATCAACTACCTGTGCCATCTCAGCGCGACTTTACACAGAACTCACATGTGTTCCTTCTTTCGGCCACCATGACTCAATGTTCCGTAGGCTCCTCTGCTCCACGGGCTGGGATGTACCTCTACTGCTCCGCTGGGTTCTACTTCGCGTGCTCCACGAAGATCGGATTGTGGACTGGGTATGTCCACTGGGTTCTCTACTGCTTTGCAGGATTGGTCTAATGTACTCTTTCGATTAGGCCTTAAGGCCCAAAACCGCTAACCTATGTGATTCCTGTGGGTTCGAGCGGTTACTGACAATTAGGGAATCATCTAAGGACTAATGCCATCCATAGAAAATCTAGGGCATCATCATTAGGTCAAGAAGGGCCACCGAGGCCAAAGGCCACCTTCGTGCATGCCATCCAAGCATTATTTAATGATGCATGCACTCATTTAAGTCTCCATGCGCATGCATGCAAGTCAACTGCAAATTAGAAGATAAAGTGACCTAATTAGGTCAAAGATTAGGGTGTTCGCAGTTGAAAGTTATAAAAGGAGGATAAAGCGAAAGGAGACTTCACTTTTGATGATTATTATTTTGGGAGCTCTTGAATAGCAGCACAGCATGCAACACAGCAATTGGGGTTGGAGACGGCGTCTTCAACTAGCGGGGTTTCGACAATGAAATATCTGCCCTAGTCTCATTCAGGGTAAGCCATACAGGTTCACCATTTGCTCTTACATTCATTTATAGTTATCCAGTATACAGTGTAGATTGTTGCAGGGACACATGTGCAGCCGTAAGGGGGGGTTTCAGCCAGAAAGCCCTAATCAGTTGTTGGGTCTTCAGATCTCAATTTTACTTCGAAACTCAGGCACCGTTCTCATCATCAACATCTTACTCCGATACCCGGTGATTATCAGATCCGACTGTGCTCATCCAGAGCAGTTATCAGCTATTTCGGGATCAGGGGGGCGTGAGCAATTGTCTCTCTGGAACAATTCGCTAGCCTGCCTAGAGACCTCCGAAACTCCACATGTACCAGGCATTCTCTCCGGCATGGGAAGGCTATCAGTCTTGCAAATCGGCAGCTCCATCGGACACCTCCTTCACTGAAAACGTCACCCTTATTTGACATGGGGTTCTTGCTGCTAGGATTTCAACGGAAGCAGAAGATATCAGTCCATCTCCGATTCAGTTCTTGATGCTTGCATACTCTCTCAGAAGCAGTCCAGCCAGCTTATCAGTGGTAAATGTTCATTCTATCTCACAAACCCTAACCCTAATTTTTGCTATAAAATAGGGATTTTTGCATGGCAGTTTGCATGCCTGGTTGTATCAACATAATTGCATAGGAATAGAAAATATCGAGATTTGGGACATTACAGTGGTATCAAAGCTATCTTCTTGGCCAGTTGTGGGCTTAAGAAATGAGACATAGATGAATAAAGAAGGAGACTCTTTTGTAACCTATAGGAGGAGAAAGAGTAGATACACAGGGGAATTTGAGGATATCCAACTAGAAGATACCAATTTAGACATGGAACAAACAGGTATACACTCGGATAGGGGAAAAGGAACGAGAGAAGAGGAGGATAGGATGGAGTTTCGCAACTTAGTCTCTGCATTGCAAGACTTAGCCAAAGGGCAAAAAGATGTGCTCAATGCAATCAACAAATTATCGACGAAACCAGAAATGGGTATCAACAGTACACCTCCCTCACCGGTAGATCGGGGATCTACAAGCAACAGTGGAAAAGGTTGTGGACACTAATATGCAAAATACTCCGCAGACCTTCCAACGGGCCTACCATGCCTCACTTCTTGGCAGATACAGTAGGTGGTCCGGTCATGCAGGTAGAACCTAGCGAGCCTTTTGGGGCTTATTTGCAAGAGTATAGAGACTTAGGGGATGAGTTCCATGCTGCCATCTCCTTTTCAGATTTCTGCAACATGAAGACTAGGAACAGGCCCAGAAATTTCAACAAGGGTTTCAATCACAACTATGAGTTGCAGAAGACCTTGGGCAGGTTGACCATCCCGAACTTTGATGGGACTCACGGAGGATCAGCGAGGATATGGGTTCAAAAGTTGGATACCTATTTCCAACTCAACCCCATGACAGAGACAGACGCCATTAAATTGGCTACACTTCACTTGGACAAAAAAGCTCACAAGTGGTGGTACCACGGACTGGTGACATTGGGTCACAACACCATACACTCCTACGGTGAGTTCACTCAGAAGCTCATAGAGAGGTTTGATAAGAAGGATCCAGAGATACATTTCAGAGAGTTGGCTCAACTCAAACAGACCGGTAGTGCAAAAGCCTTCATCTCAGAATTTCAAAGGATAGCAGTCATGGTAACAGATGTGTCAAAGAACAGGTTGACTATGCTATTCACTGAGGCCCTAACAGAGCCACTACAGGGGTGGGTGAAAGCATACAAACCCCTCACTCTGCAAGATACCATTAGCAGAGCCAGAGATCTTCAGGATTCAGTCCCCAAAAACAGGTTCCCGCTGAAAACCAAATTTCCTATTAGGGACAAGGACAAGAAACTTTTCCAGCAGGATGTCCCCAAGAAAACATGGTTAGACGAAGACACTAGGAAAGACTTGAGAAGGAAGAAACTATGCTTCACTTGTCAGGAACCATGGGTACCAGGACACAGGTGTGCAGGGAAGGTGAAGGCTCAATACATTGAGGTATATTCGGATAGCGATGAGGATGACTATGAGCAGGAAGCCACAGAAGAACTACGGGCAGCTAAGGAAGAATCACACCAGAGGGAGTCATTGCTACATTATCTGGAGTGCCAAGATTCCATACACTTAGGGTCAGGGGAGTAGTACAGGGTCACAGGGTAGGAGTATTGATTGATGGGGGGGCAACCCACAATTTCATTGACTCCGCTTGGGTAGCCAAGAGAGGTATTCAGACCGAGAAGTTCAAAGGATTCACTGTAGCAGTAGCGGGGAACTCCAGCATGGAGTGCAACTACTGGATTCCAAAATTGAATGTCACCTTAGGTAACTATCAGATGACAGATTCCTTCTATGTAGTGGATGTATCGGATACTCATGTTATATTGACTGTTCAGTGGCTTTATTCTATAGGGAAATACACTACGGACTACAGGGCAATGGAAATGGAATTCCAGGGGCCAGACGGCAAACGGGTAGTTTTGAGGGGCATGAACACTTATCCCCCAAAACCGGTCTCGTCACAGAGGATGGAGGCAGCACTCCGACAGGATGATATAGAATGGGCTGCAGAATGTTTTGTCACCTTTAGGAAACCCCCAGAGACCAGCACACAACACCCAAGTGACATTCAAACTTTGCTACAGAAACATGAAAAGGTTTTTCGGGACCTTCCATCAGGTAGACCGCCAGACCGAGGCTTTGAACACATCATCGAGCTAGAGGAGGGGACACAAGCAGTTATCACCGCCCCTTACAGGCACCCCAAAAGATACAAGGATGAGATAGAGAAAACAATCAAAGAATTACTGGAGCTTGGATATATTCGGCCCAGTTCTAGCCCCTTCACATCCTCAGTAATATTGATCAAAAAGAAGGATGGTACACTGCGAATGTGCATCGATTATCGAGCACTCAACAAAAAGACCATTAAGAACAGGTATCCCATCCCCAGAATTGACGAACTCATGGATGAGCTTCGGTGAGCTAAATACTTCTCCAAGACTGATCTTCGCTCGGGATACCATCACATCAGGGTAAGGGACCAAGACATCTCCAAAACAGCTTTTCATTGTCACTATGGTCACTATGAGTTTTTGGTGATGCCCTTTGGACTTACCAATGCTCCAACCACTTTTTAGTCATGCATGAACCACACCTTCAAAGCATAGCTACGTAAGTTTTTGCTACTATTCTTTGATGACATTCTGATTTACAGCAAAACATGGGGAGAGCATCTGAAACACCTGGACGAAGTACTGAGCATTTTAGAAGAACATTCGCTTTATGCGAAAATGTCCAAGTGTGAGTTTGGCATGAAGGAAATGTTGTACTTAGGACACATAATCAATGCAGAAGGAGTACAGGTTGATATGGAGAAAATCCGAGCTATCAGAGATTGGCCCGCGCCAAAAACAGTTCCAGAATTGAGAGGTTTGTTGGGTCTGTGCACTTATTACCAAAAGTACATTAAGGGATTCTCCCAATTTGCAGCACCCCTCACAGATCTCACAAAGAAGGGAGCATTCACTTGGATAGACTTAGCACAGAAAACTTTCGAGAAGATGAAGGTTATTATGAGTTCCTGTCCAATTTTACCATTACCAAACTTCTGACAACCCTTTGTAGTAGAATGTGATGCCTCAGGGGAAGGGTTAGGAGTAGTGTTGATGCAAAACCATCACCCTATTGCATTTGAGAGCCGTAAACTGAAGAACTACGAGCGCCACTACTCCATATATGACAAAGAGATGCTATCCATCTTACATGCTCTCACAAAATTCAGAGAGTACCTGGTGGGCAGTAAGTTCAAAATCAAAACCGATCATAACAGCCTCAAGTATTTCCTAGAGCAGAAGGAACTGAATGAGTGACAGCAGAAATGGGTCAGCAAAGTACAAGCCTATGATTTCGAGATCGAGTATGTAAAAGGTAAGAATAATATAGTAGCTGATGCATTATCCAGGCGTCTCGCCTCATTATCTCTCAGTAGTATATCCACAGATTGGAGGGCACTTCTCTTAGTAGAATACTCCAAAAATAAATTCGCTTGCGAATTATTGGATGGACAAATTCAGGATGACAGCTACAGGATTGTTGATGACATCATCTATTACAAGAACAAGGTATACCTCGTCCCAGAATCCACATTGAGGAAAAAGATCATTCAGGCAGCACATGATTCTCCTTTATCAGGGCATCAAGGTTTCTTGAAGACCTACAGGCAGATCCGAGAGAGGTTCCCATGGAAGGGCCTCAAGGGGGAAATTATGCAGCAAGTACGGGAATGTAGCATCTGTCAGCAGAACAAGATTGAGAACATCCATCCAACAGGGTTACTTCAGCCACTACCGATTCCAGAACAGAAGTGGGAAAGCATCTCCATGGACTTTATTACAGGATTGCCCAAGGTCCAAGGGCGAGATTGTTTATATGTAGTAGTTGACAAACTGACCAAGTTTGCACATTTCTTTTCGATATCATCAGACTACTCGGCAGCTCAAGTAGCTGAGTTATTCTTCAGGGACGTCTTCAGGTTACACGGGTTACCTAAGACCATTGTCAGTGATCGAGATAGCAGATTCACAGGTGCCTTCTGGCAGGAACAATTCAGATTAGTGGGGACCGAACTAGCTACCAGTACAAGTTATCATCCCCAGAGTGATGGACAAACTGAAATAGTCAACAAGTGGATTGAAGGATATTTAAGGAACTATGTAGCAGTGCAGTAGCGAACTTGGATCAAATGGCTACACCTAAGGGAGTATTGCTACAATACTACCTATCACATGTCTATTAGGATGACTCCTTTTAAGGCATTATATGGTTACGAGGCCTTGGACTATGCAGATTTGGCATTTGGAGATAGTAGGGCTCCTAAGGCTAAGGATTGGATACAGGACAGTCAAGACATTCTGAAAATCTTGAAGGAAAACTTACAAACAGCCCAGAATCAACAAAAGTTGTATGCCGACAAACACAGGATTAAGCGGAGCTTTGAGGTAGGGGATTTGGTATACTTAAGGTTCCAACCTTACAGACAGTCTTCGCTTAAGAAAGGAGCAGAAAAGTTAAAACCTCGCTTCTATGGACCCTACAGAATAATCAAGAAGGTGGGAGAGGTGGCATATGAACTAGAACTTCCACGAGAAAGTAAAATTCACAATGTGTTCCATGTGTCTAACCTGAAGAAGACCCTTGGGCAACACATTGCTCCATCTACAGAGTTACCTCCATTAGATGATGAAGGACTGCTGATACTGATTTCCGAACGGATCATACAGACCAGAGAAAGGAAGCTCAAGAATAGGGTAATCAGAGAGTACTTGGTTCAGTGGAAAGAACTACCGCCAGAGGATGCCACCTAGGAAGGTGAACAAGTATTGCAGCATCCCAGTTTGCAATTGCTTGAGGACAAGCAATCTCAAGTGGAGAGGACTGTAATGTCCTCTTCCGATTAGGCCTTGAGGCCCAAAACCGCTAACCTATGTGATTCCTGTGGGTTCGAGCGGTTACTGACAGTTAGGGAATCATCCAAGGACTGATGCCATCCATAGAAAATCTAGGGCATCATCATGAGGTCAAGAAGGGCCACCGAGACCAAAGGCCACCTTCGTGCATGCCATCCAAGCATTATTTAATGATGCATGCACTCATTTAAGTCTCCATGCGCATGCATGCAAGTCAACTGCAAATTAGAAGATAAAGTGACCTAATTAGGTCAAAGATTAGGGTTTTCGCAGTTGAAAGTTATAAAAGGAGGATAAAACGAAAGGAGACTTCACTTTTGATGATTATTATTTTGGGAGCTCTTGAATAGCAGCACAGCAGTTGGGGTTGGAGACAGCGTCTTCAACTAGCGGGGTTTTGGCAATGAAATATCTGCCCTAATCTCATTCAAGGTAAGCCATACAGGTTCACCATTTGCACTTACATTCATTCATAGTTATCCAATATACGATGTAGATTGTTGCAGGGACACGTGTGCAGCCGTAAGGGGGGTTTTCAGCCAGATAGCCCTAATCAATTGCTGGGTCTTCAGATCTCAGTTTTACTTCAAAACTCGGGCACCGTTCTCATCATCGACATCTTACTCCGGTACCCGGTGATTATCAAATCTGACCATGCTCATCCAGAGCAGTTATCAGCGATTTCGGGATCAAGGGGGCGTGAGCAGTTGTCTCTCTGGAACAATTCGCTAGCCTGCCTAGAGACCTCCGAAACTCCGCATGTACCAGGCATTCTCTCCAGCACGGGAAGGCTATCAGTCCTGCAAATCGGCAGCTCCATCGGACACCTCCTTCACTGAAAACGTCACCCTTATTTGATCTGGGGTTCTTGCTGCTGGGGTTTCACCGGAAGCAGAAGATATCAGTCCATCTCCGATTCAGTTCTTGATGCTTGCATACTCTCTCAGGAGCAGTCCAGTCAGCTTATCAGTGGTAAGTGTTCATTCTATCTCACAAACCCTAACCCTAATTTTTGCTATAAAATAGGGATTTTTGCATGGTAGTTTGCATGCCCGGTTGTATCAGCATAATTGCATAGGAATAGAAAATATCGGGATTTGGGATATTACAATTGGGTTCTACTTCGCGTGTTCCACAGGACTGGGTTGTAGACTGTGATTATCCTGTATCTTCCTCGCTGCTTCGTGTGCTCTGTCTGCTTTACATGACTGAGTCTATGTTGATACTTCAGTCGTGACTACACCAGCCCAATTTCCCATGGTCTCTTTCCTATCTTGATTGCTATGACCGTGGTGCTACTTTGATTGAAGAACCTGAGGTTTGTCTACTTCTACTTAAACTCACTCTCTCTCAAGGTACGTAACATGCTTACCCAGTTTGACTTGTCCTTTCGGTGACAAGATCAAACTCAGAAATATCTGAGTATAAGGTGGACCAAATAATGGTTATGATTCTTTAGCTTAGTCATTCTCTATACATGTTATTTGAGATTTACTTTACTGTACATAGCTTTTGAGATGTAGTAGTTTACTGTACACTGCATTTGATGATTATCGAGGACCAACCTTGACGCAGTGACCAAAAGGAACGTTAAGTTGAAAGAGATGAAGCTTATGTTGTTATGTTTTTATTACAGTTTAAATTTTTATTGTGCAGTCTTATTGTGAACCTGAGTTTTTTATATGTTCATGTATTAAAGTTTGTCACTTGTATTAAAACTCATCTAACCTGTAAATTTCAACAACTTTATATTAGTAAGATCTGAACAAATGTAAATGTCAATTGTTGGGAGGATATAACACCACACCCCCTAGGGGTGCTATAAATTACAATGAAAAGTGTGGGAGAGAGATGTATTTGATACAGCATTATTAACAAAATTTAGTCTAAGCTTTTCCTCTCAAGCTTTGAGTTCTTTCATATATGTGTATGCACTCTGGATTCTAAAATTCTGCAATGTATCAGAGCAGTTATTCAACCTATGCCCTTGATGGTCAATGAAGAGTCTTGGAATCATAACCAGTGTTTTCTACATAAGTTGAAGACATCGTGGTAGACGGCAGGAGGCAAGAAGCAGAGACATGTCTGAGAGAAGTAGCGGCAGACATTTTGGTAGACAATACTTCACACAGACAAGCCATGGCAAACAAGAAGATCAAGTGCCGATTTTTTTCGAACACCAAAACGTTCTGCTTTGTGTTAACAATATGTAAACCAAAGTTGTAGATGCCAAAATCAATTATTTTTGTACACAACCTGTATTTTGTGTAACCGAATTTCAGTTCAGATAGACAGTAATACAGAGATGCACTTGCAGACAAATTGAAGCCCAGCATTAGGCTATAGAGAGCCTACCCACAATTAAACACAATGCAGACGAGACCAGTATTTTTCTTTTCCATACAAGGAAAGTACATATATTTCTGAGCACCGAAGATATGGGATTTAAAAGAGAAAAATAATGCATCTTACACATATTAATCATTATTATAATGAATGAAATGGTTAGTTTCCAAACCAGACAGATTTTGTCCACCTATCAGACATAGAAAACTTGCCCAATTTTTGTTCTGGAAGACCTGTTTTCCATTATAAAATATATGCCTATCATTTTATGCAAAATCTCTAGGAACACGAGAAAACAGTTGACCTAAGTCACATAACACTGCGAGACAGGAAACACAGGACATGTAGATACGAGTATCCAACATGAAACATGTAAACTCTCGAAACAAGACATGAAGGACGGGCACACACACACACATATTAAAAAAATTATAAATGAAAAATGAAATAGAGACAAAGATCCAATTCTTTTTAGAAATTAGAACATTTACAAAATATTGAGACTAGTTACTACATCAATGTCAATGTCAAATGATGATCAAACACAAGAAATTGGAATATTTGATGCACATCACATACTAGTTTAGAAGTTAGAATCATAAACTGCAGCTTTCTCATTGAGCCATTTGATGTCATCAAAATCAAATGTATTACAGAAATATTAAATCACTGATACTATAAGTGAGAATGCCAATGGCAAATACAAAATATGGTAGATACTAAAACCGTAGATGGAAGATTCTCGTAGCTCATCAATTATCCTTGTTACCCCTCATCCACTATGAGGCATTTGATCCAGTCGATGACCCTGCCTAGGCAGGATGCGCAGAGAGTGTGGTGGTTTTTCCCACATTTTATTATAAAATGCACACATATCAGTGACTATCAATGGGTATTATCTTTACAGTGGCCATACAGAAGTAGGATAATTTGATCGAGCTTCATGGTTTATTTGTTAGGATTATTAATCCTCCCTTGTCCAAATTTGGTCATATGTCTAATTCAGGAGTTATGTCTAAATCGAGAGTCCATCCAGTCTATTTATAGTCATTAGCACCATTGGGTCCACTTGGCCTAATTGGGGCACATGTTTCAGTTACTAAAGTGTGGGGAACACTAATTGAGGCTTACTGCCACTTATTGCACTTAATTGCATCAGTTTAGGAGCCTCCTAGACCAATCCCTACAATTTAGGAGCCACTGGGAGTGCCGGAACCAACCAAGGTCAGTTCAATTCAGTTAATGACTAGTCAAGCTAAGTTCAAAGTCAGTTACATTCAGTTCTAGTCCTCTACATTCAGTTAGCGCTAGGTTTACTTGACTACACTCATGAGGGGTGCATTTCTCACCTACCACAGTCAGTTAGCCTTAGTCAACACTGAATGTAACACTTGAGTTGTGTTTTAGAGCTCCGATGAACTCCGGTTATGGTTTAGACAAGGTCAATTAACTACGGAGTCCTCAGATAGTGATTTAGACAATGTCTTAGTTACCTACAGTCAAGTAGAGTCTATCAATTCGAATTTCCTCATGTGGATTCGAATTTCATGTGGCTATTAAAGCCATTGTACTTCATTGTAATTATTATCCGATTACTTTTTGATTAATGAAAGCATTCACAGCTGCAAGCCATTTTTGCACTGTTTCATTCTTCAATTGCTGAGTAAATTGTGTGATCTATTTTGTGAGTTGTGTGTTTGTCCACAGATCCATGTGCTCAATTTAATATGGTATCAGAGCCTCGGCGGAGAAGACACCTCTCCTCCTCAGATCTCCAGCTGGATCATTTTTTTTGAGCAAATTGCTCCTTCCAGTACTGCACCAGAAGCAAAGAATTTACCACTTAATATCCCAAATTAGCAAATTGTTGATCAAGCTTGCTTGATCAACTATGCTGTGTGTGAAGGAAATTCCAAAAGTGCAGACTGTCGACCTTACTTTGTATGTTTGATTGTGTGACAGGTTATCAGCTTTTCTTACAGCATTCGCTACAAGCAGCCTCTTCTTCTCACTGCATTCGCTACAGCAGCTCAATCCTTCTTACTACATTCAAAATGGCTCATCCAGTGGAGCCTCTCACTCCCTTCAACTATCACCAGTGGAAGGATGACATGGTGGTAATGCTCTGCACCAAGCAGCTCTTCAGACTCATGGAAGAAACAAAGGAAGAGCCAGATTCAGATAAAGACAAAGCTAAGTACATGAACAGGCTTGATGAAGCTCATGGACACTTGCTCTCCTCAGTCTCTAGAGATCTTCGATTCCACATCCAAGAATTGAAGACTCCCAAGGCGGTTTGGGACAAGCTTGCCTCCTTATTTGATAAGCAGGATGAGATGAGGATCCATCAGCTAGAAAATGATCTGATTACTCTCAATCCATCCAATTTCTAATCTCTGAATGAATTCTTCACAAAGTTCAAGAACCTGATATATCAGATGAAGCAATGCAAAGTGAAGAAGGCTGAAGATCATCTCATCCTTGCCATTCTCACAAAGCTCAATGCAGACTACTCAGTCTTTGTATCCACCTTCCAAACAGTAAGGCTCACTACTCCAAATTGGAAGATGCCCACTCTTAATGCCTTCATCCAATTTCTTATTTCTGAGAATGATAAATTGATCCAAATGGGGATCATTCGATCTTCCAAAGATCTAGCTCTAGTTGCAAGAGGAGATAAGGTAGCGAATGACAAAGAGAAGCAAAGGGATGAGTCCCCTATGAAGAAAGAGCAATCAAAAGAACCTTCAGGTTCGAAGAGAAGCAAGAAGAATGGCAAAGGCAAGGTCCTATGCTCTTACTGTGGAAGGGGCTTTCATTCAGAAAGCTCCTGTATGAGAAGACAACTTAATGAAATGGCTCTTCTTTTGAAGAAGCATAACATTTATGTACCTGCTAACGCAAGGAAGGATGACTCTGAAGAAGAAGAAGATGAAGAATACCAAAGGAAAGGCCATGCACTGAAGGCTTGTTGCACATCAGCACATGTCTTCCTCATCGATTCTGGAGCTTCCAACCATATGGCTGCATCCAGAGAATCATTCTCTTCTTTTCAGTCCTTTGATGGTCCTAGTATTCAAATGGGCAATAACAGTAAAGTCAAAACAAAGGGGAAGGGCTCTGTCAAACTTGAACATGGAAGGTTCAAAGATGTGCTATTTGTTTCCTCCCTAGCTTCAAACATGTTATCTGTCTATCAGATGACCCATACTGGATCTCCAAAGCGAGTGATCTTTGGCCCTGACTCAGTGGAGATCACAGATATCTCTATTAGGAACATCATAGCAAAGGGTACTGCAAATCATGCTTCAAAAGCATATGAGTTCTCACATTTCATGCCTCCTTCAGAACCAGTGCACTCTCAGCAGCCACTTGCAAGGGAAGGTAAAATCATTGCACCTACTTCTTTTACAACTTCTACTAGTATTGCAAATCCATCTTTATCAGTTTATGAGATTAAGATTCAGGGTGACTCAGATCTAGATTCAGTCCCTACTTCCAAACTGGAAGCTAGGAAGATGACTGGAAATTCCCCTGACACTCAGAAAGGAAAGACCCTTGCGCTATGCCATGCAATCTTACCTCCTTCAGAGAGACGCAATAGACTCCCTGTAAGATGTTATATGGCAAGGGCTCAGTCTCACTACATTCAGAAGAATGGATATGATCATACACCTCTTCATTCAGCAAGAGACAAAGGTTACATTCCTCCTTCCTTCCATCATCATTTTTGGAGAAGAAGGAGAAGTCTACATGCCAGGCCCCAAAATACCTGTGCACAGCACAACATGCATGCTACTTCGCTACCTCACAGAGATGAAGATTGCAGCAACATATTTTCAAGTTTTTCAAACTTGAGACCTGATTCTACTTGCTTAGATAGAGGGGGGGCTTTTTTCCCATGTGGTTTTTGCCCCAGCTCCTTGTATTAAGCAGTTACTTTATTTTACTTGATGTAATGGGTGACCTATGGTCTTAGTTACCAGGGCCCACAATTTGTCCAAGTTAGCATTCAGGGGGGGTGTTAGGATTATTAATCCTCCCTTGTCCAAATTTGGTCATATGTCTAAATCAGGAGTCATGTCTAAATAAGGAGTCTATCCAGTCTATTTATAGTCATTAGCACCATTGGGTCCACTTGGCCTAATTAGGGCACATGTTTCAGTTACTAAAGTGTGGGGAACACTAATTGAGGCTTACTGCCACTTATTGCACTTAATTGCATCAGTTTAGGAGCCTCCTAAACCAATCCCTACAATTTAGGAGCCATTGGGAGTGCCGAAACCAACCAAGGTCAGTTCAGTTCAGTTAATGACTAGTCAAGCTAAGTTAGGAATTAGTTGCATTCAGTTCTAGTCCTCTACATTCAGTTAGCGCTAGGTTTACTTGACTGCACTCATGAGGGGCGCATTTCTCACCTACCACAGTCAGTTGGCCTTAGTCAACACTGAATGTAACACTTGAGTTGTGTTTTAGAGCTCCGATGAACTCCGGTTATGGTTTAGACAAGGTCAGTTAACTACTGAGTCCTCCGATAGTGATTTAGACAAGGTCTTAGTTACCTACAGTCAAGTAGAGTCTATCAATTCGAATTTCCTCATGTGGATTCAAATTTCATGTGGCTATTAAAGCCATTGTACTTCATTGTAATTATTATCCGATTACTTTTTGATTAATGAAAGCATTCACAACTGCAAGCCATTTTTGCATTGTTTCATTCTTCAATTGCTGAGTAAATTGTGTGATCTATTTTGTGAGTTGTGTGTTTGTCCACGGATCTATGTGCTCAATTTAATATTATTGAGGGAGCATTTATTGTTTGTGCACACACTTTTCCCAACAGTTCCCTTGTGACTCTGTCATCCATCTTTGGTGGGTACTGAGGTGACTTGAATAGATTGTTAATTTGTGCAGTCATTTGCTTATTATCCCCGCCTGGAGAATCTTACTTTGGAGATCATTTGCTTATTATCCCCCCCTGGAGAATCTTACTTTGGAGATCGTTTGCTTATTATCCCCCCCTGGAGAATCTTACTTTGGAGATTACATGTAGTGGCTTATTGTCGGTTTTCCTTGGATAGATGGCATGCATTATCTGCATTTGGTGTATTCATCACGTTTCCTGGCTATTTTAGTGGTGTTTCCCTTCATACACACAATTATATGGTGATTCAGAGTTGCAAAGGTTATATTCATGTTTTGTTCATGGTACATTTCTAGGTGGTAGAACACCCTAGTGCATATTGATAGCTTGGAATTGAGATGGCATTCCTTGATTGGTTTGTGGCATGAGGGAGTAGAGCACTGCCCTTGTTTGGTATTTTTGGCACATACTTGGAGCCTAGAGGCAAAGCGATCAATTTGGAATAGCTTCCTAGGCCACTCCACATTTATGCTCATGGTTTTGGAGATAGGATAATGGTATTTTCCAGTTTCACATGATGATTCATATTTGGAGGATACTCCATTATTACTTTAGAGGTTGACCCTCTCTTGTTGTGTCCTCTTCTAGGATGCCTTACTCATGCCAGATTATTTGAGGTTGTTTCCCTATTCAAGGAGGTTAGAAAAGCTATATGAATTGACTTGCACATATTCCCATTTTTCTTCTTAATGGAGGAGTTCAATTGTTTCCTAGATGGGATGCCCTGACTCCTTTTATTCAAATTGGCCATGAGTTGATATCATTATGATGTAGACTGCCTAGTCTAAGGGGATGTCCTCTTATGAATTGATTATGTGCACAAGTTCTGACGCTTTCTACTGGAGCGCTCCCATATTTTATCATTATTTCACATATGTTGAGGCATTGATGGTTAGGTGGGAACATCTTCACACAAAACCCTGGCTGTTTTTGTTAATCTTGGTGTGGTTCATCTATATGCTAGTGTAGTGCTCCCCTTGTTGGAGTATTTTATAATTTTTTAAAGGTTTCTTAGAGAGTCCACCTTTGGAGAGTGGTATTTGTGGTCCTATGGTTGATTTTACATGGTCAATTGACCAAAATCAAGGAGGGCATTTTGCATTAGATGAGGACATGTGGCATCTCCACTTATTTGTCCATTTTGTCATATTATTTAATTGCTTTAAGGTTTTTGGCTTGTCTTAGTCAGTTGGAGAATATTGTTATTTATTCCTCCCTAGGAGAGATATAGGATCTAACTCGCGATTATTATAACTCTAATTGAGGAGGATTTGGGCTCTAAATCTATATAAGATGAACCCCTCCTCTTGTATTTATTGTTGGTGGTTTGAGAAAAGGTGTCATACACTCTTAGTTTTTGGCTTCTATCGAAGATCTCTTATGGTAATGCAATTGGTGAAGTTTCATATCAAATGTGTGGTTATTCATCTTCCATATCCTGCCGATTTGCATGTGCTAGAATATATAGTAGATCTTCTGCAATAATGTTCTCATTTAGGGCGGCCAGCTGTTGAGAAAAGGGAATCAAATAAAATCATGTCAATTTATTCTTTTTGCTGTTTTCAATTCCAGATTTGAAGTATCATGATTTGTCATTCATTGAAGGGATCATAGTATCTTTATGTGTGGAATGGAATCTCTCCTTGCCTAGCACGTGGATGAGTAGAGCATAGCATGTGGATGAGTAGAGCATCTGTAGAGGGCCTAAAATCTTGTTAAATTTAAGTCATATAATATCTGCATTAATTTGTAATTTTGTGCATGTCATAACAGCAAGGATTATTACCGTTTGTCATCCACAGTCATCCCTCATAGTAACTTCATTGACCCCATATTCTCTACTGGATGATTGGCACTAGTCTTGGCCCGTCAACCACCTCTAAAATCAGTTTAATAAATTAAATAAAAATCTGTTTTACTAAAGCCATTCTTCATATCACATTGAACCTAATTGGCCAAAGCTTTAGTAATCCCATCCCTAGGGGCAACCCCCTTGTATCATAGAATAGCCAATCTTAAATGAGAAGAGGCCATGTTGAAGTGGCAATGACAGTCTTCTTCAGTTACCTTTAGCCTTGCACCCAATCATTGGACTTTAGATCTCAAGTGCAAGTTTTATCGGTAATAGTCCTCCATGTCAAAATCATCAAGACTCCAAATGTGGCGGGGTCAATAATGAGATCATCACACCCTCGAACAGATAATACCCAAATATGCACTGTGATGAGAATCCATCAATTCAAGCAATAGTGCAAATAATGTCTCCGTAGAACATACATCAATAAGAGGAGGTGCATCAAACTGTAACAAAGAAATATCCACTACAATAGACGAAGAATCTGTAGAAACTAGTGGATATGATCCTAGCGAAATCTGAATAGAAACTCCATCAAAATATAACATCTATAAAGGAAATATATGTTGATGTTTCTCCATGTTGCAGCATCAGACAAACATTCTCGCAGAGTGCTCATGTGATTTGACCAATGGCTAGTAGAGAATGGCGTTGGAATAGCCTCGATTAGTCATGTGATGTGGCTAAGAGTGAATAAGGCTCGAGATGCTTAGCCTTAATTAGTCATGTGATGTGGCTAGGACTGAATAAGGCTAGGGGTCACATTGCATACTTTGTGAGGGAGTCCTCTGTGGTAGAGTAATCTATTCTACATTAGACTGAGTTGACTTGTTTATAGGGGATTTCATCCCCTTGTGGAATATACAAGTCTAATCTAATGTTGAATTTGACAAAGACTCTAAAAAGTGTCTGAGACTCCTTAGTGTAGGTCAAATCAATATTAGAGCTCTATGCATGAATAGACATGCATGTGAGGAGATGATCATAAGCAAGGACAACATTTTTATGAGGAAGAAACAACCAAGAAGTCATGTCATACCATTGAAGAAGTCTAAGATAGCATTGAAAAAGTTCCAGAAAAATATTGAAGACAAAGAGTGCAAGTCAGCCCTAAAGGAAAAAAGAAACTTAAAGTGAAAAAGACAAGTTGGCCCCAGCTGAAAGACAAGTGGGCCCCATAAAGAAAATTCAACTGAACTAAAGAATATAAATAAAGTGCTCCAGCTTTTCATTTTCACTCATTATCCAACATTATCTCTACTACATTGGTGTGCACTTCCCAAGGAGGGGTAGTGAAGATCACAAGGAGTAGCTTTTGGAGTTCTTATCTTCACTACAGGTTCGCTATCCCTATCTAGGGATTCTTTGTGAAGGTCACTCTCTTATGGCTAGGGTTTCCTCATGAAAAGAGAATGAACTTGATGTGCTACGGTTTCTCTTCAGGAATGGTAATGTACTTGAATTGGACTGATTTCTTCAAAGAAAAGTTGGTTGGGTTTTCTCCCAAGTTTGGGTTTCCCGGGAAAACCTTTGTGTCTGTTGTGTATGGTTGTGTTTCTATGATCCTTTGCCTCCACTACAATTTGAAGTTGAAAGTTTTAGTGTATAATTATTCAATGAGATTAGTGAAATAATTGTTTAAAAGCCACTAGGAATAATTATCAAGATCTGGAAATAGATAAAAAATCAATAATATCATATACACAATATACCATAATATTGGCCCATTTACTAAGTTACCAACTAAGTTGCACTAACTTGGATTTCTAACTGAGCCAACAAGGATGAACAATTACTTGTTCAATTTTCAAGTTCAGAAGTCCATGCAAGCCTTTTTAGGCCCTTTTTTAATTTTTTTTAACATGTTCATACCCCATGGGAAATAGTACTAAAATGAATTAGCATGATGACTCTATGTAAAATGTTTGGTTTCCTAGGACTTAGTCATCAATGCATTATTCCAAGGTATTTTTTCCTTGTTAATTACCTATCGTTTCTGCCATGGGGGTGCTCATTTTTTAAACCAGAGAACCCACTTAACCCCTAAACACACTTTCCTATGTTTTCGAGTAATTATTTATCTCCAAAATTAATTATTACTCGAAAAACCCAAAAAAGACCAAGAAAATGAGATAATTAAGAAATTCGGCAATTAAAAAAATAAAAGAAACTTGCCAAAACCAGTTTTTGTTACTTGGAAAAGTAAAGTGGCAAGTACTCGGGCAAGTTCAGGAAGTCAAATGTTGTCATTTTGAAGAGATGCCAATCCTGGAAGTTTCCTCATGTAAGAGGGGCGCAACTCTCCAAGTGGGGGCGCTAGCTAGATGGAAAAGTTTTGATTTTAGCAAAAAGTTGAAGTTTGGGCAATTGCTACCTTAGTGATGTGATGTTGCCACCCTCAAGCTCCTGTTCCACCCTGGTTCCAACTCATTGCCATCTCACTCAGAGCTAGCGCATTCTTGAGGAAATGTGCCCCCCTCTCTTGCTTGGGTTTTCTAATTAAGCAGGCATTCATGCCTCGTTCTTGAGGATGACAAGTGTATGGAACCTCTGCATACATGCTATTGTAATATTTTCTCCATCATTTATGGATAAAAGAATTTGGAGGTCAAGAACTGTGTAGTATTTTCATCTATGGATGAGCATTGTTTTGAGCTTTTGAAGTAACCAACGGTGTCCATTTCTTGCATTTTGTGGTTGAGTTGGGCCTTTGAAGGGGAGTTATCTCCTGGTAGGGTAAGGTTTAAAAGCTTGTTTGCTTGAATATCTTACTGTGTATTTGTTTCAGATCTCTTAGAAGTACACTATTATTTTGTTTAATAATCTTGTTTTCTAAGTTTTTGTGGTAGGTAGCACCAAGTTTCTTAACCATTTTCCGTGCAAGTTTTTGTCCAAGTTGCAAGTTGCTTTGCTTAAAGAAGAGGTTGAGTTTGTTTACATAATCCTTATCTTCAACACTTACAGAAAGACATAGTCCCTCTGTGTTCCACTATGAAGAATTCCATCTCCAAAGTTCTAGCATCAAGTTGCTTCCTCTCTTCTTTCACTCTAAAAAAAAATTATTTGTTTTGGTTACCGGTTACTTTGATAATTGTTATTTGGTTTAGTAAATTAACATAGATCATAAACTAAATCTGATTTACAATTATCATTAAGTTAGATCTGATTTGAAGTTTAAAACTCATAAATCTAGCTTCTAACAAGTACTTTTCAATACTTCAATTTTTTACCTTTTAAAAGTTACTCGAATAATATGTTAAATTTGTATTGTTTAAATAAATTATTTGGCATATTTGATTGATCTTTACTTGTTGTTTTGCAGCAATTGATGATCGAGTAGAGAGGCACTCTGGCCAAATTTTGAAAATCTGAGCTATCCGGAGACCCCCCTTCTTACTTCTTCGAGGGCCATTTTCTTTCAAGGCTTTAAACCTTGTAAATTTGTGTTTCCTATCCTACAAAGGAACACAAATATTCTTATCATAAACATTGTAAAAAGAGAAGCAAGCGGGCTTCCAAGTGCCCACACCCCATCTCCCCAAGGGAGATTCATGTCTTTGTTTTATTTTTTTTATTTTTTCAAGTTTTTTTACTTTCTTGCATTAAAATTAACGAATCCGATCGTGTTCTCGGAAACAAGAGTATCCGTGCTGTGATTTAAACAATTCACGTTTAAAAGTTTAAAATCCTTAAAATAAACAAGGTTTCAATTCCCATATGCTCTTGTGAACACTGCAGACCATTAGCTGGATCGGTGGGACAATCAGAAAGGGATTGGAGTGACTAGTAATTAGTCTAACACTCCAATTAATTCCCTGAGTGAAAATACGACACTTATTTGAAATTACTTGTTAGTGGGCAAATTCTTCAAGTGAAGCGAGAACTACTAGAAAGTGACCGTGGGCCCCTGTTAGGATACACCCTTGTTGGTGTAGTGTTGAATACAACCCCACGACACCATCTAGCCCACATGTCACTGTGAGAGCCACTTCCAAGTAAATCCGAACATATTCCTCGTACCTCTCGGGTATATTTGGAATCCCCTCTTCTTTTAATAATCAGATCATCACCATCTATAATAAAATTGACCAACAATAAACCCACTCCTTAATCACTCATCTAATTAATTTAAAATGAACCAACTGAGACAACAATAATACTTATTGAGACATCACTAGCAACCCTCTTACACGCAAGCAATCCAACATCACTGGTCTTTATCGTATCATTTATTTTTGAGCATTTAAATAAATTGATGTGTTCAGTGAATGTCATTTATATGCTGGCGATTTAACTTATTTTGCAGATTATCTTAGTTACAATATTTTAATCATTACATCTCCTAGATTAGATGTTTTATTTTCGTAGATTTAATAGCCTTAAATTATTTTATTAGGGACCATCCCCCTTGGCTTTGCTAGAAAAGAGCCTAGACGGAGGAGTCAAGATCAAGTGATAGCACTTGACTCTTGCTTGCCCCCAAGGTCACACCCAGTGGCTTGAATATTTCTGCCACGTGACCCGAGGTGCGAATTAGGCGGCAACATTTTGGCATCGTTGTTGGGAATAAATCTCTCTATTCCCGAAATACGACTTTGTGAGTTTTATTTTTGTTTTTATGCTTTGTTTGTTGAATGTTGTAATTTGAATAACTTTACTCAGATCATCTGGTGACTCCACTATTTTTAACTTTACCAAGGCATTCAACAACAAGAAACTCTGAAAGCTTGCTTCAGTTCATCCCTGAGCCTAAACAAGTTTATCATAGGAAGAAAAGCAAGCTAACTTCTCATAGAATCCTTGAAAATCTTAGATCTCAGTCAATCCTTGACATTCACCTTTTATTTATTGATAATCCTTAATCAAGTAATTCACCTACCAGCATGAGCGACCTTTTTAAACCCTTGGACTTCACTGCCATTGTTGGTTATCCTTATCAAATCCCTGATAAAGCCATTAAGAAGGTTCCTTCTTTTCATGGAAATGATGCTATTCCTACGAAGTCTCAACTATTATCTTTTACGGAATGTTATGCCAAGTGGTGCCATAATGTGAATTTTGAAGATGTAGAGATGAGGCTCTTTGCATTATCCTTAGAAGTTGACGCATGTGAATGGTTCACCAATTTGGCTAATAGCGGCATCAAAACCTTCGCACAATTTGAGACGGCCTTCAATTCAAGATGGGGTGACAAGAAAGAGAATCGACACTTGTTGGCTACCTTGAATGAAACTAAGAAGAAAGAGAATGAAACCATTGAGGAGTTTAATAAAAAATTCACTAATTTGGTTGCAAGACTTCATAAAAATATTAAACCTCCCAATGCATCAATTCTCATCTACTACATAGAAGCTTTTGAAGGTGAGATGAGATATCAGCTCAAAGATAAGAAGCCAACAACTCTACATGGTGCTATGGAAACTGCCGAAAAGATAGACAAAAACATGCAAGCATCTGGAAGATCGAATATGCCTAGTTTTTCTAGAGGCAATGCTTCCATTTCCAAACTGCATGATTCCAAGGGAAAAGCAGTTAAACCAGAAAGTAAAGATCAGACTACAGAATCCATCAAGGAGATGACAAAATTAATGAAAGAAATGATGGTAAATTTCTAGAGGCAGTGCTTCCATTCCCAAACTGCATGATTCCAAGGGAAAAGCAGTTAAACCAGAAAGTAAAGATCAGACTACAGAATCCATCAAGGAGATGACAAAATTAATGAAAGAAATGATGGTAAATCATACTTCCCAAATGAATGTTATGCAAAATAGATTAATGGCCATGGAGAAGAGTCATGTTGGTCAAAATCGAAGAAGCTTTCAACCAAGGCCAAACCAAGAATGGAAGAAGAAGTATCCTCCCCAAGAGTAGAGACCTCCTAACCAACTTGAATCAAACAACATGGTTGATGAGGTTCCTCCCTATTGCAGACCTTGTGAAGAGTTCCATGAAGAGTCTACTTGTCCAAATTTTTGTTACATAATGGAACAAGAGCAGATTGAGAAAAGTAATTTCGTGGGTTATCCTAGATACCCTGACTATATAAACAATGTCAAGAATGTCCATCCTATCTCAAAAGAAAAATGGAAACAAGCAAGGGAATACAATGAGGAGAAGGATAATGCGACAAAGATTTTTAGTGAAAACCCTACTCCTGAGCAGATCATTGAGAAGTACAAAGGCATGGCCTATCAAAGAAGAAAGAATGTAATCCCAACCAAATCAAAGCCACACATTCTAAAGGTAAAAACTTCTCCCCACGTAGATCTTGTTATCCACTAATTTTGCACTTAGTTGGATTAGTTGAGGAGCCGCCATTTTACAAACATGATAAATGTTTGTTTCCAGTGTATCAGATGATCCGCCTTTGTGCCTAGCCAGTTTTGGCTAGTCAGTTTTTGTTTTGAGTAATTATGACCATGGCCCCGCGGGGTTTATAATAAAATGTGCTAGTAGGGTGTTTTTGACTGGTTCGGTCTCCTAAGACGTATAATTTCAACTAAGGTATCCCAGGGAGTTTTTTTCCCTTAAGAATTATGCTTTGCATATAGTCGAGTATAATTGACGAGGTTTTCACCCGCTTCCTCCAAAGCTGGAATGCCCGATTTTGAATTATGGGCCTTGGGGGGTTATTCAAACCCAACTGAGTATATATAAACCTACTAGACATTGTTAGAATAGACTATGGTCATGTCCTAAGTCACTAGGACCTTCAGAAAAAATTCCGAAAAAATTTTACCGGACACGTCAAAATTTTTATTTTTTAATTTTTTAATTTTTCCTAAGTTTTTAATTAAATTTTTCCATAATTTAAATCGAAAAATTCAATTTGTAATAAGTCGATCATTCGGAACCCAAATTCAGTGATTGAAGGCTCTAACCTTAAGCCAAAAACCATTCATGGCCAACCAGCCAGCTAGCACCAAGTTTCAGATCATCATTCGGCCACATAACTCATATTTTCTCAAAAAAAGTTAGTTTTGGGGAAAATATTGATTAATTAATAAAAATGATTATTTTGGAGAAAATCCAAATCCCTCCAAATTAATCCGAATTCAGTGAAATAAAAGGCTAAATGACATGGCACGGAGCATTTATGATGATTCCAATCAATATCGGTCAGTTTCAGATCAAGTATCAGAGTGTAGCAGTTGAACTATCAGTCAGAAATTTGCCCTCTTTGGTCAAATCCGTTTTTGGTTGAAATGTGGGTTATCTATTGGTTGGGTGATCATTACAAGGGAGGATGAGCCACCTCACCCCCCCTCATTACTCCAGCATTCAGTTACAACTCAGTTGCAGCTCAGTTCAACTCCAAATCATCATGCCGAGCTCATTCAATTACTCCGGTGTTACTCTTAGTTTGGTTTTAGGGTTTTAGCCTTCTCTCTTTGTATAAATAGAGGCTCTTTGAGCTCTATTAGGGGTGGATGATTGATGTAGAGAACCTCTGGTGAAATATTGTAATGCTTGTTGCTCTTATGCAACCTATTTGCTAATAAAGAAAGGCTTTGAAGGCTCACGCTGTGTAGATCTTGGATGCATATGTTCCAGTTAATGAGGTGATATTATTTCAATTTCTTTGCTTTTGCTAACTTGTGGGTATTAATACATGCTTTAGAGGGCTTATAAAAGCACGTAAGAATAGGTATTTGTAGCTTTCAAGTTACCTATTTATTCCATTTACTTTCAGAAATCTTAAAGAGCATTGTTTTATTCAGCTATATTTCATGCTTTTGTGATTTGTTTAGTAAACAATACATGATTTAACCCCCGTTTTGGCAAGTGCATAAGTTTTTGTCTGCAAATCACTTCACCGTACCAAGTAGAAGGTTGAGCTAAGTTGCATCTCCTTTTCTTGGAGCCAAGCATACGTTTCTAGCAGCTGCATGCTATTTGGGATCCAAAGTGGTTTCAAGGATTCAAGATCCAAGTGGTTTTATCTTCTTTGCAATTTCTCCACTTTATGTTTGCAAGTAAAATTCTGATTTATAAAGCTAATCGTTTGCATCTTACTTGCTCTCATTTCTAGATCTATGAAGTGTCAAAAAAAAATTTGCATTTTACTTAGATCTAGTTAGTACTTGAAGTAGCATAAAGTTCCTATCTTTGCCTAAGTACTAAATGTATTTTGTTAGTGTATTGTATTGTTTAATCCATCATTTTGCAGGAAAATAACTCGCTGGTTTTTCTCTTTTCATGACAGGTTAAGCAGAAATGCTAACAAAAAATCAAAGATATAAGCTCCAAGAAACATTCATTTTTCCCTTTTCTTCATCCCCATTCTCCAGGTTGCCTTGAAAACATTCTCAAAATCACAAAGGACTCCAAACTTCAAGCATTGTAAGCAAATTAATAAAGAGCAAGTGGGATTACGGCTCCCACTCCCCTCTTCCCCCATTTGGAGGAAGCTTGTATAGTCCATTTTTCATGCTTGCATATTCATTTAATAATTTGCTAAAGGTAGAATAGGATAGAATAGTTTCATAATTATTAGAAGTTTGTTTTTCCATTAAAGTTGGATAGTTCATTTCTTATTAGTTTATCATTCATAAAATATAAAAGACAAAAAGGTTTATTTGTTTATTTACTTAGCTAATGCAAAGTTTGTTTACTTTTTGATATAATTTTACTTACCCCCATGCTTTCCCGATTAGGGCCTAAAAAGCCTGAAAGAGACTCTTGGGTAGTTTAGCTTTCTTTTCCTTAAGGTTTAATCAATTAATTAATTAAGTCTGTTGAACTTGTCATAACCCAAGTCAAGAGCACTCTCTATCGGAGAGCATAGTTAGACTTGCATATCCTTGTATTAGGCATTTAGATTAGCTAGGTCTCTTGAACCTTTGTCATAAGACAAGGTCAAGAGCGCTCTCTGTCGAAGAGTCTTAATTAATCAATTTAATAAAATTTGCAACTCACTCCCCCATAATTAATTAACTTCGTTGTCTCCTTATCGGAGTATGCTCTGACCGACTTCAAAATCGGAGTACCCAGAAACGGCATTGGATTTTTAATCTTGCAAGAGAAACATAATAAAATTTAAACCCCCACAACCAAAGCACGGGCGTTGTAGAGAATTTCCTAAGTTCTTCTTAGTAGAGGGGTTGGAACTCCCCGTTGTCTAAGCTTCTCAGTTAGCTGGTCAATCTTCGCGATACCAGTTTGGGATACTGGGCGGGACGTCATGTCTTCAATAGATTAAACTTGGAACATTCTCCCGGCTCTTGACAAACCTTCACCGACACCATAAGCAAGACCACCTAAAAATATACCAAGAGCACTTGCACAACGTAATATTCACTAGCTTTATTTCAAGACTTGTTTATTTCTTAAATGCATTGCAGATCTCTGACTCCATAAAGGCACCGGTCTTTTAATTTTTGCGTAATTATTATATCTGGATCACTTGTCTTTAGAACGTTTTAATTTCTATATGTGAATGCATCTTTATAAAGTCTTGAATTATTGTTCATCTTTTGATTCTCTTGATAGCAACATGGATTGCTTTATCTTATGCGTCAAGTTACAAACACATTTAATCACTATAACTCCTAAACAACACCCATCCGCATCCGCAACCTTTTAAAAACACTTTAACAACTTAAGAGCCGTAGAAACTCTTTTGTAGGGACTACCCCCCTTGGCTTCGTTAGGAGTTAGCCTAAACGGAGGAGCTAGGAGTAGGTGACAGTACCTGGCCCTGTGCCTGCCCTTAAGGTCACACCTCTCCCACTTTCTTAAGTGAGGAGACAGCTTTCGAAAGATTTCTGCTGTTGGTGTGCAATCGGCGGACAACAGATCTAAATATTGATTTGGGTAATTGGTTGCAAGTGATAAAATTCATATCCTAGTAATTGAGATCTTGAAAATCCCTAGTCAAAGAGATGTTTTCATGAAAACCTTAGAGGAACCTAAGGAAAAGATTGTTGAAATGCCTAAAGAAGTAATTACCGAGAAGCCCAAGGTAAAAATAGCCAACAAACCAAAAGAAACAATTACGAACAAGTCTGCTAAAAGTCCTGCTAGGAAACAAAACAACTTTAATGAAGATACTCCTATTGTCTTGCATAGTAGGGATCCTAACAAAAAAAACCATCCTTCCTTCTACATTTCTTTGATTGCAAATGAAAAGTTATTGCACAATTGTATGGTTGATTCAGGTGCATCATGTAACATCATGACAAAGAAACTTATGGAGAAAATGGGTCTAAGGATAACAAGGCCGTATCAAAACGTATGTGCCATGGACTCAAGTGAAATTGATGTCATGGGTATAATTTTGAATTTCCCAGTCAAATTAGCTGCGTACCTAGACATTGGTGTGACCATGGACATAGTAGTCATAGATGTGCCTAATATATGGGGAATGTTGTTGTCAAGGAAATGGGATGCATCCCTTGGCGGATCTTTCCAGATGGATTGGACTTATGCCATGATTCCAGATTCTGAAGATGCACATGTTAAATTGTATAGGGAAATGGAAAGGAGGTATCATGTTGAAAACCCTAATGAAATAAATAATGAATACATCTACGAAACAGATAGCCTTGGAAACCATGCCATATATGCAAACTACCTTATACCTATCAGGGAGAAGGCTAATGATGAAGAGACTAATGAGCTATGGAGAATTAGTTTTGATGGAGCTTTTTCTAAGTGGAGAAAAGGGGCAGGGATTGTCTTAACTTCACCCTCAAATAAAAAGTTTAACTTTGCTTATAGACTTGAGTTTGATGCATCAAATAATGTGGTTGAATATGACGCACTTCTTCTAGGGATTGAAATTGCGAAAGACATGGGTATTGGGGTGCTAAGCATTAAAGGTGATTCAGACTTGATTGTTTCCCAAGTCAAGAACTCATTCGTATGTAAGACTGAAAGATTAAAAAAGTATAGGAATGTTGTATGGGACGCCATGGAATATTTTAGTGCTTTAGACCTCATGTCGGTGCCTCGTTTAGAAAACAGTGAGGCCGACAAACTTGCAGTAGCAGCAACCACATTAGAGTTTACTTAAGAGTTGACAAAAGGGTAATGGAAAGTTTGAAATAAATTTAAGGCCCTCTGTCCCAGACAACCTTGATCATTGGCAAGTGTTTAAAGATGACAAGCAGATTATAAACTTCATCAACAACATGAAAGAATTTCCAGACTTCGAAGTCAGTTTTCAAGAGGAGAAGATTCCTACAAGTAGGAAAATGATCGACCTAGTAATCATGTCCCGAAGAAAGTTGTTGAGTGGGAAAAAACCTTTGATAGGCAGGATAGATATAAAAAGAAAGAAACCAGGAAACTGGAGGATTACATAGAAATAAACATTGGCACTGAAGAAGAGCCAAGAAAAATAAAAAATGGAAAAGGAACTTCTAAGAAGGAGAGAAAGAACTTGGTAGACTTGGTAAAAGAGTTTTGAGATGTGTTTGCTTTCACATATGATGAATTAAAGGCTTATCGAGACAATGTATTTCAGCACACAATTCCATTGAGACCATATACCAAGCCCTTTCGACAAAAGCTTAGAAGAATAAATCCCAAGTTAGCTCCCATTGTCCAACAATAGTTGCAGAAAGTGTTGGCGGCAGACATCATTGCGCCAACAAGACATTCATCATGGTGCTCAAACTTGGTTGTATTTAGAAAAAAGAATGGGCAGTTGAGGATATGTATTGATTTTCGAAATTTGAATATCTCATCTATAACAGATAATTACCCCTTGCTAGATATGGAAATACCACTGCAAAGGGTAACTGGGTCAAGTATGATGTCTATGCTGGATGGATTCTCTAGGTATAATCAAGTCCTTGTTAAGAAAGAAGAACGACATAAGACCACTTTCACTTTGACTTGGGGAACATTTGAATATTTAAGGATTCCCTTTGGTCTTTTGATTGCAGGTGTAACATTCTGAAGGGATATGGATTATGCTTTCAATGAGTTGAATGGAAACATAATCAAAATCTATCAAGATGACCTTACAATCTTTTCCAAAGAAAGATTTGATCATATAGGCCATCTCAAGAAGGTTCTTAAAAGCTGTTGAAAGTTTCGCATTTCTTTAAATCCTGCTAAGTCAATTTGGGGATAGATGAAGCCAACTTGCTTGGGCACATTATTTCCAAAGATGGTGTGAAGATAGACCCTGAAATAGTAGAATCCATAAAGAAGGATCCCTTGCCTCAAAATAAGAAAGCCCTGCAGTCCTTTAATGGTCAAATCAATTTTATAAGAAGGTTCATACCGAACTTAGCTGAATTAATGAAACCCATGAAGAAGCTACTTAAAAAAGAAGCCTTTAGAAGCATCAAGGATTGTATAGCAAGGTCCCCAGTTTTGACTAGCCTAGACTACTCTAAAGACTACCAGAATTTTTTCATTTGCCTCGGAGGATACAATTGTCGGAGTTTTGTTGCAAAAGAACAAAGAAGGGCAGGAACAGCCTATCGCCTTTATGAGTAGGTACTTACAGAATTCTGAGTTAAAGTACACTATAATGGAAAAACAAGCCTATGCCCTTGTTAAGTCTTTAAAACACTTTAGAACTTATGTTGGGTACTCTAAAGTTGTTGCTTATGTTCCCCATTTGACAGTAAAAGACATTCTATCCCAGCAGGATTTCCTTGGTATAAGAGGAAAGTGGGTATCAAAGATCCAAGAATATAACTTAGAGATTAAACCCACTAAATTGATCAAAGGAAAAGGTCTTGCTAAAATTATGGCAAAGGGAAATGAGCAAGCCTTAGGCATGATCTATTAGAGCAGTTCATCAGCATCAAACAGTTCAGCAAAGCTTCAGCTTCTTCAACAGCAGCAGTGGTATTCATACATAGTTTTCTATCTCCTCAACCTAACTTGTCTAGAGTATCTAGTTGGCCACAAAAGAAGGTCGCTAAGATTACAAACCACTAAATATTGTCTTACCCAAGATGGTTTGGGTTGGAAAAACCTAAATGGTCTCATACTTAGGTGTGTAGGTGAAGAAGAGTCTAAAAGACTCTTAGAAGAATTCCACTCAGGATTTTGTGGTGGCCACTTTGCAGCTAAAACTACAACCCACAAGATTCTTAGAGCAGGATACTATTGGCCCACCTTACTCACTGATGTGCACAAGTCTGTTAGGAGTTGCCAGAAATGTCAACTATTGACAGGAAAACATAAACTTGTCACATTACCTTTGAAGCCAGTAGTAGTCCAAGCCCCTTTTCAACAATGGGGTCTTGATTTCAATGGTAAATTTAAGGATAATTCAAGTAATGGTTACACTTGGATTTTGATAGCCACTAATTATTTTACTAAGTGGGTAGAGGCCATACCTACTAAAGCAGCAACCGAGAATGTAGTCATGGAGTTCAATGAAGATAAAATCATTACTAGATTTGGGGTTCTGGCGAAGATAACCACTCATGGTGCCAAAGCTTTCAGTTCACTAGCGATATCATCATTTTGTGTTAAGTACGGCATTATCTTATCTCATTCCTCGAATTACTATCCCCAGGGAAATGGTCTTGCTAAACCAAGTAATAAAAACTTGATGACCATCGTTAAAAAGATTATTGGTAATAATAATAAGTGTTGGGATAGTAAAATCAAATTTGCACTTTGGGAAGATATGATCACTAAGAAAAGTGCAACAGAGAAGTCTCCCTTTGAGTTAGTCTAAGACACGAATGTGACTTTACCGATTCATCTCAGGTTACCACTGTATCAGATTCTACAAGATTCAAGATCAGATCAAAATGATTATCAAAGCAGAATTCATGAATTGGTAGAGATGGATGAAGTCAGGAGAAATTCAGTTGAACAGAATATCAGAAGTTAGGATAAAGTTCAAAGAAATTTCGACAAGTCATCTAGGCCTAGAACCTTTCAGAAAGGAGATACAATGTTACTATTGGATAAGCGGAAAGAAAATCCTGGCAGACATGAAAAGTTTGACAGCTTATGGATGGGTCCCTACATCATCCACGACATAGTCGGTCTCAATTCGTTTTATTTAAGGAACATGGATGATGCAAAGCAGAATCTATAAGTGAATGGGCAGCTTCTAAAGTTGTTTTTTAATGACAACATTTGATGCCCATGGGGGCATCTTTGTACCATGGCTTTCTAACCCTTCCTTTGCATTTTGTTTTCCACTTTAAATCTTTTCTTTCTGTATAATAAATTGTGTACATAGAAAATATTTTTAATTATTTTGTTGTATATTATTTTGTATCATAAAATGCAACTTGTTATTTCATTTGGTTATATATATACATGTGACTGACATATCCTATGTGCAGAAACCATAGATTCTAGGTTTCTTGAATGATCGATTTTCACAAAGTTCGATTTTAACATACAACAAAAGAATTAAAGGCCTCTCTTCTTACTTATTTTTCAGTGGCCTCTCTTCTTACTTATTTTTCAGTAGCCTCTCTTAAGAATGAAAATCGAAGCTATTCGGAGGCCTCTCTTCTTACTTCTTTTTCAGTGGTCATTTTCTTTCAAGGCCCTAAAACTTGTAAATTTGTGTTTCCTATCCTACAAAGGAACACAAACATTCTTATCATAATCATTGTAAAAAGAGAAGCAAGCGGCCAGCCAAGTGCCCGGACACCATCCCCCCAAAGGGGATTCACGTCTTTTTTTATTTTTTATTTTTTCAATTTTTTCAAGTTTTTTTACTTTCTTGCATTAAATAAAATTAACGAATACGACCCTATTCTTGGAAACGAGAGTATCGGTACTGTGATTTAAACAACTCACATTTAAAAGTTTTTAATCCTTAAAATAAACAAGGCTGCAATTGTCGTATGCTCCTGTCAACGTTGCAGACCATTGGCTGGATCAATGGGACAATCAGAAAGGGATTGGAGTGACTAGTAATTACTCTAACACTCCAATTAATACCCAGAGTGAAAATCCGACACTTATTTGAAATTACTAGTTAGTGGGCAAATTCTTCAAGTGAAGCAGGAACTACTAGAAAGTGACCGTGGCACCTCGTTAGGCTACACCCTTGTTGGTGTAACCTTGAACACAACCCCACGACTCCATCTAGCCCATATGTCACTGTGAGAGCCACTTCCAAGTAAATCTGGACATATTTCTCATACCCCTCGGATATATTTAGAATCCCCTCTTCCTTTAATAATCAGATCATCACCATCTATAATAAAATTGACCAACAATAAACCCACTCCTTAATCACTCATCATATTAATTTAAAACAATCCAACTGAGACAACTGAAATATTTATTGAGACATCACTAGCAACCCTCTTACACGCAAGCACTCCAATAGCACTCATCTTTATCGTATCATTTATTTCTGAGCATTTAAATTAATTGATGTGTTGAGTGAATGTCATTTATATGCTGGTGATTTAACTTATTTTGCATATTATCTTAGTTACAATATTTTATATCATTACATCTCCTAGATTAGTTGTTTTATTTTCATGGATTAAACGGCCTTAGATTATTTTACTAGGGACGACCCCCTCGGCTTCGCAAGGAGAGAGCCTAGACGAAGGAGTCAAGATCAAGTGACAGCACTTGACTCTTGCTTGCCCCCAAGGTCGCACCCAGTGGCTTGAAGATTTATGCCATGTGACCCGAGGTGTGAATTAGGCAGCAACATACTCAATCTAAGAAACCTGAAATGGAAAATTTTATGTACTCAATCCAAGAAACTTGAATTGAAAAATTGATGAAGTCATACCTTAATCGACGATTTGCACAATAGATCAAACCCAGATGTACACTGCAAATTGTTTCAAGGGTAATGTTATGCCACATTCTACATGCATATCGTTTTAGACCTACTTTGTTTCAAAGCACTTTGCATTCCAAAGTTTTGAGATCAATCTTTGTTGCTCTTTGGTCTCCTTTTATTGTTGATATGATGATCGTCAGATTTATGCATATTTTTGTTGTTATGCGATGCCATGATGATATATTATGTGATGATGTACTATATGTTAATACTGCCACATATGATCTATTAATAATTTGATGAGTATATTTAGTAGTACCACCCACAGGTTGACGAGGGTAATAGATTCCTTAGTTACTTATGTACCATTGAATCAAGGTGATTCTTGGGCTTTTCAAGGACTTTTGCCCCCTTCTTCATGTCCATTTTTTGCCATCTCCACCTCATCCATTACCACCTCATACTTCGATTTGTATCCTTTATTTAAAGATTGACAAGTTGACACTTAACCTCCACTCTGTGATCCCTTCACCATGAAGTCCTCCCAGCTATCCTTTGTGTCTCGAGCATGCTTATGCTACAACGATTGTTGTGATAATATAGGAGGCTCGCTTGTAAAATCCTAGGGCTAACTATCATCAAGTGTTAATGTAATTGTAACTTCGGAAGATATTCACTTGTATATTTATATTGTATTTCATTGTACCCCGGCGGAGATATTTGTTCATTCGATCAGGAGAGTCATTAATGTAATTAAGTCATGTAAAGTCATTGAGGTTAACCCTCCATTGTATGTCGAGGCATTGGACCCCTCAGTTAAGTTATATTAGGGTTATTAGATTCTCTTAGAGAAGTCGGCCCTGTAGGAAAAATGTCAAGTGGAAAAACGGCATAAATAGAGAGTGTGACTCTCTATTTTAACACACACACTCACTCATCAATAGTGCATGAGAGAGAGAGGACTAGATCACACAAGTGAGAGAGAGAACATTTGTTGAAGATCATCTTTATACTTTTGGGTTTCACTTTTGCTATTGGTGCTCATTCTATCTCTAAGGAAGTTGCGAGGTTTTCTCCTTTATGGTTTCCCCGAGAAAAATCTTTATGTTTCTTGTCTCTTGAGATTATTGATTTGCATGTTATTCTCTCAGATAAGATCCTAGATCATATTGAATAAACTGTAAAAATCTAACATGGTATCTGAGCCAAACTGAGAAGAAGGCATAATGCAGCTGCAGAAGCTAGGGCTTCTTAATTTTTGGGTCTCTCTCCATAGATCATCAAGGAAAGGAGACTAGGCTAACTCTCTTTTGAAGGGCGCATCTTCCTGTCGAAGCGGAATCTGATTCTAGGCATTTTTCAGTTTTTGGCTTGTCACTACTGCGGGAAAATAGGGCTTTTCACAGAAGTGGAAATTTTGAGTAAACCCAACATAGGATTGTTCTCCTCCTCAAAATCGAAATTTAGAGACCAAAATCGAAATTTTTGGTTAGGTAAAACTCTGGGAAAGTCAAACCCTAATTTAACCCCGAACCAAAAAATCAGCACTACAGAAAACTAGCTCCAGATCAAGTCCAGGCATCTCAAATTGGTAAGATCTAAATATTTTGTATTTCCATTTGAGGTTCTCATTATAGATCTCTAATCACACCAAGCTTAAGAATAAGCTTCAAGGAGCTGATAACTTTCGAGCATGGAAGTAAAGAATTTCACTTGTTCTTGAAGAAAATGAATTGGACACCTACATTAGTGGAGAGGTTCCAGTTCTAGACGGAGATGAGGCTAAAGCCTTACACAAGAAGAACTTGGTCAAGGACAAGAGGATTATTGTTTATTCTATCAAGGATCACCTTATACCACATGTGTCTTCCTTAAAGACAGCTAAAGATATGTTTGATTCCTTGACCAAGCTATTTGAAGGAAAGGATATAAATCATAAGATGACTTTGCGAAATCAGTTGAAGAATGTAAAGATTCAGAATGCAGAGACCATGTTGTCATACTTTACAAGGGTCTCTCAAATCAAAGAACAACTTGTAGCTGTGGGAGAAGACGTAGAGAATGGAGAAGTTGTGATGACCACCTTGAATAGTCTCCCTAGGTCATGGGACTCATTTATTCAAGGAATTTGTGCTAGAAAAAAGTCAATCACTTTCAGTAGGTTGTGGGAGGAATGCTCACAAGAAGAAGCTCAAATCGTAGCTCGAGAAGAAAAGATGGGAAATGAAGATCAAGCTCTCACAACACACACCAAGAATAACAAAAGGGAGCACTATCATCACAAGAAAGGAAAGTATCACCTCCAGAATCAGAAAGATAACCCTAGAAGACCCAGGAGAGATCGATCTAATGTCCAATGCTATACTTGCGATGAGAAGGGACATTTTTCTAGGGTTTGTCCCAAGAATAAAAAGAAGAAGAACAACAAGAAAAGACATCATGCTCACATTGCAGAGAATGATGAACCTCTCAGGAAGAGAACCAGAGGAGAAAGTGCAGATTCTTCAAGCGATGAAGAATATGTTCTAATTTCAGCTCTCACAGGTACTATTTCACATGGGAGTAATGATTGGCTTGTAGATAGTGGAGCTTCCAAACATATGACAAGATTTAAGGAATCCTTTGTGAATCTATCTAAACATGAGTCACCTCACAAGGTGAAACTTGGGGATGACTACCAATACCCTATAAAAGGAAGTGGTGAATCCTCTTACAAGCTAAACTCTGGAAAATCTTTGAAGATGAAGAATGTTCTATATGTACCAGGACTCAAAAAGAATCTTCTCTCCATATCTGCATTGGATGCAAAAGGTATGAGAGTTGCATTTATTGATGGCCAAGTTCTCATGTGGCCAAAAGGAAAGACCATAGATGATGCAGTAGTGATTGGAGAGGAAGAGGGAGGCTTATACAAACTGAAGGGCCAACCTGAACAAGCCTTGGTCCATGACTCCATGGAACCAAGTGAATTATGGCACAAAAGCCTTGCACATGTTCACTATAGAGCACCATGACTTGCAAAGCAGTCAACGGTCTTCCTGAATTCCAGACAAAGCATGAAGGCATCTGCAAAGGATGTGCAAAGAGAAAGAACATAAAGAAGACATTTCCAAGTAGCGAGAGCAAAGCAAAAGGAATCTTGGAAGTCATCCACTATGATGTATGCAGCCCAATGTCATCCAGTTCATTGAGTGGGTATGTATATTATGTTTCTTTCCTTGATGATTTTTCTAGGAAGACCTGGATATATTTCTTAAAGAGCAAAGATGAAGTATTCAGCAAATTTAAGGAATTCAAAGCCCCGGTGGAGAATCACATAGATAAGAAAATCAAGACCTTTCGATCAGACAATGGCGAAGAACTCACATCAGAAGAGTTCAAGGAATTATGTAGAGAGTTAGGGATTAAGAGGGAGTTGACAACTCCATACAGTACACAACAAAACGGAGTTGCAAAAAGGAAGAACAAAACGATTATGGAAGCAGTAAGGGCAATGGCTTCATGATCAGAATCTTCACATGCATCTATGGGCAGAAGTTGCAAGAACAGTCGTGTATGCACAGAATCGTACTCCACACAGAGTATTGGACAACAAAACACCAGAAGAAACTTTCTCCGCTGAGAAACCGGAAGTCAGCCATCTAGGATATATGGCTGCCCAGTGTACATACACATTCCAAAGGAGAAAAGAATGAAGTTAGACCCTTCAGAAAAGACGGGCATATTTGTGGGATATAGTGAAAACTCGAAGGCCTACAAAATATACTTTCTAGGGTACAAGAAGATAGATATCAGCGGGGACATGACACTTGATGAAGACTCAGCTTACAATAAATCCAGAAAACTACCTATTGAAGACATTGAAGAACCAGAAGTACCCAAGATCCGAGATACAACAGTGAATGAAGCAATTCCAGAAGAAGATCGATAAATAGAAGAACCTCAGGAACTTGTAGATCCACCCCGTGAGAAGAATTCTTACCAAAGGAAACCAGCATGGGTAGGAGAGGCTATCCTAGATGAAGAGAGATATGGCGCACCAGAAGGAATACACAGAGAAAGGAAGAGACCTAGGCCATACTCCAGTTATGTATCCCTGTTGTGTGGCATTATTAACAAGGAACCTTCTAGCTATGAGGAAGCAACAGAAAAGAAAGAATGGAAGGATGCCATGATCGAGGAATACCAGTCGATCATGAAGAATGATGTCTGGGATGTAGTCCTGAGACCGGAAGGGAAGTCTGTTGTGACTTTTAAGAGGATCTACAAGATCAAGCATGCTGCAAATCGCAACATAGAGAAATATAAAGCTAGATTTGTGGCACGTTGCTTCTCCCAGAAGGAAGGGATAGATTATGAAGAGACTTTTGCACCTGTAGCTAGATACACTTCCATCAAAAAAGTACTTGCTCTGGCTGCAGTGATGAAATGGAAGATACACCAGATGGATGTCAAGACAACATTCTTAAATGGTGTAGTGGAAGAGGAAGTGTATGTGGAGCAGCCACTCGAATTTGAGACACATGACAGAAAGACTCATGTGTGCAATTTGAATAAAGTTTTGTATGGATTGAAGCAGGCACCCGAGACATGGTACGACAGGATGGACAACTTCCTGACTAGTTTGGGCTTTACCAAGAGTAAAGCGAACTCCAACCTTTACTACAAGGTTGAGGAAGGGAGCCCAGTGATACTCCTACTGTATGTAGACCAATTTGTGACAGGTGAGGATGGGTTGATTACAGATACAAAGAGGAAGATTGTCTACCAAGGCTTCAAGACCATCTCCAGGGTCTTCAATGTCTTCAGCAAGGTGGCAGCTTCAAGATTCATCCTTGTGGGTACAAGGACCTTGTCAACTGGGTACAAGGTGCTTTACGACACAAACCCACTCTGTAAGGGATCAAGGCACTGCAGGTGGGACTCGGTGGCATCAATGACATCCCGTGGGGCCACTGCAAGTCCATGTTGGCATCAATGACAATTTCATCAACAATCTCCCCCTTTGTCATTGTTGACAACAACTCATGCTCCCCCTATGAGCATGCTCCCCTTTTGTCTGCATCTCTCCCTTTGTCTTCATCTCTCCTTCTTTGGCATCCATGGCAAAGGGTGTCCACATACCTGTGTCTGAAATCTCTGATCACTACTCATCGCTCCCCCTGTCAATATGCACGATCCTAGGACCTGTCTGTATGCCTAGAGTAACCATCCTTTCTCCTTTAAGTTCATTCCCCAGCCTCATGAACTCAAGGTGTGCCAAGGTCTTTGAGAGACCTTACACTTGGCTTGTCGTATGGCAGCCATCCTCCCTGCTCTGATCAACCTGTCCTATCTGCAACTGCTCTGTCTTCCTCATCCATATTTGCTTCTTGGCATCTGTCCTTTGAGCATTTGTTCCTTCATTTGTACTGGCTTTCCTTGATGAGTTGTCTAGGTAACTTCTCAAGGATTGTTTTCATGTACTCCAACAAGCTTGAGCTTTGTGCCCAAGGCCACTACAGCTATAACACCTCATCGTACGACAATGTGCAGCAATGTGACCAACATCTGACTGACCTGTTGGAACTTCAAACACTTCTTTGATCAACTTCATTTCTCCATGCCTGAGAGTGTCCCTGACTGTAGGCATTTGATTTCTGATCTTCAAATCTTCTTGCTGATGTATATGAAGGACTCCGTCATGGTTGACTTCTTTGACTTACACATTATTGGGCTTTGTGGCCAAACCCACTGCAGGTGTAGCATCTTAATGCGTGACATGTGGCAGCAACATGTTCAACTTCATTACATGTCCAGCATCTGATTAAGTCATTAGGGCTTCCACCACTTCTTCTTCCGTAGAGTCTACAATTCACAGCTTTATGACCAAAGTTAGAACAAAAATAACAATAACCATTGAAGCCACTTTCATACCTGGGTCTTGGAGTTGTTTGTTTTATGAAGTTGCTTTGAGGAATAGACCTAACTCCTTGTTTCATCTTTGAACTTCCAAACTCCTTGTTGTCATGTGCAGGTGCATGGGGAGCAGATTTGGACGTTGATGGACCTGCTTCTGGAGTCTTCAAAGACCAAGTGTCATCTTCAGATTTTTCTTTGTTCTTCTTGTAACCAAGACCAGTTTTGTCGAGTGGAGATCTTTGGCAATCTAAGATCTTATTTAAGACAAATGAACTGTCCTGGAACTTGACCAAGGCTTCGTTTTTCTTACCTTTCTTCCTGAGACCAAATACCTTCATTTCCAACTTCTGGACTGTCTCCTCCTTTTCTTCCAGCTGACTCTTCAAGCTTTCTTCTGTGCTCTTGGCTTCCTCCAGCTGAGTCTTCAGATCATGATTGACGTCTCTAGTTTCTTCAAGCTCTTGAGCAGGCTTTTCTGATTCTTCCTTTTGACTGATCAATTCAGTCTTTAATTGTTCAACTTCAGCATCATTGTCTTTCATTTGATCCCGCAACTCTTTGTCCTTGTCTTTGAGCTTTACAAGCAACACTTTCATTGACATGGTCTTCTGCGGATATTCATTCAAGGAGTCCAATATTTTCTTTTTGAACTTCGTGAAATCACTCTGGTTCAGATTTACTATGTTTAGGAACCGATTGGCTCTGAGATCAATATTTAGCAACATGAGATGTATCTCATGTGCAGTCTTTGATAGCCCTTCAACATCTTCTGCAAGAACCTTCTCAATTTCATCACACAAGCTATCATTATAATCACAAAAATTCATACCTTTACTAGAGTCCTCTTCTTGTTTGTCTTCTTCTTGATTGAGCTCTTCTGGGGGCTTGTCTTCTGATTCCTGATCTGTCTTTTCGGGTTCTGGTCCTGCCTTCTGATACTCACTCTCCAACTTGATCCATAGGTCTTTTGCCGAAGTGTACTCTCCTACACTTTCCTTCATTGAGCTGGGAAGTCCATCAATGAGGAACTTCAGGGCTGTAGTGTTGTTCTTCTTTGCTTCCTTCTGTGCAGCTGATTTTCCTTTCTTGTTGTATGGAGCAGGTGGATTGATAACAATTTCCCAAATACCAAACTTCTGCAGATAAGCCTTCATTTTGCTCCTCCAACTGAAATAATCTGTAATATCAAGTATAGGCACGTCATTGCTTGACGACTCTTTCTTTTCCTCCATTGTGTCTAAGGATCTCCTTCAAGCTTGCTAGGCTTATGACGAAGACCGACTTTGATACCAATTGTTAGACACTGAGAGGGGAGGTGAATCAGTGTAAAGCCAATTTTACAACTTTTCTTTACTTGTCTCAATTAACTACAAATTCATCATTCCATTATTCTACCAACCTCATAATAATTTCATAAACATCTTTCACTTCATCATTCACATATCATAAGCATTTGAATCATCAAGAACCATAACACAAAAGAACACAACACCATATAATTTTGTAATCTTTTTGTATTAGTTTTGGTCCGGCTACAACCGTTAGGCAAAATCAGCACCTACTGATACAAAGAGCACCTACTCTGCATCCAGGACCCTGCCTGGTTTTCTTAGACCCTGCAAAGAAAGGTTTGAGGTATCCTAACCTCAAATGCAAGACAAGCTTGCTTTTACAATTAAAGTTCATTATCACATCAACACCATCTATCTCTTCAATCTGTTTTGCTGTTGGTCAATACTGCTGATCATCTACTCATCACTCTCATCAACACTACTGCAACACACTTCTCAATCTTCTCTGTTCATCAACAACTGCTCTTCAATACTACCAAGTCATCAGGTCACATTGTCATCATGTCTTTTGCTAAAGGTATCACTATCACACATACCATACTCAATCAATCAAACATAAAGGTCTTCACAAACCAGACTGTCAAACAACAATCAAACTTGTCATCATCATTATCGTCTTCTTTACTGGTTGCTTGTCATCAAGAGGTCTGCCGATATCCTCTTCAAGTCAATCTTCATATCTGTCACTGTAGCTACATTAGAACTTGGTCATTGTGAGAGGTACAAAATACTGTTCTTCAACACCTGTGGGTGCCTTGCTATTCAGCATGGGTAACTACTCAAAACCAAGAACCTTTGATGCGTGAGTCCCAAACATCTCAGACAAAGGATTGTTTTGATACCTTCACTTTAATCCAAGTCTTATGCCAAGGCTTCCTTTATAAGGCAGAGAGTGTCATTCTGTTATCTCTGCTTATTAACATTTCACCTACTGTTGTAAACACTGACGTTTAGTCTTTGCTCATGTCTGTCTGCTCATGCCATTGATGTCTCCTCATGTCCACAAAATCCATCCACTGCTTCATATCTTTTGTATTGTCATAGTACATTCAATATTAAGTTTCTGTCTATTTAGGTCAAGTTTCTAAAGTCATGGCCCAGCCCAGCATACTCATCATCAGTCACATGTTACACAGGCAGGATCAGGGTAAACACAGTTCAGTTCACAAGAGAAAAAGGGAGCAGCACAGAACATCCACTCAAGCAGTCATCCGAAATTTAAAATAACTCGAGAAAATCTTCTCTTTGTCTCAGATTTCTACTGCAGCTCCATTAATCTTCCTCCATCAAATTCTTCACTCCCCATACCAAAAATTATGTCAAACTTTTGAACACAAAAGCATGTCTGTGGCTACCTCAGTGATCACTGAAAAATAAGAAGAAAAACTCATTTTTACTGCTGCTGTTACAGTGAACCTGAATTTACTCGGACCAAAAAAAATATCTCAGTTCAACTGCTCCTCCTCAGACTACGAGTTCACCACAGTTCACACTTCATTATTCTGCAAGTGGCTGCCTCAGTGATCACCAGAAAATTCATTTCTACTGCTACAATGAAGTCATTTTAGTGCTGCAAAAATCAGACTGAAAAAACCGACTGCTGCCTTCGAATTTGCCTCTGAATTTTCCTCAGTTCAGACCACGAAAATTACAGACCTCCGTGACCACCCTACTCCTCCATTGCGGCTACCTCAGACATATCCGAATTTCAGAGCTAGGACTCAGCACCGAAATCACACCTCAAAAATTGAACACATGATGGGTATTTATATTGATTTTTCATTAGTTTGGAGCCGACTTGTTAAAGGAATTATATGAAATTTTTGCTGGGCCGACTTGTCTGAAATTCAATATTTTATTTTTATTTTGTAATTTGAATTTGAATATTAATTTGGGGCCGACCTTCAAGTGAGTCATCACATCATCACAACATTCCTTCAATACCATTAAAAATGTTTTAGGGTTTGTTGTAAAGTTCACAAGCTCCACATTGATGTCAAAGTTGATATGCCAACATCAAGGGTTGCATGCACATCAAGTGGACTCCATCTTACAATTTAAGGATTACATCAAGCCACTAGGGCTTCCAAGGACATGCCATCATTCCACCTGCAAGAGTATCATCTACAATGACCATGGGCTCCATATCATCTCCTTTAAGGGTTCAAGGACCATTAACCCAACAAATGTGGGTCCAAAGGCTCCTTCATGTCAACCAAGACTTCTCCAAGGGTTTCAAGAGCTTCTTCATCAAGCAAGGCGCTTCATGGTCTTCTTTAACCACCTCAACCATATGATCCAGCATGATATCACCTGTGGGGTAGCTTGGTTTCTCGTGGGGTACCGTGACATCATCATAGCATGAATGACCACAGAATGGGTCATTAATGCTTCTCCAACCCATCTAGGGTTTCTCCAACATCTACCAAGGCTTCAAGACCATCTCCAAGGTCTTCAATGTCTTCAGCAAGGTGGCAGCTTCAAGATTCATCCTTGTGGGTACAAGGACTTTGTCAACTGGGTACAAGGTGCTTTACGGCACAAACCCACTCTGTAAGGGAACAAGGCACTGCAGGTGGGACTTAGTGGCATCAATGACATCCCGTGGGGCCACTGCAAGTCCATGTTGGCATCAATGACAATTTCATCAACACAACATTTTGCCCCAAGAAGCCACTGCGCCCTCTCTCCTGCACAACAAACGTCAACCATGTCAGATTTGTTGCATCATGAGAAAAAAGCAAATGCTACAGAAAAATAGCATGATGAAATTGTAATGTCCCCCCTCTAATGCCCCCCCCTACTTAACTCCCATAGGTTCGAGCGGGTACTGCATAAGAGGGAATTGACTGATTAGATTTCATATTTAGAGCACTACAGGACATCCCTTTAGTGTCAAGTCATCAGTCAGATGGAAGAAGGCTTGTTTCTTTAGGCTTAAAAGTCAACATTAAAATAGAATTGCATGCATGCAAAAGTAAAGCGGAAACCCTAAAAGCGACATGCAAACCCTAAAAGTTCATAAAATTCTATTTAAGAGGGTAATGAGACCAAAGAAGGGTACTTTATGATAATTATTGATTTGGAGCTCTTGAGTAGCAGCACAGCGTGCAACCACGGCAGTTGGGGTTGAAGACGGTGTCTTCAGCTAACGAGGTTTCGGCAGTGCAAATTTATGCCCTAGTCTCCTTCAGGATAAACCATTCAGGTTTGTCACCGCGTCTATCGTATTCATCTTTATTCAGTGCTTCAGTGTATGCCAAAAGATTATTTGCAGGTTCATCCGTACAGCTGGGGGGAATTTAGCTGGGAAACCCCAGGGCATTCACCGGGAGTCCGAATCACCATATTTCTTCCGCATGTGGCCTGCATCCTCACCGACAAGATCACTCTACTGCTTTGAGTGATTATCAACCACCAGATTGCTCACCTAGAGCAACTAGCAGCAGAATAAAGAAGAGTGGGGGCGTGAGCATCAGACAGGTGAATCAATTCGCTAGGGTACCTGGAGAGGTCAAAACTCCTACATGCTCTGGCCATTCTCTCCGGCACGGTCACACCTACACTCCAGCCAACTTTCAGCTGAAACAAACCATCTCTCCACCAAAAACGTCAACCTTAGCTGATTCAAACTGCTGGAGGTACTACGAAGCAAAAGAGGTTATTTCTTCATCAGCTCGGCTTATCTCGCATGCGTATTCTCTCAGGAGCATCTTCAAACGGCTTATCAATGGTAAGTGTTACAAGCTTTCCTACAAACCCTAACCCTAAATTCAGCTATAATTTAGGGCAATTTTGCATGGCAGTTTTGCATGCCCAACTATTCAGTAATTTTGCATAGAATCAATAAAATATCAGCATTTGGGATATTACAATGGTATCAGAGCATGTTCCTTGCCAGCTGTGGGCTTGAACATGAGAAGTAGATGAATACAGAAGAGGACACTTTTGTAACCTATAGGAAAAGGAGTAGGGGCATGGAGGACTTTGAGGATATCCAACTAGAAGATACCAACTCAGACATGGACTCAACAGATATACACTTGAACAGGGGAAAAGGAACGGGAGAAGATGAGGACAGAATGGAGTTTCGCAACCTAGTGAGTGCATTGCAAGACTTAGCCAAAGGGCAAAAGGACGTACTTAATGAAATCAACAGATCATCAACGAAACCAGAACCAAGTAATAGCAGCACATCTCTCTCACCGGTAGATAGAGGGTCTACAAGCAGTAGTGGGAAACATGCATACACCAATATCCAGAACAAACCACACATATATAACAGACCTTCCAGCAAGCCTACTATGCCTCACTTCTTGGCAGATGCAGTAGCAGGTCCAGTCATGCAGGTAGAGCCTAGCGAACCCTTTGGGGCCTATTTGCAGGAATATAGGGGCTTAGGGGATGAGTTTCATGCAACCATGTCTTTTTCGGATTTTTGCAACGTGAAGAGTAGGAACAGGCCCAGGAATTTCAACAAGGGATTCAATCATGAGTTGCAGAAAACCTTGGGCAGGTTGACCATCCCAAACTTTGATGGGGCTCGCAGAGGTTCAGCGAGGATATGGGTTCAGAAGTTGGATACCTATTTCTAACTCAATCCCATGACAGAGACAAATGCCACTAAATTGGCTACCCTCCACCTGGACGGAGAGGCTCATGAGTGGTGGTACCACGGATTAGTGACATTGGGTCACAACACCATCCATTCCTATAGCGAGTTCACTCAGAAACTCATGGAGCAGTTCGACAGGAAAGATCCAGAGATACATTTCTGGGAGTTGGCTCAACTCAAACAGACAGGTAGCGCCGAGGCCTTCATCTCAGAATTCCAGAGGATAGCTATTCTGGTAATAGATGTGTCAGAGAGCAGATTGACGATGTTGTTTACTGAGGCCCTGACAGAGCTACTACGGGGATGGGTGGAAGCCTACAAACCCCCCACTCTACAGGATGCCATTAGCCGAGCCAGAGATCTCCAAGACTCAGTTCCGAAGAACAGGTTCCCTCTCAAGACCAACTTTCCAGTTAGGGACAGGGACAAGAAACCTTTCCAGCGGGAACTCTCGAAGAAAACGTGGTTAGATGATGACACTAGGAAAGACTTGAGACAGAAGAAATTATGTTTTACTTGTCAGGAACCATGGGTTCCAGGACACAGGTGCATAAGAAAGGCCAAGGCCCACTACATAGAGGTATATTCAGACAGTGAAGGGGAGGACTACAAGCAAGAAACAACAGAAGAATTGCGAGCAGCCGAGAACGAGTCACTCCAAGGTGATACACCAGAGAGAGCCATTGCTACGCTATCTGGAGTCCTAGATTCCATACTCCCAGGGTCAGGGGAGTAGTACAGGACCATAGAGTGGAAGTATTGGTTGATGGGCGAGTAACCCACAATTTCATTGATGCAGCTTGGGTAGCCAGGAGGGGTATTCCGACAGAGAAGTCTGAGGGATTTACTGTAGCAGTAGCCGGAAACTCTAGCATGGAATGCAACTATTGGATTCCAAAACTAAATGTCACATTAGGCAACTATCAAATGACAGATTCATTTTATGTAGTGGATGTGACAAATACACATAGAGTATAAGGCGTTCAATGGCTTAAATCAATAGGGAAATATACTACAAACTACCAAGCAATGGAAATGGAATTCCAGGGACCAAATGGGAAACAGGTAGTTTTGAGGGGCATGAACACTTATACCCCAAAACAAGTCTCTTCACAGAGAATGGAGGTAGTGCTCAGGCAGGATGACATAGAATGGTCAGCAGAATGTTTTGTCACCTTTAGGAAAGCTCCAGAGAACAACACCCAACACCCAGCAGATATCCAGGCCTTATTGCAGAAGCACAAAATGGTATTTCGACACCTTCCAACAGGTAGACCACCAAACAGGGGATTTGAGCACATCATTGAACTAGAAGAGGGGACACAGGCAATGATCACCACTCCTTACCCACATCCCAAAAGATACAAGGATGAGATCGAGAAGACGATCAAGTAATTACTAGCGCTAGGATATATTCGGCCCAGTTCAAGTCCCTTTGCATCATCAGTGGTCTTAGTTAAGAAGCAAGATGGCACATTACGGATGTGCATCGATTACAAAGCACTCAACAAAAAGACTATCAAAAACAGGTAACCCATTCCTAGGATTGATGAACTCATGGACGAGCTGCGTTGTGCCAAATACTTTTCAAAGATTGATCTTCGCTCAGGGTACCACCAGATTCGAGTAAGGGATCAAGACATTTCTAAAACAGCTTTTTGTTGTCACTATGGTCACTATGAGTTCTTGGTCATGCCTTTTGGACTCACCAATGCTCCAGCCATCTTCCAGTCATGCATGAACCATACTTTCAAAGCTCAGTTACGTAAGTATTTGATAGTATTCTTTGATGATATTTTGATTTACAACAAAACGTGGGAGGAACATCTAAAACATTTAGACTAAGTATTGAGCATTCCAGACGAGCACTCGCTTTACGCGAAGATGTCTAAGTGTGAATTTGGTATGAAGGAGATGTTGTATCTAGGGCACATCATTAGTGCAGAAGGGGTGTAGGTTCATATGGAAAAAATCCAAGCTATCAAGGATTGGTCCACGCCAAAAACTGTCACGGAACTGAAGGGCTTCTTAGGCCCTTGCACATATTACCGGAGGTATGTTAACGGCTTCCACAAATTAGCCGCACCACTCACTGATCTCACAAAGAAGGGGGCCTTCACCTAGACAGATTTAGCACAAAAAAGCTTTGAGGAGATGAAAGTCATCATGAGTTCTTGAGCGGTTTTAGCACTACCAGACTTCTCACAGCCATTTGTAGTAGAATGTGATGCATCAGGGGAAGAGCTAGGGGCAGTATTGATGCAAAACCATCGCCCAATTGCATGTGAGAGCAGGAAACTGAAAAACTATGAACGCCACTACTCCATATATGACAAGGAAATGCTAGCCATCTTACATGCTCTCACTAAATTCAGACAGTACCTAGTGGGAAGCAAGTTCAAAATCAAGACTGGTCATAACAGCCTCAAGTACTTCTTGGAGCAAAAGGAGCTGAATGAGCGCCAATAGAAATGGGTCGGTAAGGTGCAAGCCTATGATTTCAAGATAGAATATGTGAAGAGTAAAAACAATACAGTAGCTGATGCATTATCCAGACGACCCGCTTCATTATCTCTCATGAGTATATCCACTGATTGGAGGTCTCTTCTCTTAGTAGAGTACTCCAAAAATAAATTTGCTTGCCAATTATTGGATGGACAGATTCAGGATGACAGGTACAGAATTATTGATGACATCATCTATTACAAGAACAAGATATACCTCATCCCAGAATAAGCCTAAAAAAGGAAGATCATACAGGCATCACATGACTCTCCATTATCAGGACATCAAGGTTTCTTGAAGACCTACAGGCAGATCCGAGAGAGGCTCTCATGGAAGGGTCTCAAGGGGAGGTTATGCAACATGTGCAAGAATGCAACATTTGTCAGCAGAATAAGGTCGAACACATCCATCCAGTAGGGTTACTTCGACCACTACCAATTCTGGAACATAAGTGGGAAAGTATCTCCATGGACTTCATTACATGGTTGCCCAAGGTCCAAGGGCGAGATTGCTTATATGTCGTAGTTGGTCGACTGACCAAATTCGCCCATTTCTTTGCTATATCATCCAATTACTCCGCAGGCCAGGTAGCCGAGTTATTTTTCAGAGAGGTTTTCAGATTACACGGGTTACCCAAAACCATAGTCAATGATCGGGACAGTAAATTCACCAGTGCCTTTTGGCAGGAGTTATTCAGAATGGCAGGGACAGAACTCGCTACCAGAACGAGCTATCACCCGCAAAGCGACGGACAGACTGAGATTGTCAACAAGTGGGTTGAAGGGTATCTGCGCAATTATGTAGCAGGCCAACAGAGAACATGGATTAAGTGGCTACAGTTAGGGGAATACTGTTACAATACCACCTACCATATGTCTATCAAGATGACACCTTTTAAAGCATTGTATGGCTATGAGGCACTGAGCTTCGCAAATCTGGCCTTTGGGGACAACAGAGCACCCAAGGCCAAAGATTGGATACAGGACAGTGAGAATATCCTCAAGATCCTGAAAGAAAACTTACAGGCCGCATAGAATCAACAGAAACTATACGCAGACAGACACAGGGTTGAGAGGAGCTTCGAGGTAGGAAATCTGGTATATTTGCGGTTACAACCATACAGCCAATCTTCCGTCAAACAAAAAGGAGCGGAGAAACTAAAACCTCGCTTCTATGGTCCTTACAAGGTAATTCGGAAGGTTGAAGAGGTGGCTTATGAGCTAGAACTGCCGGAAGAAAGCAAGATTCACAATGTATTCCATGTGTCCAGTCTCAAGAAAACTTTAGGACAACACATTGCTCCATCCACGGAGTTACCTCCTCTAGATGATGAAGGGCTACTGGTACTAATTCCAGAGCAAATCCTACATGTACAAGAAAGGAAACTCCGAAACAGGGTGATTCGAGAATATCTGGTGAAATGGAAGGAATTACCCATGGAGGACGCCACATGGGAAGGAGGGCAGGTATTACAGCATCCTAGTTTGCAGTTGCTTGAGGACAATCAATTTCAAGTGGCGAGGACTGTAATGTCCCCCATCTAATTAAGCATACCAAACACCCTCTAACCTACTTAATTCCCATAGGTTTGAGCAGGTACTGCATAAGAGGAAATTGATTGATTAGATTTGATACTTAGAGCACTACAGGACATCCCTTTAGTGTCAGGTCATCAGTCACATGGAAGAAGGCTTGTTTCTTTAGGCTTAAAAGTCAACATTAAAATAGAATTGCATGCGTGCAAAAGTAAAGCGAAAACCCTAAAAGTGACATGCAAACCCTAAAACTTCATAAGATTCTATTTAAGAGGGTAATGAGACCAAAGAAGGGTAATTTATGATTATTATTGATTTGGAGCTCTTGAGTAGCAGCACAGCATGCGGCCACAGCAGTTGGCGTTGAAGACGGTGTCTTCAGCTAACGAGGTTTCGGCAGTGCAATATCTGCCCTAGTCTCCTTCAGGATAAACCATTCATGCTTGTTACCGCATCTATCGTATTCATCCTTATTCAGTGCTTCACTGTATGCCAGAAGATTATTTACAGGTTCATCTGTACAGCTGGGGGGAATTTAGCTGGGAAGCCCCAGGGCATTCACCGAGAGTCTGAATCACCATATTTCTTCCGCATGTGGCCTGCATCCTCACTGACAAGATCACTCTACTACTTTGAGTGAATATCAGCCACCAGATTACTCACTTGGAGCAGCTAGCAACAAAATAGAGAAGAGTGGGGGCGTGCTCATCAATCAAGTGAATCAATTTGCTAGGGTGCCTGGAGAGTTCAAATCTCCTGCATGCTCCAGCCATTCTCTCCAGCACGGGCACACCTACACTCCGGCCAACTTTGAGCTGAAACAGACCATCCCTCCACCATAAACGTCAACCTTAGCTAATTCAAACTGCTGGAGGTACTACAAAGGAAAAGAGATTATATCTTCATCAGCTCGGCTTATTTCGCATGCGTATTCTCTCAAGAGCATTTTCAGCCGACTTATCAGTGGTAAGTGTTACAATTTTTCCTACAAACCCCAACCCTAAATTCAGCAATAATTTAGGGCAATTTTGCATGGCAGTTTTGCATGCCCGGCTATTCAGTGATTTTGCATAGAATCAGTAGAATATCATTATTTGGGATATTACAGAAATCATAGATCACATTGATGCTATTGAAAACCTCCTGATACAAAACGCATCCAAGCCAAGCGAGTTGAGGAAGCCCTGCAAAAACGCCCAAGTTGAAGTCACCCTCCTGTAGACAAGACAATCTTTCCCGAAAAATATATAGATCTCAAAACAAATACCCAAATGCTAGGAAGCACAAGACTTTCCAATCACCATCGAAGAACACCAGATGCAAAGGAGATCCAAAAAATATCCACAAGAAAAGTTTTTCTATTATCCAAATCCAAGAGCCAAAGAGCCTTTACAAATGAGAAGCTCTCTCCTTTAAATAGGAATGAGAGAACCAAAATCCTAACCACTTTTCAAATGGGTGGCTAAGATTAAAAGATACAAATGTTCTAATCAATGGTTGAGATGAGCTCAACATACAATCCATGGATCAATGCCACCCTAGTAGAGGGGATCCCACTCAACAAAAAATAAATGAAGCACATGATGGGTAGAGGAAGTGTTAACTAACACACTTTGGGTGTCCCCATGGCACAATAAAAATAATATAATTTTTAACTGTGAAATTGTGCCTCCTTGAGGAAATCGTGAGCCTCCAAAAGCTCCAGAAAATAATATAAAATGCCTGAAAAATAGATGTGGGCCCATCCAAGTGCTGCAACTGCTGGAGAAAAAGTGGAAGACATCACCCTTGTCATCAGAACTCATCCCATGCCATTTCCTTGCCTCAGTAACCCAAATCGAATTCTTCAGTAGCTATTTTAATTACTTTTTATTTGCCTCGAGAAATGTGATATGCCAAAAACTACCTCCTAGGGTGCCTGCGTTATCCAACTAAGCCCACCAAGCTCTCTAGGAGGGGGGTTATATGGTACAATCAAGTGGCTGGACCCCTATCCCTCATACAGCGCCCTAGGAGATCCAAGCAAAATATCTCCCTACTCAGACAGACCATCAGGTATGGCAAAACTTCACCAGAAGGGTACACTGAGCAAAATGATCTCTGCAAGTGCCCGAAACTGAAAAACAAGTTGTCTCACTAGACTCAGAGAGTCCAAATCCATCTAAGGTGTATACTCATACCCCCTCTAGGTCTCTCTATGATCATCTACAACATCCAGATAGACAAAATAATAATCTGTAAATGACCATATACCCAGTATTATAACTCAGGCTAGCATCCATCTGCTACAAGTGTTCATAGGTCAAGATATGCTCTAGAAAGCATTCAAATAACACTTATAACAAGTAGTAATCATTTCACTGCCGATCTATCAACCACATATAAAGGATTTCATTTATTAACTATAACTCAGACCAGACTTTCAAGACCATACTCACTTCATAGTTGTAATCATTTTGCTAGTGAAGGGCGGGCTAAAATTCACAAGGCTAGGCCAAAGGGTGACTACCAACTTGACATTATGACATTTCGGATATGGAAAGGGGATACTCACTCTAGCATATGATAGACAAGCAACAACAAAAGGGATGGCAGTGTCTCACAAATGGGTGAGTTACTTCAAAGGTGCTTATTCACCTTGACAAATGCTCAGAATCCAATTCAATACAAGTAAGGCCAGCAATCCTTAGATATAACTTTAGGAACCATTGCTTTTTTTGGGCCTTGATTTTCCATAGCCTCAATCCATGTTTTTATTACACGGATTTTTATTGTTTAGGCTTGATGCATTCATGCATGTTGAAAAATACTACTTTTCATGAATGTTTTAAGATATTCTTTTCATTTCAAAGCTAATTTGATTAGGCTAGCCTTGCATTCACGTATGTTTAAAAACATTACTTTTCATGAATGGGCTTTTTTCATAAGATTTTCATTTTATTTCCAAATACATTGTATTGATAGAAGCGCTACTTGTTTCAGGTTAGCCAACACAACCTAGGCAACTCAGAGCCGAGACACAAATAACAGGGAGGCTTGTCCAACAAATGCTCTAGTGGAGAAAGGTCCTCCATGCCATAAGTCAAGTAGTAGGTTGGGTTAAGAACATAACTGGAAGGTAATGGATGGGTGGAGACAATGAGTGGTAAAACCAACACTAGCAAGCCAAAGTATGGTGGGAGTGACTACCTCTATTCTCCCTAAGGAGGGTAAAACCAATGAGTATAGATCAAGAACTTATGAGTCTGAGTAAGGACATCAATACATAATATTAATACATCCAAGTCCACATATATATATGACCGCCAAATCATGCCACTAAATGCTAATACATGTCACAAGAATGAGTATAAAAGCAATGATAACCATAACACAAGATATATAAGCTGAGTCATAAACATGCAAATAATCCATCTGAACCAACATCAGTCCAATGAGAAAACATTGATACAACTCTGGGCATCAATATATGCTCTCAAAATGGCTAAAATGACTACATCGGTCCTCAAATCTCACTGTCATGAGACTCAGTCATGGCATGAGAGAGTACTATAGTCCATCAATCAAATCATGATCCATCATAGATGCTCATCTCAGCATCTCATATGTAGGGGAACTGGCTGAAAAATGTACTGGAATCTGAAAAATAGAGTATGGTAGCACGCCTACTATATATGAGATAACAATTATCTTTATACTTTTGGGTTTTACTTTTGCTACTGGTGCTCATTCTATCTCTAAGGAAGTTGTGGGGTTTTCTCTTTTATGGTTTCTCCGAGGAAAATATTTGTCTCTCGTCTCTAGTGAAAATATTGTGCATGTTATTCTCTCAGATAAAATCCTAGATCATATTGAATAAACTGTAAAAATCTAACATCAAGGAGAGAAAGTTGCCATGGAGCAATGCTCCTCCCTAGACCTAAAACATGAGAGTCTTTTCCCCTACAATGCCTCAAAAAAGGCATTTGAAGATTGCTCGGTCCAAGAATCCGTGTACTTGAAATCAATAGAAAAAGAAAGCCAAGTCAAATTGCAAAAATCAATCAATTCGAATAAGAAAGAAGCAAGTCCTACTTGCCATGAGCCTCTAAAGAAAATAAAGCCCAAGGTCTCCAAAAGAAAGAAGTACAAAAAGAAAAGAGTCCAAGAAATCAAAGAAGACAAGTCCAAGAAAAAACTAGCAATGCAAATTGCAAGGCTTAAAGGAGTAGTACCTCATTACATGTCACCCATTTGTGAGACACTTCCCTATTGTTTGCCAAATTGGTGAAAATCACATAGTTTTCCCTTGTCCTACATCTTGAGTCAATTAGTCACCTTTGACCAAAACATTACTTAACTAACTGGGCTATTCCATCTCTAATCAACCCAGAAGAAGAAAATTGTCCTTATAAATGCTCAAATATTATCATGGTCCTAGTTCATTTGTAAATCATCTTTCTCAAACACCTGTTTGAAGATATTTGTGGTGTTGTCATATTATCATGTCCATCATGACAGACTATATCATGACTCAACTTGATGATTATCTACACCTATGTACTTGTCTATGTTGACAATGGACACCCATTGTTGTTAGTCCACCTAAGACAACTATGATCATGGTACGAATGGATTCCATTACTACAGAGGTTCCATTAGGTCTTCTTCAAAGTTACAGTGCATTCGATGCCAATGTATCAGTGTTCGATAGTGGCCATGAGAAGCTTATTGTATATCTTGGGTGGTGCTTGGGATCTAGTGATTCTAAGACATATTTGGATACCCCATTTGGCCACTTACTAGGTATATGACATCAAATTGGTGACTACTGCCTCAAATCAATCTTTTCCAAAAAGATGGTAGGCCTTTCCCTACTATGTGTACTCCTAATTTTAACGAACGTGCATTGGATTGATATATTCATTATTTGTCAGATTTATGATGGATTTGGATACCCATTTGACTATGCTTTCATTTCTCATGCTTGCATTTCAAAGCATTCTGTTAGATTGGTCAGATCTAGAGGGGTCATCTATTCAGCCTCAACGAACAACCTGAAAACTTCATCAACGTGCATGGAAACAATCCAACCACTTTCTCCATGATGACTTGGCATTTTTGGGCACCCATTTGGCCTTTCGATCCATTTCAACCATTAGTTTCCAAAGAGTTGTCCATCTAGCGTGTTTTCCAGGCCAAGGGAGTTTCACAACCTTATTCCTACATAATGGCAAATTAATACCTGCCACCAATAAGGATTTTATTTGAAAAAATCCTATGTTGGTTCTAGGTTGTCATTGAGGAGCAAAAAGTGCACTTTATCTTGTAATTCTCCACTGAGGTTGCACTTTACTATTTTATTTAGGAATTACTTCATTTTTCCCAAGTGGGTCAATTTGCCTAAGTGGCATATTGGCACATGTGGATGCATTCTTAATGGTGCGGCGCATTAGCAAACATGTTGAGGCACATTGGGATCATCTCACATTGGGTATTTGTAAGACTTCAGCCATACAAGTGATTGCCACTTAAGCAATAAGGAAAGAATAAATTATCTCCCAAGTTTTTTGGGCCATACCAAATTATCTGAAAGATTAGCCTAGTAGCATATGAGTTGAAGTTACCCAACAAAAGTCGAATTCACAATGTCTTTCATGTTTCAAGTCTCAAAAAACAGTTGGGTCAACATCGATCTGCTCAGAAGACACTTCCATCATTGATCTGCTTTGACGACAAAGCATTTTAAAAGAAGAGGGCAATGTTGCATACATTAAATAATACACATAATAATTAAAATATATATATATAATAAATTAAAATACCTAAAATATTTTATGAAACAGTGTGACTCTACATACAGTCACATTAAAAGGCATATAAAAGCCAAAAAGAATTATTGTAAAATCATATCATATATATATATATAAAATTATAGTTCGGATTCAAATCTTGTGCTATTCTTTTCGTTCACTTCATCCAGATACATAGCAATTACATAGAGATGAAGATAAGCCCCAAGAATAAAGGTGAAACTCCTCCAAAGATAGCGAACCCCAAAAAATAGTCTTCCTTGTTGTTGTAGCGAACGTCTCTATTGAGTGGAGCGAACTTGCTTAGTGAAGAATGATGAGGGCACCTTTTATTTATACCATTTTCATGTTGACATTTTCACTTTTGGTGTGGGGTCGACTTGTCTTCTTTGCTTGGGTCAACTTCTCTTTTTGTGCATGCAAGTGTTGTCTTCATGTTCTTCTGTAATGTCCCAAATTTTGCATTGGGTCACAATGGCCAAATCACATTTTCCATATTCATGAAAGTTGTCAAAGGGATGCTAAAAGTCAAATAATTACCAAGGAGGAAAATCACTAGTTTCCTAGGTTGGGGGTGGAAGCTTTGAGATTTGGAATAAGGGGTATAATAAATGATGTTTAGACATTAGAAAAGGATAAATATTTAATAATGTAGCTTATTAAATAAATACAAGAGAAAATTGAAGTGGCTACGGAGAATGGAGACACATGGAGACTATGGGGCCCACTCAAGCTAGAATTCCTATGTTAAATGGCATCCTCCTCTTGTAATTTCGAATCTATGGGAAGTCTAATATTTTGGGATGGATTATGAGGTTAATATACTTGTCCATATACCTCATAGGTCGAAATTGGGATGAATTGTAACTTACATGGGAGAGGAAGAGCCAAATGGGAGTTTCATGGACACTTGGCTAGATTCCCCTTACATTTATGACATCTATGACACCAATGATGGAGATTCTATGACAGTTATGACACAAGTCAAATCTGAAGGCTGACATACTGACATACTGACATGTCAGGACTGAATAGAGCATCTTAGAGGCTCCTACTCAAATATGGGAGAAGAGGGAAGGTGAAGAGAGAGGCCACATGGCATAACATGAGTAGCCACACCAATTCGACTTGGCTTTGTTTTATGGATGGATTTGGAACCTTAGAAGACCAATAATGTTTATAAAATACAGGGACCATCCATGAGAAGAAGCTTTTGCTCATTTGTGAATTGTGAGAGCTAGTGGATGACTAGTTTTCTTGCTTAAGCCAATTTCGAGGGTGAAAGATTCCCATCCTAGTTGGTGTTTGGAAAGGCCACTCAGGTCTTTCATGGAGCTTTAATGGAGTCTTATTTGCAGGTGCAAGCTACAGGAAGTTCATGGACAGCTCAATATCAGCTTGTTCTTCCATTCATCTCAAGTTTTCTTAACATATTTCAGCTCTATGGAGTGAGGCGCACTTGGTGAGCTATTCATATCTTTGAGAGACCTTCTCTTGCTCCAATATTTTGTATTCTGATGTAAATTCTCTGCTCTTTAAGTTCAGAAAGCTCTCAGGTCGAAAATCCAAGATATCTCATGTATTATTGTCCAATATTGAAGAAACGATGCCATTTCCCCAATACCTTGTTGTAAACTCTTGCAATCTTGATGGAATCGAATATATGTGTGCACCATTGATGATTTATGAAAGAATGAACTGTCATTAAAGTATATTATGGGTTTCATGGTCTGTAACTAAGAATTTGTGGCCATTGGTTCGAATTTCATATCATTTGGAGCAAACTACATCTCGTTTCCCCAACGGTCCAAAACTAGTTTTTTATATCTGATTGAATGAAGTGATAACAGCCATGGGAGTTCAATTGGTTATGCATATGAGTCTCTGATAATGTCTTCTACACATCCCCTGCTTCAATTTAAGAATTTGAGTGGGTTTCTGCACATTTGGGAAACCATTTCTACTACTTACCCCAGGGGGATTTGAGCCCAAAATTGCCATGTAAAATCATCCATCTTGTTCAGAATTTAGTACAAACTTGCAAAAGTGTTTGGAGGGAAATAATACACCCCTAAACATTATAATTTAAGTTATTATATCAGTCATACACCTTTGAATATTTGGGAGCAATTTGGTTGATTTGGAGACCAAGACACTAAAACTAGTCAAGAGCCAAAATTGTGAAAAATTTGGAAAATTGGGCATTTTAATAAAATTTCAAAAAGGAACATTACATCTTCTAGGACCGACTTGGTGAGGATTCCTCATGCAACTACAACATCAACACTCCCTCTTAGCCAGGGAAGCATCATCATACTTGAACATATCTAGATATCCTTTGAGTATCACAATTGTCTTGAACATCTCTATATCATAAGGAAGGTCTTCCAACACAATCTCAGTCCATCGAGAAGTGTCAACAACTCAACCCAGTTCATCGGGGAGTCAACATGCACCAGCTCAATCCAGTCCATCGAAGAGCCTACATATAACATCTCAACTCAGTCCATCGAGGAATCAACAACTCAACACAGTCCATCAGGGAGTCAACACGCATTAGCTCAACCTAGTCCATCGAGGAACCTACATGTAACAACATGCACCAACTCAATCCAGTCCATCGAAGAGCCTACATGTAAAAGTATGCACCAGCTCAATCTAGTCCACCAGAGATCCTACATACAACTGCATGCACCATCTCAACCCAGTCCATCAGGGAGCCTACATGCAACAGCATGCACCAACTCAACCCAGTCCATCGGGATCCTACATGCACCAACCTCTCCACCCCATCACAGGGTCTCCGAGAGATCTCCCCACTCAATCACAAAGTGTCTAGGAGAATGCACTGGTGACTCCATCCCATCACAGGATGTCCGAGACAATGCATTGTCCTCTCCACCCCTTCATAGGGTGTTGAAGAGATCTCCCCATCCATCACAAAGTCTTCACGAGAATGCGCTAGTCTCTCCACCCCATCACAGGATGTCCAAGAGATCTCCCTACTCCTTCACAAAGTGTCTAAGAGAATACTTTAATAAAATTAACCTTCTCTCTTGATGAGGAAGTCAACATGGGACTAATCTCCCCACTTCGTCACAGAGTGTTCGGGAGAAGTCACTGCCCCATTCTGACTCATCTACCCTTTAGCCAAGTCACATGGAAATACAAAAAAATGCCCGCCCAATGTTACAAACATCTATCTTCAAGCGCATCACATCTCCTTCTATATTAGAGTGCCTTGCTCCCTCTACATCTAAGCGTCCTTCTCCGTCTGCAATTGAGCATCGTTCTCCCTCTACATTTGAGCATCCTGCTCCCTCTGAACCTGAGCATCTGGCTCCCTCTGCATCTAAGCATTATTCTCCCTCTACATCTAAGCATCCTAACTAGTGACGATCAGGTACATCAAGGATCCTCTCAACTGCATGTACAGTGAGATCCACAACATCGCTCAGCTTCTTCATATTCGTCATCATCGGTGTAGCCATGGACTTACATTCAATCATGCTAGATTTGTTCAGGATCTCAATTATGTTCTTTAACCAAGGAAGATCTTATCAGGTATCAACCACACCACGAATATCAATAAGAGATGCAATAGGCCAAGATCCTCATCTCAAGCTCATAGGCTAACTCCCTAAGTATCTTTGTCTTGGGAGGAGTAGATCACCAGTATATAGCATCATGAACAAGGGATCATCATCAGCAATATGTTCTTAATCCTGAGGTACAGCTATTAACTGAATAGACGTGTACCTCCTCTGAAATCTATTGGGTAGCTCTCGTCCTCCAGGACTAATATACTCTAATCCTCTTCTAGAGTCTGTCATGACCCCAACTAGAAATCAACTACTTCCCATATTCATCGAAAGAATGAACATCTGTAGTAGAGAGATTGACATTCTTTGGAGCCTCCTGCTCCCAATCGTTGATCTCCATATGGGATCTTTTGGACCTGTGGGCCATGTGTCTAGATATGGCTGAATGTACTAGGTCCACGTCTGTCTGTTGTCACTACTTAATAGTTATCACTATTATCACGGATCTTGTAGTTTCCTCGATATATGAATCCAATACTGGCTGGCAGAGGGGACAGACAACCAAAGCCGCGACCTATGGAAACCCTAACCCCCAAAATATGGATGGTTGTCCTGTCAGTTAGGGATTCCTTCACTTTATGCCACTGAATGTCCGAGTGACAAAGGGGGAGACCCAATCTTATCCTGAAAGGACAGATCTACAGCCAATCACGAGATGAAGCCCTTAAAAGTGAATACGTAAGGTGAGAGCTGGAAACGCTAGATTTAAGGGATAAGCCACAATTTAAGGAATGTAACAGTACAGGTGTTAGGGATTATTGAAATGTTACTCGAATCTATCAGATCGGTGACTTAAAGAATTTAAAACAGATCTAGGGTTGGTATGTTTGTTGAAATGATCAGACCCAGGACCCTGGGAAGTTTTAATCAGAAATACGAAAAATACCCAAGACGAGGTCAATATAATGAAATTAAGCCTTCAACACGCCTACTTGAGTAATAGGATTTGACAATAAAAATACCCAATTGAAACCGAAACAAGAACAAAAGGAAACTAGCTCGCAAACCAAATAGGGGTCTTTTCTCCCAGATTGAAACCAGTGCCTGGAGATGGGCAGCGGAGTCCAAGCTTGACGTTTTTTAGGGAGAGGAGTTTATCGGTATGCCAAACAAAACCAAGATCGCCAAATTTGCCAATTCCTGGTGCAAATTGGTCCGGTGATTTTTCCTACTTCTAAATGAGGGTTTTTCAGTTAAAACAATGATGGGCAATGCATATAGAAAATGAAAGAAGGGGAAATTACCTATGAAACTTACCCAGAGTTTGCAGATGGCCTTAGAACTGATGAAGAATGCTACCTCCTTGATCAAATGAACCTTTCCGGACAATATATTGATGTTTTCGAGCCTCAATCAATCACCCAAGTGCCCTCTTCAACCTGCCCAATTAGAGAAAATTCAGAAGATAAAACAGACAAACAAGATCTTCAGAATAAGGAAAAGGACAGCAAGCAAAATGCATTAAAGAAAGAAATACTCCCTGATTCCGAACATCCAAGAGTTGGGCAAATGGTGAGTTGCCCCACAGATGCGCCCTCTCTCTCTCTCCTGGCACGCCTTCTTTCCCTGCAAATGAAATGGGTAAAGCAAAAGATGCAAGATATATCCCGAAGCAAGCTCAGTAAAGAAGAATAGCAATGTCAATCATCAAATCATCCACTCATTTGCAAAAACACAGAAGAGTAATCCCAGACAAAATCTCTTTATTCAAATTCCGGTGCCAGAGCTCATGAATACAATGGGGGGTCACCTCTCTTAAATAGTTTGAGAGTGTGCCCACATTCTAACCATCATCCAACGGTCGAGATTAAGACATCTTGGACAGTGGAGATTGTAACATCCCAAATACTGATATTCTTTAATGTTCTATTGTAGTGCTGACTCACACACTCGATCTTATACAAAGATATGAAATAACTGTGCATGCAAACTTACCATGCAAAAATGCCCTAAAATGTAGCTGAATTAGGGCTAGGGTTTGCAGAGAGAAATTAACACTTACCATTGATATCTCAGCTGATAATGGCTCCAGAGATAGCTGCATGCATAAAGATCCAAATAGGTGGGCTAGTAATGCTTCTTTCCTCCGGTGTTACCGCCCTGCTCTACCGTAAGCACCCTCTAGACTGAAGGTGACATTTTTGTAGGAGGAGAGATCAAATACCCTTGAAACTTTGCAGAGCAGATGGTCTTCCCCTCCTGAAGAGAATGGTCGGAGCATGCGGAAGATTTGGCCTCTCTAAGTGCCCTAGCGAATTAAACAGGCAGTTTGGTGCTCACGCCCTCAAATCCCTCTGATCTGTTGATAGCTCCTCAGAATGAGCAAACGGAGAACTGGGAACCACAGAATGCAATGGAATGACCCTACTGAAGAAGAAGAAGTTGACATGCGGGAGATAAACTAGAAATCGGAGACCCAGTGAATACTTTGGGGTATCCGGCTAAATCCCCAGCTGCAAAACATGAACCTGCAAATCAGTAATTCTTTTGAGTGTGCTAGATCCTGAACACTGATGTATACGATGAATGCCATTGATAAACCTGGATGGTCTATACCGAAGAGACTAGGGCAGATATATCACTGCCGAACCCTCACTAGCCGAAGACGCAGTCTTCAACCCCAACTGTCACGACAACACACGGTGTTGCTGCTTTAGGGTTTGCATGTCACTTTTAGGGTTTATGCTCACTTTTGCATGCATGTAATTCTAATTTCAAGTTGACTTTAATACTGAAGAAATAAGGCCTGCATGCTCCGCATGCTTTATGATAATAACTTTGATGGCCCTCTTTATTATACTGATGACTGAATAATGTCCTAATGTGCTCCCGTTATTAAAGGTCCTCGATCAATTCCCTATTTATAAAAAACGGAACATTACTGTCCTCCCTCGCCAAAGATTGCTTGTCCTTGAGCAATGCCAACGCAACTCCATAATCAATCAAATTGAACCAACTGAATCCAGGCATGATCCCAGGGTCCCAAATTATCCTAGGAGATATGAAGCATCCTCTACTCAAAGCATTGCACTGCACGGTACCATCACAAGATATCCCATGGAAGCCTCCTAGAAGTAGAGTAACTAACCACGGTCTAAATGGCGTACCGTCACAAGAGACCTCCTGAAAGCATCCTCTAGCAATCACTAAGCTACCAGTCACTGTAATCCTAGGGTCCCAAATCAATCTTAGAATTGCAGAGGTCAAAATGCATCCACCGCTACCCTGCATAGTATCGACACAAGGAGCATCCTATAGACTCCCAAATAACCCCATCCATAAACATTGTATCCATCCCTCATAAGGTCTCCCACCTGGATCCCAATGCAAACTTGTGCATCTTTCATCCCAAATATCCCAAGGCTGTTGTGGGGCTATACCCCTGGCTAGGAATTGCTTCCCAAGAATCGCCCACTCAATAGGACACCACCCCTTAATCTCATCAAACCCCCAAAAAGCACCTTGTCCATAAGCACCATCACAAGGAATAATCCTACCAAGCTGACATTTTGCCCTTCTGATTTCAATTGGAATGCTCATTGCTGCCCAATTTCTCGATCCTGGCCAACCTATAAAAACCATCCGCCATTATGCAAATGTGGACTCAAGCTACTGCAAGCCTCGTCTATGTACTCTTGAAGAGGACTGCTTTGAAATGCAATAGTATGTTTCTTCTGCTGGCCCATCAAGTAATCCAACTGCTCTTCAATACTAGAAATCCTGGCCGCTGACTTGGTACATACAACTCGAAGAACTGTAAGCTCAACATCTCGTTGTACCATGGTGTCTCGGAGTATCTTGGTCCTCTCTTTCATCGCTAGAATGTTGTCTTTAACCCGTTCAATCTTCTTTCGGTGACTATCATCTGGAAGCTCTATCTCATGCATGCATAAACTCTCCCCAACATCCATGGGTGACTGCTCACTGTCTCGACTACTATGCTCATTGCCTTGCACCTCATGTATTTTGCCTGTCATAACTGTCTGGATTCCTGCTGTAGGTGATGAAGAGTGTACCAACTCCAACTTATCACACAGCTTGTCCACAATCTGACTAGTGAATGTGCTTGTGTCACTAGACTCACAGGATGGCTCTAATGCTATCTCCTCATGCACATCCTCTTCATGTACTGTTAACTCCAAATGAAGCTCACCAACAACTTGTACTTCATGCTCATCTTTCTACCCTCCCCCAACTATGCCTTTAAGGAGATCATCATCCAAATCCTTGGGCTGGCTCCTGAACTTGATGGTGTAATAATCTTGAAAGGACAATGCTGCACATACCTCATCACCCAAGGCTCAATACTCCTGATATTGAGGCAAGTGTTGAAGTACTGCTAACCTTTGCAAATTTCTAGTCAAGATCCTTCTCATTGTCTGCATGTTCTCACGAGCTGGTAAAGAAAACCCTTTGCTCTGGCATGCACTTCACCAACATCACTAACATGCATTTGCATGTATAAGCATGCATCAACATGCACTTTTATTCAATTTCTCTGTGCCCACAGCTAGCAAGGATCATGCTCTGATACCACTGTAATATCCCAAGTACTGATATTCTCTAATGTTTTATAGTAGTGTTGACTCACACACTCAATCTTATACAAAGATATGAAATAAATGTTCATGCAAACTTACCATGCAAAAATGCCCTAAAATGTAGCCGAATTAGGGCTAGGGTTTGCAGAGAGAAATTAGCACTTGCCATTGATATCCCGGCTGATAATGACTCCAAATGACTCCAAAGATAGTTGCATGCATAAAGATCCGGATAGGTGGGCTAGTAGTGCTTCTTTCCTCTGGTGTTACTGCCCCGCTGTACCGTAGCACCCTCCAGACTGAAGGTGACGTTTTTGTAGGAGGAGAGTCAGATACCCTCGAAACTTTGCAGAGCTAATGGTCTTCCCCTCCTGAAGAGAATGGTCGGAGCATGCGGAAGAATTGGCAGTTTGGTGCTCACGCCCTCAAATCCCTCAGATTTGCTGATAGCTCCTCAGAATGAGCAAACGGAGAACTAGGAACCACACAATGCAATGGAATGACCCTACTGAAGAAGAAGAAGCTGACATGCGGGAGATAAACTAGAAATCAAAGACCTAGCGAATACTTTGGGGTATCCAGTTAAATCCCCAACTGCAAAACATGAACCTGCAAATCAGTAATCCTTCTGGGTGTGCTGGATCCTGAACACTGATGTATACGGTGAATGTCATTGATAACATAAATGGTCTATCCCGAAGAGACTAGGGCAGATATCTCATTGTCGAACCCTCGCTAGCCGAAGACGTCGTCTTCAACCCCAACTACCGCGCCTGCACACAGTGTTGCTGCTCAAAGCTCCAAAATCAATCAACAATAATCATAGATATCTCATTTAGTCCCATAACCCTTCTTAAATAGATCCTTATGCACTTTTAGGGTTTGCATGTTACTTTTAGTGTTTATGCTCACTTTTGCATGCATGCAATTCTAATTTCAAGTTGACTATAATACTGAAGAAATAAGGCCCGCATGCTTTATGATAATAACTCTGATGGCCCTCTTTACTATACTGATGACTGAATAATGGTCCTAATGTGCTCCCGGTATTAAAGGTCCTCGATCAATTCCCTATTTATCAAAAACGGAACATTACAGAGGTCAATACATGGATCAAGTGACTGAGTCAACCAAGGGGGCGCACTTTGCTCAAGGACACCTATTCTAACTGAAGTCAGGATATAACATGAAGTGTGACATTGTAAAACATGAGAGGGGGTCACTAGGGGCTTAATTCACCATGGGCCCCTTTACAACTTCAAATCATATGATGTAACAGTGAAATACATCATTAGCCAAGTAGAGGGGGCGCCCCTTGGGGGACTTTCCTCACTGGTTTGAGCCAAGATAAAAATAATTTGGACATCTGCTGACTGAAAACTGCTAGAGGATTGTTCGGTATGCTAAGACACATCAACTGCCAAAATTCCAAACCATTTCCTTCAACTAATTGGCCAAATCGATTTTTTCAGTGAAATTCCTAGTTCATTTTTTGTTGGTACAACCTCTGGAAACTGATAAATCCACCATAACTCTATCCAGGATGAAAACTGGGGCAAACTGATTGCTCTGAATGATCTGGAGACATAGAAGAATGGTATAAGTGACTACTCATACCCCCTGGAACACTACTCTGCTCTAGGAGAACCCAACATACTACTATCTGTAATAAAATTTGATCATTTCGCCAATAATAAAGTGATAATAATCACTTTTCAAGAGAAACGAGGCCAAATTCTCAAATCTGAAACCCCAGTATTGGTCTTGGGGATGTTTGGAACAAAGATAAATTGTGTTGTTTTCTGAGCCACTGCCTTGGGAACCATGCTTGACTTGGTCAAACTAGGATGAGCAGGTCAAAGTACCCCAACTGAAAATGAGAAACTATATCCATATGAACCTGCAAGCATCCAGGGTAAGAAATGCTCCAATGGTGTATATCAAAACCAAGCTTAAGCCAAGTTACTCATAATCATGGTGACAATAATAATAATAATAAAAGATATACCTGTGCTTCTGAAAAATCCAGGACCTTCAGGAAGTCTGATTGTTCATGCCATACTTGCAAAGTGTAAACAATGTGCTACTGATGGATGAGGATGAAAGAACAAGGTTAAGGCAAAGAGGAATGACTTTTAACTGACTTTGACTAGGTGATCTATCTGAAAGATAAACAATACACTCAACCAAGTGGACATATGTATGACAGATAGCAATAGGGGAAGGAGGTGTCTCACAGATGGATAAAGTAGTTGGGCTTATTTCCTTTAGACTCTAGCAAGTTTTCCTTTGCATTATTTTGCAACATGGGTCAACCTTCAAAGGCACGTGCCCTAGAAGCCTTCTGGGCTCCAATACTGACAAAGACATAACCTTTGCAGGTTAGTCTCACCATGTTGCCTTGTGGGGGCAAATGAGGCGAACACTCTACAAAGAGTGAGTGCTCATCCTTTAACCATTAACCTTTTCAATTCACTTTACATTTCACAAGAGATAGTAGCCATCCTACAAAAGCAGGTGCCCTGGAAGCCTTCTGGCTCCAGTAAATGACGAAGGCCTAGACACGCTGCTAGGGAGCAGTCCATAGCCCCAACGTGTTTTCCTCTCCCTGTTGCCCCTGCGAAGGGCAGATGAGCGTTACATCATACAAAGAATGAGTGCTCAACGCCTTGGCCACTGACTACTTTTTCAACATTTATATTTTTGCATCCTTTAGATATAGCTTTTATGTGTTCCAATGCTTTAGTGTTTAGCAACACTGTTATGGTGGAGCACTTGTTTTGAGAACTAAAGGAGAACCACCATGTGAACCCATCCACACTGGCCAAGCCACATACTTCATAGCCAGAGACACATAACAACATGGAGTCTATCACACATAGGGGTGACAATGGGGAAAGGATCTTCAATCTTACAAGTCTCAATCAGTTTAAGTCATGGGATAATCATTCGATAATGGATGAACGGGATGGACAGGGACAAGTGACACATGGAGCCATCAAAGCACTAAGGTTTACTATTTGTACGAGCATGGCATGAGCAACAGTCTTCACAACAAATCCCTTGATTAATCATAACACAAGTTAAAACACTAGTACATATAAGCATAGGTCACCGTAATCATCCTAACATGACAAGCATAGGTGTTTGACATACATCATGGAGCAAAATCAAACCAAAGAAGCATATACCTAATCTCACCATATATACCTATCTCCAACTGATAGATCCCCTCTGCAACTATGTGTACCGCATCTGATCTGTTAATCTGCTAAAATGAACTAGGTCATCACTGAAATCATCTCAATGGACCAATGAGTCTCAGTCCTGGAAAGGAAAATCTGTTGAACAAGGCTCTAGAATGGCTGAAGTTGTAATGATCCATGCTAGTACCCCATGTGAAAAGTGGCTCTGAATAGAGATAGAGATAAGTCTGTATGTTCCATCATGGTAGCTAGTTGCAAATGTATATGTGATAACAATCACGTCCATTTTAACTACTCCATCTGTCACAAAAGCCATCCTTCTTCTTGGTCTGTAGCCTAAGTTGAGAGTCATGCTCTTAGAGGCTTCCCGCTTCAGAGCACTGAACATCAATGGGATCTACATATCCATCACTTGTCCTTCATAACAAGTCTCATCATCCTTCTCTCGTAAGTCATGGTATATGGTCTTTCCCAACAAGTCAAATTCAATCAGATAGTTAGCAATATTGTATAATCATAAAATTCAATCAAATCATATTAACATTTCAACGCATTGACAATAGTTCACACAGTTATGTAAGCATATTATCCAATGCTTCAACACAACGCCCATCCATATCCTGAACACACAAATGGTGACTATATGGATGCCTTCCGTCTCAACCAGAACACACTATCAAGAGTGCGCACTGCTCTCAACGTGTTAACAAAAAGGTTTCATCCTAAACCAGCTCTATTAAGGGCTGATGGGATGTTGTGCAACACTTATAGGCTACTTACTCAACACATAATATTCAATACATAACAGAAAACTATATCATATGTTCATAGTGCTACACTATAACCAACTTCTTGATTCTAGGAGTACAGATCTGCATACAACTGTTATGAAACTATGTTCAAAACATTCAAATCTCATCTACAAGAGAGAATAATGACAAATGGCAATCCAAATACAAATACTTATCTTTTTGTTGTTTTGTGGACTCCTTGATCTTTGCCTCCTTGCAGAAATCACGAAAGTCCTCTGATCTTCATCTTCTTTCTTGTCGAAAGCCCATTGAAGAAACTACAGCTTGTATCTTCATGTATCACCAAAGATAATCACATCATCTAGGTAATGCAATCATTGGTGCACACATACAGTGTACTAGAAGAACAACTCCTTTCAACGATCTTTTGTACTTTCTTCATAATCACCATTCCTTGACCTCTTGTGTGGAGTATCTTCATCGATATCAGCAGTTGAGGCTTGGCGTTTTCTCTTCTTTGATACACGACATTGTTTGGCATAGTGACCATACTTCTGACATCTAAAGCACTGAATATGATCACAGGACAGCCTACTATTTTCATTGTCTATCAATTGATTTCGGTCATGTCATCACATCCATAGTAGTTGAAGCTACCATGATGCAACAAACCATTTTTGTTCCATACTAGAGCCAATGCTACATTGAGAAGAGCATATTTTGACAACAATGATCAGTGAATGAGTACAGACAAAGATCCAGAGCAATGTGGCCTTCTCCCTTTGGTGATAAGCCCTATTACAAAGCCCGTAGGGAGGCTTACTATGTCACGAGTTATTCTGAGCAGAGCAGTACCAAACTCCAGTGCAGATGACTCATGAGAATTCCTTGCCTTACCAATGTATCAGAGAAAAATCCAATACACGTATATGGTTGAGCAAGTATATGGAACGTGGGTTGAACATTATTGTTCTCTTTTATTTATCTTACAAGATTGGACTTATCTCTTGTGGTGATATCACTGGCGATCATTATCTTCTTGAGTGCCAATTGAGAACAGAGGAGTAGTGTCGTTGTGTTCTTCAGATATGGTTGTCGGTAAGTTATCCTTTGATCGTTGAGCTCACCTCCTACTATCTGCTAGCACCACCTTATCACTTGCAGGGATGATTTTAAGGAACCATACTTATTTAAAAGTGTATAAACGTTGGCAAATATTACCAATTATTAAACCGCCAACTATAATATGTTTGGCGATACTTTTAAAAAAATATTTCAATTTCCAAGGATTTTATATCGTTTATATAATAATTTGGTCTTTTTTAGGGTGAAAAAGTTTTACCCCATCAAAACTGGGCGAAACAAGGCTTCAAAAAATGCAAAATGGCGAATTTTTTTTTGGAGAAAAACATGGAAAAATAGCCCATGGGCTAAATTTCGCCCCTAAAATAATCCCTGATCACTTGTTTTCATCCATATATATTCTCCCTGCAGTAGACTACCCCGTGACTATGGACATGACTGGTCTGATCAAAGAGCTCTCTGCCCACTGTGACGGGACCCCATGTTTGCTTTTCTCTCATCTCTAGGTTGTGAAAGTGTCTCCAGTAGTCCTCAAAGCAAGCTATCCTATCATCATTACATGCATTAGTGTCACTCATGCTATATCAAAAGAAATGCAAGCCAAAAGGCTAAAATATGAAATGAATGGAAAAAGGGGCAAATAAAAAGATGGGGACCAATTGTAAAATTAAAATGATTGTTGGCCATGATATAAAACAAAGATAAAACGATCATTCTCCATGGAGCCCAAAAGGGCGTGGAAGTGAGATGGAGTAAGGGACCGCTAATTCCAAGGGCCCCCTAGAACCTGAATTTAAAGTTACAATTAGTTGTGCACTCAGCATAACGGTTCTAGAGAAGATCATCATGGAGCTTGATTCTGTTGATTTTCTGAGCAGCATCGAGAACCATTCTTTTAGGAGAATGGGGACACCTAGTCCAAGACCACGGTGTGGACTCAACCTAGAGTTGAGTGATCATTCTGTTGAATGATGATATCTGGTCTTTGACCATGATATGGACACAACTCTACACTAGGGAAACTCAACCTTGTATTGAGTGACCATTCTGTTGAATGGTGGCATCTGGTTCGAGACCACAATGAGAACCAGTCTAGCACTAGTAGACTCACCCTAGTTTTGAGTAGCCATTCCTTTGAATGGAGGCACATGGTCAGTTACCAAGACTCAGCCCGGGGCTGAGAGCCATTCTCTTGGAGAATGGAGGCACTTGGTCTATTACCAAGTATTTCACCTAGTGTCAAATTATGCATCCTATGACTGAGGCACCTGGTCTGTTACCAAGAAGACACTATAAGCCCTAGACTGGGTCTAGGCATGTGTGACACTCTGACCCTTGATCAGTGGGCTTTGCGATCTTCTCCAAGGTTTAGCTACCCTTGGTTAAGACACCTTAGTACCCGATCTTGGTGTCACACAGAGTGAGATAAAAGCATTAGTAATTCTCTCTGTTTATGATGATGTACTTTTAGTGGTGATGAAAGACCACCTTGACCACATGTATTGACCACGGGGGCACTTAAAGAAGGCTAAAGCAAAAGTCAAAAATAAATAAAGACCCTTAGTACCACTAAGGTGTAAAAGTGAAAGTGTAAAAAGACCTTTACTACCACTAAAGGCAAAAGTCAAAATTAGAAAAGAATAAAATATTATTATTTTTATCTTTCTAAATTTGGTCCACTTACAGGTGAAACAAAGAATATAAAAGAATATCAATCCATTTCATTATTACATAAACACTTGCTCTCACAGGTACAGCTGCTCCATTAGAAGTTCTCACAGCTTTTGAAGAAGAAGGTTTTTATGATTATGCCCTAGCAGAGATGAGTCTAGCTAGGGCATCATCATTCACGTAAAGAAAAACCCTAATCTAGGGTTCTAACATCCTTTTATGTTTTAAGTTAGGGTTTCTACCCTAACCCTCCATCTTCATCTCCGGGAAGCAATCTCCACCTCCGGACAACCATCTTCACTCACGAGCAATTCCTTCAAGGATCTGGGCAGCAGGTTTCATCGTTGGGCAAGGTGCGCCTCTTCACGGGTAAACTTCTTGCTGCCCACGGATTGCTAGCAGCATGCACGAGGCAACTAGCAGGAGCCACGGGCTGCTAGTAGCAAGCTGCAAGCATGGGCTACCAGCTAAGGGCCACGGGCTGCTAGTAGCAGGCACGGGCTGCCTGCTAAGGGCCACGGGCTGCTAGTAGCAGACCCGGAAGCCTTCGGGCAGGCTCTAAAGGCATTGGCCTAAGTAGACTGCCCTCGGGGCAGCAGTAGGTCTGCACAAAAGGGAAGCTAGGTCGGCCACCAAGCAAAGCAGAGCTGCCAGATCTCGAGCAGCAAGTCAAGAAGCAAAAAAGTACAGTCAGACAGCTAACAAGTACGGTCGAGCTGTAGAAAGGTACGGACGGGAAGCACAAGTACAAACACGGCAGGGCAGGCAAATCCGGGTAGGCATAACAGGTTTTCGGGCAGCCTGCTAAACGTTTAAGGCCAATAGTGAAACTTTTGACAGGTTCAAAGAGTTCAAGACATTGATTGAAAATCAGACTGGTAGACACATGCGTATCTTGAGATCAGATAACAGAGGTGAGTATGAATCTAATGAATTTGATGATTTTTGTCAAGAAGCAGGAATCAAGAAAGAGATGACAATACCTTACAACCCTCAGCAGAATCGAGTTGCAAAAAGGAAGAATAGAACAATTTGTGAAGCTCCTAAAGCCATGCTCACCGATCTAGATCTTCCTCTGTCTTTGTGGGCTGAAGCTACATGTATTGCTCTGTATATTCATAACAGAAGCCCTCATGCTATCTTGGGGGTGAAGACTCCAGAAGAAATCTTCACCTACAGTTGACCACATGAGGATATTTAGTACTCCGGTGTATGTTCATGTGCCAAAGGAAAAGAGGGTCAAGCTAGAGCCCTCCAGTAAGAAAGGTATATTTGTCGGGTACAGTGATTGCTCGAAGGCTTATTGAGTCTATATATCGGGACAAAGGTACATTGAAGTCAACAGAGATGTGATCTTCCATGAGGACGCTATGTTTCATAAAACACTAGAGCTTTCAACGGAAGAAGAAGTTCCTCCACTTGAGTTTCTAGATTCAGAAATTTAGAGGGAGGAAGAGGAAATTGAGGATCAAATTCCAAATGCACCTGAGGACACTAAAAGTCAACCAAAGAACTACTTGAAGTTCCTCTTTCTAAAAGGAGACCTGCTTGGTACCGAGAGACGATGCAAGAAGGAGAGAAGCATAAAGCTCCTCCCGAGATTTTCAGAGAGAGCATAAGACCTCAGAAGTACTCTAGTCTTATGAGCCAGCTTATTAGTGCAGAACCTTCATCATACGAAGAAGCAGCAAATAAACAGGTATGGGTTGATGCTATGATTGAAGAATACAGTTCAATCGTGAAGAATGATATATGGGAAGTTGTTCCCAGACCAACAGGAAAGTCAATAGTGACATACAGATGGCTTTATAAAATCAAGCATGCTGCTGACGCCAGTGTGGAGAAGTATAAAGCCAGATTCGTAGCACATGGTTTCACTCAAAAAGAAGGCATTGACTACGATGAGACATTTGCTCCTGTTGCCAAGTATACTACCATTAGAACCATCATTTCACTTGCTGCAATATTCGGATGGAAGTTACATCACATGGATGTAAAGACAGCGTTCCTCAATGGAAAGATTGAGAGGGAAGTCTATATTGAACAACTTGAAGGCTTTGTGACTCATGGGAAGAAGACCCATGTGTGTAAACTGAAGAAAGCTTTATATGGACTGAAACAGGCTCCGAGAGTCTGGTATGCCAATATGGATGGATTTCTCCACAGCTTGGTGTTTTCCAAAAGTATAGTTGATTCTAACTTGTACTTTAAGGTTGTTCATAATCATGTCTTGATACTTGTTCTACATGTAGATGACTTGTTTCTTACAGGAGATGAACAGTTGATAAAACAATGTAAGAGGGAGCTTAGTTCTGAATTCGAGATGAAACATCTTGGATTGATGCATTACTTCCATGGCTTAGGGGTCTGGCAAAAGCCAGGCGAGATCTTCCTGACACAAGGAAAGTATGTTGTAGATATCTTGCAGAAATTTGGGATGAAAGACTACAAGTCCATGAGCATACCCATGACTACCAACTTGACAAAGTTGCGGGACTCGGCCAACAGTTCACAGAGTTTGGACTCTACACAGTACAGACAGCTTATTGGATCCCTGATGTATCTCGTGCATACGAGACCAGACATATGTTACACAGTGAATACACTAAGTCAATTTATGTCCGATCCGAAGCACATACACTTGATAGCTTCCAAACATGTACTCAGATATGTGCGAGGTACTATCACTTATGGGCTCAGGTATACTTCCAGCAATGGAGTATTGTTATCTAGATATGCAGACTTAGATTGGGTTGGTAGTGTAGTAGACTGGAAAAGTACCTCTAGTTACTGCTTCAGTATGGGATCAGCAATGATCTCTTGGTCCAACAGGAAGCATGGATCCATAGCTCAAAGTACAGTTGAGGCAGAGTATATTGTTGCAAGTGATGCTTGCAAGGAAGCAATTTGGATCAAAAACTTATATCGGATCTGTTCAAAGGAAAGCTTGACTCAACGATCATCCATTGCGATAATCAGAGTTGCATAAAGCTTTCAGAGAACCCAATGTTTCATGATAGATCGAAACACATTGAAATGAGGTATCATTTCATCAGAGACCTAGTGCAAAGATGTGCTCTGAAGTTGCAGTACATTCGTATAGATGAACAGATCACAGATATCTTGACCAAGCCTCTAACAGCATCAAAGTTCGTGTACTTTCGTGACAAGCTTAGCATGGCAGAGAATGCCTCTCTCGTTAAGAGGGAGTGTTGGTTTCTTTGAGCAACATCGAGAGCCATTCTCTTAGGAGAATAGGGAAACCTAGTCTGGGACCACGGTGTGGATTCAACCCAGAGTTGAGTGATCATTCTGTTGAATGATGATATCTGGTCCTTGACCATGATATGGACCCAGCTTTGTACAAGGGGGACTCAACCTTGTGTTCAGTGACCATTCTATTGAATGGTGGCATCTGGTCCGAGACAACGATGAGAACCAGTCTAGCACAAGTAGACTTAGCCTAGTTCTGAGTAGCCATTCCTCTGAATGGAGGCACCTAGTCAGTTACCAAGACTCAGCAAGGGGCTGACAGCCATTCACTTTGAAATATCCCAAATACTGATATTTTCTATTTCTGAACAATTATGCGGATATAACTGGGCTTACAGACTGCCAGCCAAAAATCCCTATTTTATAGGAAANACTTGGAGAATGGAGGCACTTGGTCTGTTACCAAGTATTTGACCTAGTGTCAAATTATGCAACCTATGGCTGAGGCGCCTAGTCTATTACCAGGAAGACGTTATAAGCCCTAGACTGGGTCTAGGCATGTGTGACTTCTGACCCTTATTAGTGGGCTTTTCGATCTTCTCCAAGGCTTAGCTACCCTTGGTTAAGACACCTTCATACCCGATCTTGGTGTCACACAGAGTGTGAGATAAAAGCATTAGTAATTCTCTTTGTTTATGTTGATGTACTTTGAGTGGTGATGAAAGACCACCTTGACCACATGTGTTGACCATAGGGGCACTTAAAGAAGGCTAGACCAAAAGTCAAAAATAAATAAAGACCCTTAGTACCAGTAAGGTGTAAAAGTGAAAGTGCAAAAAGACCTTTAGTACCACTAAAGGCAAAAGTCAAAATTAGAAAAGAATAAAATATTATTCTTTTTATCTCTCTAATTTTGGTCCACTTATAGGTGACTCAAAGGATATAAAAGAAGATCAATCCATTTAATTATTACATATCCACTTGCTCTCACAGGTACCGCTGCTCTCTCAGAAGTTCTCACAGCTTTTGAAGAAGAAGATTTTTATGATTATGCCCGAGCATGGATGATTCTAGCTAGGGCATCATCATTCATGTAAAGACAAACCCTAAGCTAGGGTTTTAACATCATTTTCTGTTTTAAGTTAGGATTTCTACCCTAACTCTCCATCTTCATCTCCGGGAAGCCATCTCCACCTCCGGGCAACCATCTTCAATCACGGGATGCTCCTCCAAAGATCTGGGCAACAGGTTTCATCATTGGGCAGGGTGCCCCTCTTCATGGGCAGCCCTCTTGTTTCCCACGGATTGCTAGCAGCAGGCTCGGGGCAGCCTATGCGTGCTCTCGAGTTACTACAGCAACACCGAGCAGCTACTAGGAGCCACGAGCTGCTAGTAGCAGGCTCGAGCTGCCTACTAAGGGCCACGACCTGCTAGCAGCAGACCTGGAAGCCTTCGGGCAGGCTCTAAAGGCCTCGTCTTGAGCAGACTGCCCTCCGGGCAGCAGAAGGGTTGCACAACAAGGCATCCAGGTAGGGCAACAGGCAGAGCAGAGCTGCCAAATATCAGGCAGCAAGCCGGGTAGCAAAAAAGTACGGTCGAGCAACTGACAGGTACGGCTGAGCACCAAAAAGGTACGAGCGAGAAGCACAGGTACAGACAAGGCAGGGCAAGAAAATCCAGGCAAGAATAACAGGTTTCCGAGCAGCATGCTAAATCTAGGCAGGAGAGAGAAATTAGGGAAGCAAGCCCTAATTTGTGAAAAAGCCCTACTTGGGCATTTTCTGTGAAATTGGAAATTTGATCTTCTGTAATTGTGGTTTAACCCTGTTGGGGTTTGTGGAACTTTTTGAAGAATTTCAGTCATCTCATTTACGAGATGAATTACTAATGCTTTTGGGGGTTTTATCCTTTAAAGGTTTTCCCAGTGAAAAATCTTGTGTTCAATGTGTTGATGTGATTGATGTTGTTTACTGCACTTATCATCTGTTTAAAGTTAGTCTGCAAAAAAAAATGTAGTATTCATGTTAATGCTAAAATTCAACAGATTCAAGCTTGGAAGTGAGCCATAGGTTGCTTGTTATAGATCATTACCGACATCCTAAGCAATATACCCATATGTGAGACAGTCCCTTCCCCTAATGTTTGCCTATCTTGCACATGTCACTTTGGCATACTTTTCCTATTCCACTAAGAGACCATTAAGTATGTTCACAAGTCACATCCCTTAACCAAGCCTTAGTGTTTTCCACCTCACAGGGGTAGTGAGGAATGGCATCTATTGTTCAAAGGGGTGAATGTCAAAGCAGGTATATAATCAAGACTGCATTGTCACTCCACTACTGTTCTCACCTGGACATGTTTTTATGCTTGATATGCATTTTTTTATCACCAGTGTATATAGTTGCTTTTGTTTCAAAGTCTACTACTAATGTATTTAAAAGACAAGTTTTTCAAACCCCATGCGTACAAAGATTTTTATATACATCGCTCAGCTAGATCTTTGACCAGTTTTAACTTTTGACTTGGTCAACGAGGTTTGACTGGTCAAAATATTGGTCCTGAGATGAACTTTGTGTCAGAGATTCGAGTTTGTGTTTTTGGTACCTTTGTACCCCCACTACATGGTTCCATGCTTCAGTTGAGGGTTATTGGCCATAATGCATGAGAATTTTAATTATCGTTATCTATTATTGGCCTTCTTGTTTTTGCTGAGCAAATTCTACTACCAAATCATATATATGTGCTTTCGGGCCATGTGAGTACATGTTTCTAATGGATTTGAACTTTCGGAGTTCATCTTTGCATTTATATCAGACATCCAAGCAAAGAAAATCAGCATTTTGGGCCAATTTTGTGATCTGGAAATTTTATCAGCATATTAATTAATAACAACCAGAATACCATGACTTAGCAATGTTGAACAAAGGGCAGAGTAAGGGGTAAATCAGCAAGGGGTTAATTTTTTTGTACCTTGGGGCATACCTTAAACTTCATATGGCACACTTTATTATTGTATGTGGCCCCCACTCTCCACTTGCTCTCCTAGGCAAGTCGCACCATAGAGAGAGGAGCACTCTACTGAGGTTGACTTCACTCTTGGGCACGTAATTTGTTATTATGATGACTATTGTAAATGCCTAGGGGGATAAAGCAATCCCTAGACAACCCCTAGGACACCCCACTTGATGTATTTCTTTCACATGCTATGTATCTCACTCTAGAAGGGGCGCGGTTGGGCAAAATTCACCCCCCTTTGGTAGTTGATTATGATGTATATTTGAGAGTAAATCTCAGCCATTGATCACTCAACTTCATGATTAAATCCCAGCCATTGATGCTATGGATCTTGTATTGAGAGTTCCATTTATTGGATTTCTCACTCATTGTATGGGCTCTTGGCATTTTGGACATTGAATAGAGAGAATTTTCCGAGCAAAAACTTGTGCTTCATGTGGGCTGAATGTGTGTGATTGTGATTGAAAGTTATTTTTCCATTGCATTGGGAGATTTTGGTGTTGTTTTTGGTACCGTTCAGATCTGATTTTTATTGCAGGCAGAGAAGCCAACTTGAGAGAGGCGCACCACTTGGGGAAAGCTCATTTTTCCCTCTCCTAAGTATCGATTAAACAAGGAGTTATTTTATTTGTCAATTAATCATTTCCTTATCATTTGTTCCTCACCTATTGCTGCTCATCTTGTTTTCTATTCAAACTGATTTGTGTCTCTGTTTGGCAGGAAAAAGGGGGTGCACTAGTCAACTTGGGCATTGCATTTTCAAATCCGAAATTTCATCAAGTTTTCTATTTGATCTCTGCGGAAATAACCTTCGCTATTGCAACATTTTGCTACAGTAGCCAAGTAAGTATCAAATCTCACTTCTCTTTTGTTCATTTTTCATCCCATTAGTCAATCAGAGAATAACTAAGCCAAGACCCTCAATTTTCATAAGTTGTTTTCCGGTCACCTAGCGAAGTTTTCATTCAAAACCCAAGTAGGAAAACACCTAAAACCCCTAGGGACAAATTTTCTTTTCATTCTGACTCCTTTTTCCCAACCTTAAGCACTGATCTCCCTAGGGGGAATTCGCCCTCTTTGGGCATCCCCATGCTTTGCTTGTTCGATGACTTGGGTTTTGCTTGTTTGCCTTCTAATTGATATATCTTGCATCAAGCTTAGAGTTGATGTGCTAGGGAAGCCTTTAAACTTTAATCATTTTCTTCCGTATGTATTATTATTGTCGAGAAGCTAAGTCCCCCTAGGGCAGATTTTCAATCATCAATACCTGGCACTATTTTCACCCTAGATTTTGGCTTAATCTCTTCACTACTAAAATCGAACGAATCGCATTCCAGGTCTAATATATGCATACATTTTTCACATCTATTAGCAATATTATCATACAGTACTGCATTTTTTGTGGTCCAGGGTCATTCTGCCAAGGTATCTATGTTTGGTTCTATAACTAACTTGTTGTAGGTATCTTGGTTGTTTGAGTCTTTCCACAAGGGAAGACAATGGCCTCCCCTTTTTCCTTCTTACACAATTAGCATAAAGTGACAAGACCCTGTTCAATGTGACAACTACTTCATCAGTAATGAACGAAGCCCTTGAAGTGTCACTTCGTTTAGCTTCCCCATCCTCTATCGTCCTAGATAGGATTCTTCTTAGAACCAGCTACAACTTTTCCAATAACAGGTCACAAATCTTATTAAGTAGCTTGCTTTTATTCTAGATCCAATTAGCTACTTCGTCCTTGCTTTTAGGGCCATTATGTTGTTTAACTCATCCCCCTTGAGCTATTTCCCCTAGGGTGCCACATTTATCTCCTTTTGTGATTTTGCAAGCCACCTTGTTTCATACAAATAGGTCTTGTGAGTATTAAGGGAAAGGCTTGTTTACCGGTAAGTACCCAAAAAAGCTTGACTAGGGACACCTCTCATGGTTAGTGTGAGTCTAGCTTTGGTGGATTCAGGATACCTAAAGAGAGGGGACCCTGTCCATGTGAAACTTTTGGGTAGCGTCTCGAGGTTCCACCGGTCTGGCAATCGATTATTCCTTTCAATCATTAGGCTCCTAAATTGTGTGACAACAAGCGCTTGCAAGAAAATAGTCATGGTGGATGGTTAGTCATTGTGGATGGTCTACTCATTTTATTTTTTGGATGTTGGAATATACCTTGCTTTCGCTATAACTTTGTGGAATTATTCTTCTTGATCATTTGATTTAGGGTTGGTTTTTGTCCACTTTCAAACATTGTGGACATCTTTTCCTTTGAGAAGCTTATGAGGGTTTTCAAGGTGGACCTTAAAGGCCATTTTTCATGTGGACATATACTTGAGGAGAAGTTCTTTGAAGATTTTTTGGAAGTTATCTTGTGGTTTCATCCCATCTTGAAAACATTGCTTGACAAACAAGTAACCTTGAGAGAAGCCTTGGAGGCCAGCTTGTGGGCATGTGTGAATGATTGGTCTTCTATGTGGACATATCATGTGATTGCTTGGTTGACATGGTGGATTGCAGACCCCATTTGGAGAGGACCTTTAGGCTGTCTTGTAGACATTTCTTGCATCACATTCTTTGAAGGGTCTTTTGGAAGCCACATGGCATCATAAACAACCTTGTACCTTGCTTGTTGGAGCATTCCCCCCTTTGTTAGGGAACCCATGTATCTCATAATTGTACAAGTCGCTTTGACCATGATTTTTTATTGTATTTAACTAAAAGTTAGTTGTTGAGTAGGGCTTTTGTATTATTTTACCCCACCCTAGGCTACACTTTAGGAAATAATGAATATTTTTTTCTAAAGGAAATTTTAGCCTCTCCTTTAAAATAGAGAGCTACTTCCTCATTTCATTTTCATGGTTGGACGTTGAGAGCTCCTTGGAGCTTCAACAACATATCCTATGTTGCATTGGTCTCGGGGATGGGGGGACGCAGGGGACGCGGGGATGAGTTTCTGGGACGGCTAGAGCGCACCCCCAAATTTTCAGGGGACGGCAGGTTGGGGACGGCAATTATATAATATAAAATTTAAAA